>JANVCL010000214.1:14920827-14947619 GCA_026546855.1 Erythroxylum incrassatum | reverse complement strand
CGGTTCCAACAAGAGAGATGACCCGAGGTTTCAGTTTACTGCAATATTGGAATATTATTTTTGACCGGTTTCCAAGGTCGATTCTAGGATCGAACGATAGAGTCGCGATCAAGGATAAAAGAAAAAGAGGAGTCGATGGCAACCAGTCCTTGGCGATGTAGATGATGATGGCGCGTCTGGGTCTTAGAGAACTTTGCTGGTCAACGACAACGTGGGATGTCACCAGTCGATGGCAGTTTGGGGGCTAGCTAGTGAGGTGCAACGCTGCAATTGATAGGTAGTGGCTGGTGGCTACTGGCGAGCAGCGGTTGGAAATTGCAAAGGGCAACGACAACATCTTATTTTAGGGTTTGAAGCTAAGGTTTGAGAATATGATGAAGAAGAGGAGTGTTCGGAAATTGGGTTATGAAGCGTGTGTTTCGATACATGAAAATCTTATCCTAATTTTGAAATAGGTCTATTCTAGGATTTAAATAAGCGGTGTTTGGTAATTAACTTAAGTTTGCCTTAAATTAAGAATAAGTTATTCTAAGTCTAGAATAAGGATTCTTTGGACATGAGTTTAAGTGTAACTAAGCTATAAAATGTTTACTTATTTAACTTTTGGATTAAAGTAATTCTAAGATTAAATTAAGTTATTTTAATTTGGAATCTTGTATTTCTAATTTAACCAAGTTCTAAACATAAATTTAAAATTGTTTTAAAATTAACATTCAATTCCAAAATTATGTTAATTATTTGTATTAATATGATTAAAATTAATAATTAGATTGATTCTTAATTTAATTTTAGAAAATTAGTTTCTAAAATTATAATTAATTAATTTTAATTAGAAATTAATTAATTAAACTATTTAAAATTAAAAATATTATCTCTCCATTTCAAATTATCATCAATTATACTGAATAATTGTACTTCCTGTTTACTAAGAAAAAACTTGTCTTTCCTTTCAATTATCATCTTGTGTTCCCACTATGTCTTTACAACTTATTCATTGTGATATTTGGGGTCCCTCTCTATCTCTGTCAAATTCTAGTTACCGATATTTCATTTTTTTTATTGATGACTTTAGTCACTACACCTGGATCTTTCCTTTAACTCACAAAAGTCAAGCTATTTCTCAAATCCAAAATTTCAAAACCACAATTGAAAACTTTTTTTCGTCCACCATTAAAACTTTTCAATGCTATGGAGCTCCTGAACTCATCAAAGGTCCCTTTGCAACCTTTCTACCTACACATGACATCTATTACCGCATTTTATATCCTCACATCCTACAACAAAATGGTCTTGTTGAGCGCAAAATTCGTCACATAATTAAAACTGGCCTTACCATTCTTCATCATGCCTCTCTACCCAAATCATTCTAGTTTGATGCATTTTCTACAGCCACCTATCTCATTAATCTTTTTCCCACACATGTCCTAAATTAAAAATCCCCTCATGAAACTCTTTTCCTCACTTCGCCATCTCTCTTACCTTCGTGTGTTTGGGTGTATCTGTTTCCCTTTCCTTGGGTCCCAACGTATGGACAAACTTACTTCAAAGTCCTTACAGTGTGTCTTTATTGGGTATTCCTTAAAATAAAAAGGTTATCGCTACTTTGACCCTATCATCTCCAAAACTCACATCTCACGCCATGTTCGCTTTCTTGAAGCTGTCTTTCCCTTTACTACTTCCTCCCCACCCACATCCTCCACACCTTCTCCTTCTATCATACCATCTCCACCACCCCCAACCATACCATCTCCACCACCTCAACACCATATGACCACCCGCACATGTGATAACGCTCGTATCCCTCGGGTCTTTTTTGACTATGTTACCTATTCTACTTTTATGCAAACTTCAAACAAACCAAATCCTACTTCCTTCACTCAAGCAAACAAATTTTCCCATTGGCGCCAAGCCATGCTTGATGAGTTTAATGCTCTACATCGCAATCATACCTGGACCTTTGTTTCTCCACCTCCTAATGCTAATATTGTTGGATGTAAATGGGTTTTTTTGGACAAAACAAAATTCTGATGGTACCCTAAATCGATACAAAGCCCGTCTTGTTGCAAAAGGGTATCACCAAACTCCTGGTCTTGACTACACTGACACCTTCAATCCTGTTATCAAACCCACAACCATTCGCCTCATCCTTACCATTGCCCTATCCAAAAATTGGCCCATTTGTCAACTTGATGTCCACAATGCTTTTCTCAATGGACATCTTCATGAAGCAATTTTCATGGCCTAACCCCCTGGCTTTGTTGACCCTCATCGACCTTCTCATGTATGCCATCTTTACAAAGCTCTTTATGGTCTGAAACAAGCTCCATGAGCCTGGTTTTATCGCTTAAGTCAAAAACTACTTGAACTCAATTTCACTTCCACCAAATATGATACATCCTTATTTGTTCACTCCACCTCCTCCTATACCATGTTCCTCCTAGTTTATGTTGATGATATCGTAATCATTGGCTCCTCATTATCTTTTATCACAAATCTCATTACTGAACTTAACTCTGCATTCTTTATCAAAGACCTCAGTCCTCTTCATTATTTTCTTGGCATAGAAGCTACAACCACACCTACAGGCCTTCTCCTTACCCAAGCTAAGTATACTAAAGATCTTCTTCTCTGTGTAAGTTTAGCCCAGTCCAAGCTAGCCATTACACCCATTACTCCTCTTCCTCTATCCAAAAATCATAGTACACCTTTCTCTGATCCTTTAAGTATAGAAGCATTGTTGATGGCCTCCAATTCCTTTGTCTTACTCATCCTGACATTCAATTTGCAGTTAATAAATTGTCTCAATTTTTTCATTGTCCTATCGACATTCACTTATACTGTTGTTAAAAGGATACTTCGATACCTTCGCTCCATATCCTCCTCTGGTATTCACTTAACTCACACAACCTCTCTCTCTCTATTAATGCATATTGTGATGCTGATTAGGCAGGGTGTCCTGATAATCGTTGATCTACATCTGGTTATTGTATCTTCTTAGGTCCAAATCTCATCTTTTGGAGTGCCAAGAAACAACCCACTATTGTTAGATCCAGCACTGAAGCCGAATATCAAAGTATTGCTCTTGTTGCTGCTAAAATTTGTTGGCTTAAATATCTGTTTGGGGAAATTGGCTTCTCTCACCTTCCACTGACCCTTTGGTGTGACAATTTAGGCGCCACATTTCTTGCTGCCAATCCCATCACTTACACTCGTACAAAGCATATTGAAATTGAAATTCATTTCGTCAGAGATTTAGTTACCAACAAAGCATTATCAATTCAACATCTTCCTTTAAGTCATCAAATTGCTGACATCATGACCAAGGCTTTATCATCGTCTGCTTTTCAGAAATTTCGTGACAAGCTCACTGTGGCTACCCACCGTGAACTTGAGGGGGGCTGATAAACATATACAGATAAATACAGATCTTCATACAATCTCACCAGCACAGATTTGATCTTCTTTGATATGTAATTATCTCATTTGATCTTGTGTATCTCAATTGATTTCATTATCTTTTTGGATACTACAAATGTGTATAAATGCGATGTAAAGTTACTCAGTAAATACACAAGAAATACAATACATTCACTTACAAATTGTCTTCTTCTTCTAATCCTTTTAGAAAATCATCTACTTAAATATCCTTAAATTCTCCTCAAAATTCCATCGTTTAGAGCTTATGTAGCATTTTAAGTTAAAAGGGTCCACTAATACCTTGTCGACATTCCAACTAGTATCCTTAACCAAAAATCTTTTAATTTTCCAAATTAGAGTTGAAACCCTAAATCCCCATTTATCCCTCATAACGGAGATATGTTAGGCCTATTTGATCCATTTCTCTTCTCCAATTATTCATTATGCTCTTCAGCTAACTGGCTCCTGAAACTTGACCCGCTTTTATTGGTTGCTTCTTCAGTTTCTTCAATTCATCAAAAGAGATGCTTAAGCAATCTTTAAAGGATCCAACTTAACTTTTGGGATTTTTACTTTCTTATTCTCATTTCTATAATTAACATGTGCCTTAAATATTATCCTATTATAACAATAGCCTATATTAATATTATAATTTTTAATTTAGGACCTAGTAACTGGTCACATGGATTCTTTATTTGGACGTTTAATTATTATTTGAATTTTCAACTTGGCAAAGAGAAATGCATAGTAGAAATAAAAAGGTGACGAATTTGTTCTTAATAAGACTTTAATTAACTAGGTGGCTAATTTTTACATGTTTCTAAGGTAAAATAGTGATGAGAAGTTTTGCTCGGCCGACAGTAGAAAAATTTGAGGTGTTTAGGTTGTGATTATATAGTTGAGTAAAATTAATTATAAAAATTCTTAATTAATTTTCCTAATTAGGTAAATGAGTGGTTGACTAAAAAAGTGGAAGGACTCAAATTGCTAGCTAGGATGCGAGCAAGACATTAGTAGGCCAACAAACTTAAAAAATGTTACATCGATCTCAATTGATGGAATCCAGACCAAAATTTGGGTTCTTTTGATTTGAAATCCAAATTAGATAATTTTTACAACATTAAGGTCCTTCTTTAATGCTATTAACTAAACATTAGGGTTTAAGTCAGATTTTGGTACAATATTAGGGTCCACTTTTAGCCTTCAAATGCGCTTATTTATCTTCAAACCCAAGATAGTAATAGATGTTTCCCTTTTTAGTCCAATTTGTCTTTGTCTTTATCTTTGTAATACATTTTTCTCTAGAACTTTCTTTATATGTTGTATGATTGATTCCTCACTTTACCAGGGAAGCATATCACAATTATAATTATCTCTCTTAATGCTTTTATATCTTCACTGGTTTGACTTGTAATTGTAACAAATCAAACTTACGCTTCATTAATCGTGTTTTATTATAGAAAAACTAGTAATAATTGAAATAAATCAATAATTCTTTTTATGTGTTATTTGTCTTTGTAAAACGCTTAATCGTGTGATGAATCTAAGACATGCATTTATTTTATCAATATATGCATGCTTTATAAATTCATTCATTATAAAATCTCAATTTTTATTAATCAATTGAAAATTGTAACTCATTTAATTGAATTTCTCATATTATATTTTTGATTTAGTAAATTTTTGTTCAAAATAAAAAATAAAAAGTCAAGCTAGGCAAAGTCTGTTCTTGCTCGGGCCTGATCCATATGGTTTAATCGGGTCTCGAATTGGGCTTAAGCCTAGAGATAAGACCCGAACTCAACTCGACCCACTAATATCCCTAAACAATATATCTCACATTAGTTTGGTAGAAGCATCTTAGTCGTTCCATGCGGGCCGAGTTCGACTAAACCTGTTGTCATCCTTAAACAATGTCTCAAATCAATCTTGTAGAAGCATCTTGCTCATTCTATGGTTGCAAAACTCTTGTTCCCATTGAACTTTCTAATGTAGGGCCTTCAGGTATCATCATCTAGTTTCAGCTTCTCAATAAGATTCCCACAGATGACATCAAGTAATGTATATGAAAACTTGCGTTATTCCTCATATTTGAATCGAAATTATTATACAAAAATAATGATATTATTTTAGTGTTAATCCAAATAAGCCCAAACAGCGTGCAAATTAGACCAAATCAAAATTGATTCGAACCTTACCCATTACTTACGTTGTTTAATTAAGAAACCTTATAAAATGGTCTATTGTTTTTCAGTCCAAAAAGTTACCGTGGACTTCACGAAAAACTTTGAAACCGAGTAAATTAAGTGCTGGTTGAATGTTAAGAGTGGTTGATTTTGAAATTCGTCTTCTCCAACTACATCAGCTTTTGACTCTGTCTATATAAGCGAGGTCGCAGATGCTCTAAGGATTTCATTGAACCCCAAACTCCAAACGAGAGAGAGAGATGGCTATAGGAATACTGGAAGTGTCGTTGGTCGGCGCAAAAAGCTTGGCGGGCACAGACTTCTTAGGTATATAAGTAAATTTTCTTTCTTAAATTTAAGCGTCCGAGTTATCAAATTCTAGCCGGGTTTGTATTTTAGTTCTCTCTTTCAATGATACATTTTCTTTCTCTGTTTTTCTCTGTCATTATAGCAATGGACCATCATTTCTCTTTTCTTCTCTCCCAGTACTCCACCGTACCTCTTATCATCCTTTATAATTCCTATTTACGTTTTTCTCTCATTTTTACTGTTTTTGACATTTCTTGGCCGGAGATGCACACCTCTATGAAGCCCGTTGTAAAATTCTTTGTTTACCAGATAAATCAAGATAAAAATCGCATCTTTTTTTCTGTTATCATATTTTTTAAACTTTTTTCTCTGCATTATTCAATGGAATTTTGAAAATTTGTTTTTTTTTTCTTTTTTCTTATGCTTGTTTTTGGAGGGAATGGGATGCTTTTTTTATTGTAGAAAATGAAGCGTATATGTTAAATACGACATATTTAAGTTATATGATGGGACTGTAGGTCGTATGGATCCGTATGTCATCATAAAATACAAAAGCCAAGAGCGCAGAAGCAGCGTGGCCAGAGGTTTGTTCTATCTGTCTCCTTTACTTTATGTTTCTACCATGAACAGTCCTTTCGAATGACCCGGGTAGGCATAGAGAAGTCTTTGACACAAATTTTGGTGAGGGAAGATAGTCCTTTTCTGACGGTACTTCGTTGCCGATGCATATTGGTCACGTTTCCTGGATCTTTTGAACTGTCAGGGCTGTAAAACAAATTTCAAATATAGCTATTCTTTTGGATAATCTGGTACTCTTTATTTTGCGACTTCCTTTCTTCAATGTCAGATTGCCTTCCTAGTGATGAAGGTAGTATGTAGTTGGCGAGTGATTGTCTATTTTAACCATCCAAATGAAACAGATTTTGGTTGATTCAAGCATTAAAATTGAAGACATCTACGAGTGTCATTTACACCATCTGGGACCTCATATTGCGCAGGGAAAATTATGTTTCTAGCCCTCCATTTATTTGAAGGATGGCTGCATAAATGGTGCAACGAGAATCTTAAATCATTCTATAGATATATATCATTCGTTGAGCCAAACATTTCTTTTTCAGTTCTAGTCTTAAACGAAAGCGGTAACTTTTGATAGCGCATGGCCATTATCATATACTCGAGTTTCAGGACTTAACTTCACTCGTGCGAATGCCTCATTGATGCAGGTCAAGGAGGAAGCCCGTCTTGGAATGAGAAACATAAACTTAGAGTAGAGTATCCAGGAGAAGGAAATGACTACAAGTTGATTCTGAGAATCATGGACGAGGACACATTCTCTGCAGATGACTTTGTGGGAGAGGCCACGTAAAATAAGCTTTCTTGCAAACTCTGGTTCTGTAACCATGTTCCTCATTATCTCTTAAGTTCTCAATAATCAGGTTATTGGTTCTGAGAATAGACATCGTAGTATAACTTTGTTGCGTGCCAATTTTCCCTCTTTGAAGCTGTAGATAAGAGTTCCATTTTTAGTTAAACATGTAGGTTTTAGGCTCAAATCTTGCATTGACCTTAATGAGTAATTTACCTCCTTAATTAATATCCGAGGCATGCGTGAATCTCTTTATAGCCAGATGAGGTATTCGATATGCTTTAAAGAAATCTGAAAGCCTGATTGTAATTTGTCTGTTTCACTTGTTGAAATGTTTTCCTGTATGCAGAATCTATGTTAAGGATTTACTGGCATTAGGAGTGGATAATGGAACTGCTGAACTTCACCCTCGCAAGTATAGTGTAACTAATGCAAGCCAATGCTACAGTGGGGAGATTCAAGTGGGTCTCAATTTCACCCTTAAGGAGGTATGCATATTTTATTCTTTGGAATGGCGTAAAGAGGGAGCAACGTTTTGGATTATTTAACCGCAGAGAAAGAAGAACTACAATGAATTAGAAAGCATCTTTTTTCTCTATGTTTTCTTGGCTAATGTGTTGACTTTTAATTTCTATTGTGCAGGTGATGGATGAAAATGATGGGGAAAAATATGGTGGATGGAAGGAGAGCGAGTATTAGTTATATTAGCAGCTTTGTGTAGTACAAAGACCTTCTTCAGTTGTTCTGTTATTAGTTTATGAGATTTGTGAATTTTGATGAATGTTATGAAACTCTGGTGTTATTTAGCAACTCTTTAAGTACCTCAACGCTGTTTTGTTTGCGGTTTCTAAATCATCAATCTAACATGTTAATATTAGTATATTTATAATGTGGTTATAAGATCTCATGTTTTTTTTTGGAAGGTAAATAAATTTGTTGATTTAATTAATAAAGATGAGTATTACAGAGCATCAGTCCAAATAATGGACTCAGAGACATATGGTACAGATCATTCTCATTTAAATGTCTAAATGAGTAAGAGCCAAACATGGGTTTGGAACACACTATCTGTCTCCTGGTGTGACACAGCGCGAGGAGGCAACACCACGTGCGCAAGCTGTCTTCTGATGGTAGTCATTTGATCGTCAGACTCCATTCGCTCTATCACTTTGCCTTTGGAGGTACCCCGGAACTCATATAAATAAATTTCTTATATTCTCCATTTGTTCCAACATTGATCCTTTTGATAGGATAATATCTCTGATCCAGAGGATTGCCCTTTCTGCAATTCCATTAACATCGGATGTAAGAGGGTTTACATTATGGTAAAGTCTTCTGTTGCGTTCATGCCAAACTACATAGATAATGCAAATGACGGCGGTTTTGAGAAGTAATCCATCATTCTTTAAGGATTTAGTCTTCTCAACTGTCCATCTAAGTACAAGTTCCCAGTCAGAAGGGACATTAGTAAAAGGAAATAGCTGTAGGACTCTGATCCAGATATGCTGAGTGCAGCTGCATGAATAATAAAGGTGATCAATGCTTTCAGGTATTCTGTTGCATAACATACACAAGGGATTAATCACCCCAAAGCACCTATCCTTAGTCCGTAGTCTGTTCTAGATAACTAACCAATATGAATGAAGCTTTAGGCATAAGCCTGCGTGTTTTCCCATATTAGATTGAACCAGAACACAAGAGGTTGACGCACCCTAAAACTGTCTTGGCAGGATTTATTACATAACACTTTTTATCTATTTTCCATCCACACCAGAGTGTCCTCCTTCTGTTGATTAGGGTTATAGTTAGGGAGAGAATTATGCAAAATACGATTGCATCTGAACCCAATATAACTTTCGTTATCTCTAAGAGAGCCTTAACTCTAGTATCATCTGGAAATCTAGATTTGAGTGCCTGAAAGTCTCGTTTCAAGTGCAGGGGACTAATATGAGTCCAGTTATCATACCATAGCCACATATTTTCCAACTTACCTTAGCTCTTATAGGGTCCTCTACCTTAACAGCCCATAGGAAGTTCTTAATGCACTTCTCAATCTCCTTACTTATCTTCTTGTCCAATACCTCTAGTACTTCTAAACAATTATGTAAGACTTCCATTAAGAAGGATGCTAAATGAAGGAGTACAAATGCATGAACTTATTCATCTAGTGAAGGAGGAGTGATAACCAAAAGCTTTTAAGCTATCCATATATAAAACTCTATTTAATGGTGTCAAGGCTTTGTGAAAATCCACTTTAATGGCACATCTCCTTACATGTTTTCTGCTATCATAATGTTTCATCAGTTCTTGCACTAGCAAGATATTATCTCCAATAGATCCATTAAATAAGAAAGTTCCTTGTAGCGGGCTAATAAACTTAGTTAAAGACATCTTGAGCTTGGAGGCAATAATTTTCAAAATTACCTTATAACTTCTGTTACAATATGAGATTGGTCTATAATTTGACAATGTATTAGGATTTTTAATCTTATAATAAGAAAAATGAATGTCTTGTTCAGCTCTCTGAGAAATTTGAAGTACGAAAAAATTCCCGAACCATCTCAATTAGAAGAGATCCTGTAATATTCTAAGTTTTTGAAAGAAATAAGCACCAAATTCATTAGGACTTGGTGCCTTATTAGGATCTAGGTTTAAAAGTTTGTGTTTTACTTCTTGGATAGACATAGGTGTGGTTAATATCCTCCTTATATCTTGGTCTATTCCCCAAAGTACTTTGTGAACCTACGAATTAGAGCCCAGTAATTGGCTGAAATAGTTGAGAGTGATCACTTTACTTTTCCCCTACCAAAGATAGGATCCCCTTTCTCATTAGTAAACTTGGAAATCTTGTTTTTGTTCCTTCTAGATAGGATAACATTATGTAAATAATTAGTGTTCTTGTCTCCATCCTTGAGCCACATTGATTGGATTTCGGTTTCATCAAGGAGTTATGTGCCATAAAGGCATTGTAATCCTTGAGTAGTTCAACATCTAGGAATTTAAGGTTTTGGTTCCCTAGATCAATGCGGAGATACTCTTGAGCTTTCATTAACTTCCCCCTTACCAGATGTAATGTGATCAGAGTATTTGTACAAACAATCCTTTCAGTGTAACATATTCAATTTTTGTATTAATTAGAAGGATTTATGATAGTTGTAGGTTGCATAATACTTTAATGGGTAGTTTGGTATATGCTTAATCATTAAATTGAATGATTAGTGCATGTTTAGCTTAGGATAGTGCTATTTAGTTAGAAATTTGTGGTTTGAGTGTTTTATGGGTTAAAGCATGCTATTAAGCTTAAATTTTGTGTATTTTAGGTGTTTTGATGTGTTTGTTAGTGTTTTAAATCAAGTATCGAAGAACAAAGAGAATTCAGAGGAAGTCTAGAGCAAGGCCCAGGGCTACGATCGTGACAGAAGCTTGGTGGGTTTGTCATGATCGTAGGCTCGTCTACTATGATCGTGATAGAGAGCAAAATTAAGTGCCACGATCATGGCCCATGACAACAGATGAAGACCGACTTCTAAAACATGAATTTTTTAAGGATATTTTGGACTTTTGGGCCTAGATAAACCCTAATGTTTGCCCTAAATGGAAAAGATATATAAAGAAAAGAAAGAAGACCTAAAAAGGAGCTCCATTTTCTATCACTTTGCAAAAGATCCAAGGGAGAGGAGGAAGAAGAGAGAAGGACGAGAAAGGAAGAAGGAGAAGAAAAGTTGCAGTGCTACTATCTTCCCGATCCATTCTAACCCTTCCAAGTGACATTTGATTTCATCTTTAGTATTGTTTCTTTTGAATATATGAGATGTATTTGATAGTGTTGGATTTGGGTTTGATGATGATGTTCTAAACTCCTTTAGGGATTTGTTCTTGAATCAATGTTAATATGATTTATTTTGATGTTAATACATTGGGTATTGTTATTATTTGTTGTATTTGCATGCTTTGGTAATAAATTGAGAGAGTGAACTGATAGCAAAATGATTAGATTGGGTAATGAGAGTTAAACAATCTAATAGATCACGCAAATAATCAAATTGGTAATTTATATGAAGAAAGATCTCATGTGAGGACTTGATAGTCTATTAGAGGGACTAAGATCTAATTGGACATGTGGGGTTTTTGTTAATTGAGAGATTGCAAATTTCATAATTCAATTAGGAGTTATGATTTAGGGTTTAATGATTATAACTCAAGAGAGAGTAATCCACCATTCGAAAGTCTAGGATCAACGTCATATTAACTCAAAAGTAATCATGTTAGCATTTTATGATAGGTTAAATCCTCCTTCTCATAATCAACTAATCTTCTTTAAGTGATTTTGATTGTTCATTGGTAGTGCTCAATTTGATTCCTTGTGTGTTAATTTTACAATTTAATTTTCAATTAATCCATATTCACGAATTTACTTTTCTGTTTAGTTTTTATTTTCTTTCTAATAATCCTTTTAGGCCTTAGGTAACTTAAAACTAGATTAGTTCACCACTCTTCGTAGGATTGATACCTTTAATACTATAAGTTTACGATCCGTATACTTGCAGATATTGGGGGTTTTATTAGATTAGAACTTTCTCATCAATTTACAACCAAAGCCTTCTCTATCAAAACAATCCTTTCACTATCCCAAACAATTAATACTACCTCCTCAAAGCCTTTTATATCACTTAGAAATTAACAAAACTTGAATAGTGTCTTAGAAGGCCTTTTTGATTGAAGTCTGTATATTTCAATGCTACTATGGTCAGAGCACAAAGGACGTCCAAATATTGTAAAAGCTTTTGGATATTGGAGAAGCCATTCCTGATTTACACAAAATCTAACTAAAATTTTCCTAATATGTGAGCCCCTTGACCGTTTTTTTCCCAAGTTAATAAGTTACCTATAAAGTGAAGATCAACCACGCCTAATTGATGAACCATGTTGATCATTTTGCACGCTTTACAATTTATAGCCTTAAAAATACCATAAGTGCATGGGTCGTGACTTATAGTATGTGAAGGGTCGATCCTACGAGGAAGGTAAACTAATCTAATCTTATGTTATCTAAGGCTCGGAAAAATTAATAAAATGAAAATAAAAATTATAAAGAAAAGTAAATAAGGGAAAATGATTATCAAGAAATTAATTCGCAAGTTTAACACAAAAAGAAATTAAAATTGAGCAACACAAAACTCACAATGGAAATTAATCAAAAAGAGTTACCAAATTATGAGAGAGGGGATTTTCCTTGTTATCAATGCTAATCTAGTCAATTATGTGTTATTGTGGTGTCAATTCTAGTTATAATTATTGAACCCTAATTCATAAACGCTAACTCCTAATTTGAATCAACTATAACAACACCTAAGGAATTCCTTTAGCTAGGGGCAAAGAAATGGTAGGCAACTATTGTAAGCTGCTTCCTTAATAAATGACTTTTTTTTTCGAAAGTCTAAAGTTAGGCCAACTCCAATTGGAAATGTCTTGTTCTAGAGAGTGTGTTGATAAGTGAAGAGGAATTTTTCATGTTTAATTCTCTTTGGAGGACAAGGCAGATATGGAGATTGTATAGGGTTCTTTGCATATCCAAGGTTGGCCTTTAATGATTCAGAAATGGAGGCCTAGTCTCTGTTTAGACAAAGCAAGGTTATGGTTCATTTTAATATGGTTAAATTTTCACTAATTTCCACTTGAATACTAGTTGTTGGAGGGGATGAGCTACATTTTCAGTTATATAGGTCTCACCCTATAAGTCTAGATGAAAACACAAAAAACCTTAAAAGATTAGGTTTTGTAGGGCTTAACATTGAAGTTGAGCTTAAAAAGGAGCTACTTAAGGCTATCAAAATTAAAAAAACTAGTTGAAGATGGAACCTTATGGATGACATCATACAAGTTTTCCATCCTTGGAGACCTATGAAGAGTGAACTTGTACAAGTTTGGAAGCTAAAAGAAAGGGTGACTACTTAGAATAATATCTATCTCAAAGGGCTCAGATAAGGAAGCCCTAAAGGGCTCTTCTCATCATATGTTATCGCCTAATTATCCTATGGTTGAACCTAACTCTATTGACTCATATAAAGGGTGACTACTTAGAATAATAACTCGACTATCTCAAAGGGCTCAGATAAGGAAGCCCTAATGGGCTCTTTTCATCACATTTTATCACCTAATTATCCTATGGGTGAACCCAACTCTACGGACTCATATCAACTTGAGGACTATATGGAGGTTATTAACCAGGATACTAAAGCTTAACCCTCTAAAAATAATCACATAAAGAAGGTAAAATGCTATTTATTGATGTTGAGGTAGGAAGCCCTAAGAGGGAACCTAACACCCAAAATGGGAAAATTCCCTTTAATAATCCTATCTACTTCTTTTTTCTAAATTAAGAAGGGATGAGGCTTGTATTCATTCAAAATCTAGTGATAAGGAGACTAATGATGCCAATTTTCACTTAACAAGGTTCAATTATAGCAAAAGGTGAAGGATATCCATCTTCTTTTCTAAAAAAGGAAAGTAATTCTCAACCTATTAGTAACTTCATCAAACCTTGAAGGAAATCAAGGAAGAAGAAAGTTAAGGCTTCCTTACTTAAGTGAACTTGGTAGTATGGAATGTAAGAGGCCTTAATAGCTTTAATAAATAATGAGAACACAAAACTTTCTTATCCTTAGAAGCCTTATTTTATTGATTTAGATGAAACCAAAATAAAGGCAAACCATTTTTATAAAGGTCTCAAGTGATTAGAGAAAAGATGGATATCCCTCAGTAACTAACGAGCTCACTATAATGGGCAAATTACCATCTCTCTTAATACATAAGTTTTTTATCTTCTAAGTTGGAGCTACTCCAATTAATTTTTGCATTGTGAGATACTTTTTGTTCATTCCTAATCTCTTTTACACATTAATGTTATTTATACCTTAAAACATGACTTATAGAGGAAGAAGGCTTAAGATGATTTAGCTTCTTTAAACCTAAACTCTTCCATCCCTAGGATAGTGACTAGTGGCTTTAACTATAAACTCTTAACCCATTAAGTACATGGACTTAAGAATTATCTAAAACATAAGAATGAAGATCCTTAAATTAACATCGTTAATTTAGAGCTAGCTAATATGAGTTTTAATGTAACTATTTTATATAGAATAATAAGTAACCAGAGTAGTGGTTCTTGTAAAAGAAACAAAACAAGTGTTTGGCAAACCTCGCCTAGTTATCAGCCTATCCACTAAGCTTTGCCTCTTTTTGTAATTAACTTACTTTTTCCATACATTTATACATTTAAGCAAGAATATAAGAAAGTAAGACAAAAAATCCCTTCCAAATTTTCAGCTCCTTACTTAAATATCCTAATTTTGGGGAGACCATCTTGAAAGGCTTAAACATTTTAGTAAGGTTTCTCATGCTTTTACATACTAACAGAAAACTCAAAGCCATAAATTTTGAACTCAAGAATATTTAGGTAATGAAATTGAACACATTGCTTTTGGTAAAGGGTGAGACCTTCAAGGCTTTCAGCAAGTGCCCAGACTATTTAGCTCTAGACCTTATAGATCTTAAACTCAAATCATAGGAGGTTGATGCATTAAGGAATTATGTGACAATAATGGATAATTATCATTCCAAAATGAAGTAAAAGTCTAGAATCTGCCAGCTGAAGGATAGAGATAGAAATATAAATTTTCTTATAATTTTATTCAAGTTTGACGAAATTGGAATAAGATAATATCATTAAAGAATGCTGGAAGAAGAATTATCTATAAGTAAGAGGAAGTGAAAGAACTAACATATAAGCACTTTAAAGACTTTTAGGAACTAAACTCATCAACTATCTAATCCTTAAAGACCTTAAAGCATTCTTTTCTAATTCCTATCCAAAACAGATTGCATATGATCTGATTAGGGATGTCTCTAGTTTTGAAATAAAACATAATTTACTTAGTTTTCATTTAGATAAAACACTAGATCTAAATGGGTTTAATGCTAGATTTTTTCAAAGTACTTGGAACCTAAGTGAAGACATAATCACTAAGTCATTGAGGTAATTTTTTAATGGGGGCCAAATACTCACTGAGTTTAACAAGATATACACATTACTTATCCATAAAGTGTCAAATTCTTTTACTTTTACATGACTACAGGACAATTGTATATTGTAATGTTATTTATAAAGTGATCTCAAAGATGCTTATAAATAGACTCAAAAGTGTGATTCTAATGATTATAAGCCCTCATCAAAATGCATTTTTACATAAAAGAAACAAAATTATGCTTCGAATATTGATTTCACAAAAGCTTTTTATTTTTAAATTGGAATTCCATGGTCAACTCCATAACGGCTTTTGGATTCCCTTAAGGTTCATTTCTTAGATAAAGTTGTATGACTCCAAAGCTTCATTCTCAAATCTAGTAAATGGGGAACCTACAATGATTTTCAAAGATGCCTAGGATTTAGTTATGATGATCTAGTATCATCATATATTTTTACTTACCATGGAAGTCTTCTCCAAATTAACTAAGTTGCATATCTCAAAATAACCAAAGTTTAAATTCCATTATAGGAGTAATATTTTTGGTATCTTCAATCTAACATTTGTAGATGATCTTGTGCTCCTTTGTGAAAATAATCCCACATCTGTTAGTCTCTTACTTAACTCTATGGAAATATTTAGAAGAATCTTCGGTTTAGTTTTTAATCCAAATAAAAGCTCTTTTTTTTTCTTTCAGCAGATGTTATAGATAAATCGGGTGCATTAGCTATAGTTAGGGGGTTAAACAACTTTAGTTTCCTTTAAAAAATCTTAGTGTACCTATTAAAACAAAGAAGCTAATCTATGTGGATTGTTTTCCTCTCACAGAATCAATCCACATGAAGTTAAACAATTAGTGTAACAAAACTTTATCCTATAAGGGAAGACTACAATTTATTTTCTTTATGCTACGAAAGCTCTATATATTTACTAGTACTCACATTTAGTCATCCTAAAGGAAATTATAAATCAAGTGATCAAATTATTAGGAATTTCCTTTATAGTTTCATAAATTCCAAAATCAAAGTCCACAAGATAAGTTGGTCCAAAGTCTATAAGCATAAAGAAAGTAGTGATCTAGGCATTACTAATATTTTGCTTATCAACAAAATCTTGCTTTTGCAAAGATTATAGAGAATATGCTCTGATAAAAAGGTGCCTTGGGTGCAATGGATACATATATATTTCTTAAAAAGAAAAAAAGTATTTAGATAATTAAAGCTAATACAAGCATCTTATTAACTTTGGAGCAAGTATTGCTTAAAAGGGTTGTACTTCAAATCTTCCACGAAGTATAAGATAAAGGATAGGGAAAACACCTTCTTCTAGTTTGATTATTCGCATAAAAGATGCCCATTAAAGTAACTAGATGAATTTAATGCACTTATGTTTATCATAACTACAAATACCAAGATGAGAGCTCTTATTAATGATAATTCTTGGATATAGCTAACTCATTTCATAAGAGGCTTTAGAGTAATAATAAATCATATGCCTCAATATTCTCTAAACTCTACTAAAATTGATGAAGTTTAATAGTTATATGAAAAATCAATGAAGTTTATTAGTTATACAAAAAATCAATAAAGTTTTTTACAACTTCATATAAAGAATTAATCTTAAGGATTCAATTCAAACAACTATTGAGCACGTTGGTATGGGATTCTTCCCTTATCCCTTCTAACTCGTCCATTTTATATATAATATTAAAAAATAAACTTGACACTAGAGACTCACCAAAATTCCCTATATCAAACATGAGATTGTGCTCTAAATGAGATTGAGCTCTATCTTATTATAAATGTCTTCTCTATTCTTAATGTAAATTCTCCTCTGTATTATAGTTTATACAACTCTATAACTTGCAATATAGTTTTCTTAATTGATCTGATATAGTTTTTGGGAATCACATATCAAATTCCATATAAAAGGCAAGTTCAAATTGGTGTTTGGTTCTTTGGTATAATATATATGGATTAATAAAAACATAGGTATATTTGGAAAGGATTCAGTTTACATTGAGAATTCACTTCAAAACCTGCTAAGTAAAGTGAATACAATTGTTATAGCTTGTAACATAGCTAACCTATTGAGTCCCTAATTGTTCAATTTATGGAAACTATAATTTTAAAGATTGACTGCTAATAAAGTTCCTCTTCATCTACTATATATCCTCAATAGGAATAGTTATTAAAGATATACCTAAATTTTACTTTGAATTTATAAGTTATATTATATTATTAGAGCTCCTTTTTCCTTTATTCACATTTGGTCAGGAGTTTAAGCCTTGTAATCCTTGAGTTTATTAATGTATTTTGTTTAACTTGTAAAAAATTTAATAAAAAATCTCCACCAAATCTTCTTATCTTGTAAAACTGCCTCTTCATTCATTCTTTTCAAGTACAAGAAAACTATGCCAATCAATTTTTATAAAAACATTTTCCCTTTTCTTCTTCTTTTTCTATTTGATTTAGCATGGATTTTTCCCTTTTCATATTGCCTTTTTCATACACATCAACATCTCCCCCACAACTTATTTCTTTGCATACCATACCCAATAACCATATAAAATCAAAAGCAAAAACTCTACTAGTCATGAATTAGGATGCAATTAGTTATTTTTCTTTGAGACTCAAGGTTCTTTTGGAAAGGTATCAAAAAAAGGCTAAAATTTTATATAAGGCTTAAAGGGACTCACTAATGGATTGTTGTATAAAGAGTAGTAATTTGACTCAAACAAAAATCTTAAGTGCCTTTAAAATTTTAATTCTTCTGCACATCTTAAATTTAATCTATAAAAGATGAAATATAATTTCTAAAAATCCAAAATCAAAGAAGATACCAATATTCGAAAGAAAACATATGTATGCTAGCCCAAATTTTAATGGGATAATTAAAATTAAAGTATCTTTACTTAAGAAATTTGGTTTCTAGCATTCACAAAGTCAAGTTGGCATAACAATCACTTAGTCATATTATTCACTTAACTTTTAACAACCAATTCTAACATAAAATTATGTTTAAATGAGAACCTAAATATAAAACTAAAAATAAAAATAAAAATGCAAAACTTTGAAAATTTTGAAAAAAAATGAGATGGAATTAGATAAATCTCAAATCCATCCTAAAACTTAGAATAATATTGTCCCCAATATTGTGCATAAATAGTATTGTAAAAAGAATGTGAAAAACTCCCTAAAAACCAAATATTTGAAAGGAACCTTTCATTATGAATTACTCTACTTTCCCAATCTCTCAAAAAATCAAAATCAAAGTAAAGGCATAAATATAAAAATAACATTCACATTGAATTTTAAATTTCAAATATCCTCAAATTAAAAAAAACTAAACAACTAAAAGTTAGATAAAAATAGTATATGATCTATACATCCTAGAATAATTGAGCTAAACTACGTGAAATACATGAGTTATAAGTTCCTAAAGTCACTGAGGAGGTGGAGGAGGCAGTAAGCACTATTGAGGATAGGTCTATAGTGCATCATACTTGGCATGAATACTCACTATTTCTCCCTAACATTGTCTATATATGTTTCCAACTGTTGCATCATTATCCTCTGCAGCCTAATAGCTACCCCTATATTTTCTCCTTCCTCTTCAACCTCTTCATCATCATTAACTTGCCTCTCTTCTAGCCCCATATTGTTTAAGTACCCTCTTTTTAGTCTGCTTAAATTGATCCACTTTTTATTCTCTTAATTATACCTCAGAAAACCTTATTTGATCATTATTGATGTAGGTGACCTATTTAGTTATTACAATGCCATCAACAGAGTGGTCTACTATTTGCTTATTCAAAAACTAGAAAATGATTACTATGAACACAAATTTTGTTATCTTATGACTCATGGAGAATCACATCTGATATAGTGTATCATTAATGATGATATCATGATTAATGCCACCTAATCTAAAGATATGAATCTAAGATCTAGAGTTTATTTAATCCATTGGATTGAGACTATATGCTATAAATTAATATATAAACCACAATTTATGAATGTATAGCTAGGTTCTTACATAAAACATGTAGCCTTTTATAAGAAAACATAGTCCTCATACTGAACCTTAATATTGGTTCACTCTAACTCCAGTCATCATAACCTGATGGCCTCCCATTTTAAAAACTTAGCCTCTTGTGCTCTAATGGCAAGCTGATATGCTCTTCAATAACTTTGTTATAAACCATAATCTTTATACCTTTAATATAGGAAGGTATCTCGTTTGGTTTATGCTTGGTTTTATTAATGATGTTTGCATAGAATTCCTTTATAAAGTATAGGTAGTGATTTCCCCAGATACTCAACAACTTTTCCCATATTGAACTTTAAAAACAGTTTGTATATCAACACCTTTAGTTCTTTTAAATTACCATATTGTTATTGCATATTTTATCATACCATTTAAAATTTTTCTAGTACATAAATTTGGGAACTTCCTCTAAAGGAGGTGGTTCCAAAGAAGAAGTGACATAACTCCTTTTTCTCTTAGCTACCAAGAGCCATACTTCATCTTACAAGTAATCAATAGGCTAACAAACTCATTATAATTCACAGTAGTCACCCTATAATTACTTATAGTACCACCAAATTCCATAATACCTAAATAAACACATAATCCTACAAACACATTGTTTCACAATCATCACAAATTCTATGATTCGAAGTTAATGTTCTTCAAATTTTCATAATAAGCAATGAACTTAAGTTATTATACCTAACTCAAGTGAGCACTTCCTAAGTTATATGTGTTGCTACTATGAGATAAAAAATTCACTTATTTGGAGGATGATGAAACCTAAAAATATGTGTCTAATATTTATATGAACACTTGTTTTGACAAACCCCCAATTTTACTTCTAATTATGGAAACTTGATGATTGATGTTTTAAGAGATAGGTTTTATATTTTAGGGAATGATTTGGCATTTGGAAGGTTTAATTTGGTGTTAGGAGTGGAATATTAGGTGAAAATTAATGTTAGGGATATTTAAGGGTGAAAGAAAATAGAAAGTTAGGCTTTTTACAAGGAAAATCTGAGTTGGGTTTATTTGGAGTTGGGTTCGAGACATGACAGACAATGGAAACAACTCCGAAACTAATGTTAATTTGCTTCTATTTCTATATAGTGTTTCTCTTAATTTTAGGCCATGTTAGACCTTCTTCTCAAACAGGCACTGGTTAGATTTTCTATCATAACTATTCCTTAAACTACTTTTAGTTGATGCTTGTCTTATATTGCAAACCCATTTATTAGCTTTTATACCACTTTACTTTCTCTAACTTGATTTTTATCCCACTTTTAATCAAGTCTCCTCCTTTATAACCATTGGCTTATTAAAAATTATGTACATGCATAAATTGTTGAGTTTCCACCTAATAATCACTTCTGTAGAAGTCTTTTAGTTGGATTTACCACTTAAGCTCTTCAGTCATCTAGAATCTTTATTTGGATGAGTTTGATTACCATCTTACATTGAAATGAGAGAACATAAGGACATTTGATAGTTAAAAGGATAAATATACTCTTAGGAATAATTCGATCCTCTAAATGAGATATTAATATGATAATTTTTATCATATTCTAACCACTAACAAGCTAAGTTTTTCAATTATTTAAGTGCT
This sequence comes from Erythroxylum incrassatum, assembly GCA_026546855.1. NCBI lineage: Eukaryota > Viridiplantae > Streptophyta > Magnoliopsida > Malpighiales > Erythroxylaceae > Erythroxylum > Erythroxylum incrassatum. The sequence goes on along the minus strand of JANVCL010000214.1, from coordinate 14,926,676 downwards.
TCCTTAATAGAAGGTAAGAGTATAATCATTAGTCCTTTTAAGTCTTTAAAAGTATAAAGACTTTAGGGTTTATATCATTTTCGTTCCACTATAAAAACACACTCTATAAAAGTTCGTGATCTTTCTCTTCACTATTAAGTCCTATAGTTTTACGTTTTTTAAAGAGTCATCACAACTAACTCTAGGTATTTTATGCACTGTAGGTCAATTACATCTATCATATAACATTTATAATCAAGGGCATAAGGTGTTTTCAAGGCCATATAGATATGAAAATTTAGCTTTACTTTTCCCACCATCAGTTTCAACTTAACCTTAGCTACACTATTATTATCCCTCCAATTGTTAAAAAAGGTTATATATAAAATGATGGGAACCCCAATGTACTCCATGTCCATTGTTAAAAAGTTAACAGGAAAGATGAATTTTTCTACTTTAACAATTAGGTCTTTCACTATTCAAATTAGGTATTTAATGGATTGATTTCCTAGGAGTGACATATTTGTAATTTTTAATTTTCAAATTCTAAGCTCTTTGAAAATATGTGGAGAAATTAGATTAACATTAACACCTAAATCATGTAAACAATTTATAGAATTAAAAGCATTAAATTGATATAGAATAGTTGAGCTCTATGAATCCTTTAACTTTAAATGTAATTTTTTATTATATAAATCACGCTACATTCCTTGGTTAAAGGCATGGTAGCCTACTCCTTAAGTTTATTTTTATTGGACATTTTTGACAATTGGAAGCAGACAAATGAGATGATAGAAAAGAGAAAGAGCATATAAAGGAAGCAGAGGTCAAAGTAGCGTGAGCAGTTAATCATCTTGGTGAGAACAAAGCAGAAGAAGAAGGATCCAACTAATGTAGGAAGCTTGAGAGTGGCTGGAGATCACCGCAACTCCCTCATTCAAACAGTTGTTTGCTCATTTTGTTTATTAGTTCTCTATTTCTTTATTGAACTTACTCCTTTTTTAGTTGATGGACTCATATTCTATTACCTGTTGATAGATTATTTCAGTTATTCACTTGGTTTATTGCTTTAATACTTCTCTTATACTAATCAAGATGAGATTGAAGTATTTGAATATGATGAATCTTGTTATTTCTATGATGGGCTGATCTTTTTTTTAGGATTAATGTAGCCAATTTCGTCAAATATGCATGAATGGGGGATTATGTTGTTGTCTTATGTTTGTTATAGTTTCTAAATTGAATGGATGTAATAACATGATCAAACTTTGCATCATTTTAGTATTAAATGAAGGATTGAGAGAAGAAGTTTAATATGAAATGAGAAACTATAAATGCTTAGGTTAAGAATTAGAAATATATTAACTTAAGTGGTAATTAATGGTCGAGTTTCCATAATTAATTTGGATGATAACTTGTTGAATACAAAAGTTAGACTTAGTTTATTATTCAAGTTGATCTTAGAACCTAACTGTTAGTTTTAGTAAGACAACAATCCAATCATTTCCCCTTAGTCATGTATAGGAGATTAAATTAGAGAAATTAATTCTTAAGAGTTTTCCTCTTCAATTAATCTATTCGTTTTTTCTCCTAATTAATTTTGTTTACTTTTTAGTTTAATTTGGTGATTTTATTTAAAGACTTCACTCAACAAATCGGGATGGAGTGTCTAGGATTGCATTTGTTTTTATTTTTTTCATGGTTAATTTAAGTGAACCAATTTCACCTTCGTGGGAGATGACCCTGGGTAATCACTACAACTACCTCTTATACTTGCGAGTAGGATAACCTAGGTATTTTTAGAACTTATTTGGGCACAATAAATTTTTGGCGTCGTTACTAAGAAAGTGTCTAACATTTAGACTTAAATTAATTTTGATTGTTTTTGTTTGTTCATGCATACATTTTGTCATGTTATTTCATTGAGTTGTTTTAGTAATTTTCATATTAATTCAATATTGTTTTTATTTGGTTTATGTGAGGAAGGAGGTCTCAGGAAGGTGAATTTGCTCCATTTATTGACAATGTACATCGGATAAGAGGACCTCTAAGGGACTTTGAAGACAATCTCGAGGGACTCAAACCAGAAGATCAAGAGATGGGTGAAAGGTAGCTAGTAATGAAGGAGTATGCTAGACCAGTAATCGGTACTGCCACTTAGTGTATACGATTGGGAGAGGTAGCTAAGAACTATGAATTGTAGAGTATCCACAACAACATACTGCCATCATTCTATGGGGTTCCTAATGAAGACACCTTAAACTTCATTTGGGAATTCTACACCACTCTTCAGACATTCCTTTTGGACGGCTTAAATGAAGACCAACTTAGGATCAGGTGCTTCCCATACACATTAAAGGATCGGGACAAGGCATGGCTGATGACCCTTCCACCTAGTTCATTGACTACATGGGAAGAGGTGACAACAAGTTCATGGGAAAGTTATATTCCCACCAAAAGACTTTTGAGTTGCGGACGAAGATAGCAACCTTCACTCAAATGGAGCGAGAGCCATTCCTTAAGGCATGGGAGCACTTCAAACTCTTGTTCATATAGTGTCCACACCATCATTTTCTACTCCATATGCAGAACAAGCTCTTTTATGATGGATTGATGCAACAGTGTCAGTACACAATGGACAATGCAGTAAGAGGAGCCGCGGGAGAGAAGACGATCGAAAAAACATATGAAGTCTTCAAAATATTAGGGGCCAATTCTTAAAAAAAGAGCAGGAGGGGAAGAAGAACTAGAGTTCATGAAGTGAGCTTGAATCAAGACTAGTTATGTAGTTAGCTGAGTTAACAAGGCATGTAAAGATGCTAACTATAAGATACCCCAAAATATTCCAAATAAAGATGTATGTGGTATATATGGAACTTGTGGTCAAGGAGTTAACATTTGTTCATATTCTTGTAAGCCTTTTGCAGATGGGGAAGAACAAGTGAACTCACTTGATGGATTTTAACCAAAGGAGCCAAACGATCCGTACTCAAACACCTACAATCTTAGTTGGAGAAACCACCTCAATTTTTCATAAAGGACCAAGTTTCCACTAACACAACCCCAACCACAATACCAAAATTTTAAGAGGCCAAATTATTACCAAGGCAATCCTTACTTCAGAACCCACCAAGCAAGCCTTCTTTGGAGGAAAGCTTGAACGCGTTTATTCAGGTCACAACTTAAAATCAAGAGACGAAAAATAAGAGGTTCGATTCTTTAAAGGAATCTATGAAGAGGATTGAGATCCAAGTAGGGCAACTCATTGCACAAATGCACAACAATTAGAAAGGAAAGTTGCCCATTCAACCTGAGCAAGCCTACGTAGTTAGTATTATTAGAAGTGGTAAAGTAATTGATAATCATGATGAGATCCTTTCTAATCTTTTTGGTGTAGGTAATCAAAAGGAGGAGAGCCTCACTAATGAAAAAAGTGAGCAAAATGAAGAAAGAAATGGGCACAACAATCTTTCAAGTCACGTTCAGAAAGGTGAAAACTAGGGTATGCAACTGACTACAATGAAGAACCAAGATTGCATAAGGTGTCTAATCCTTATAAACCACCGATCCCATATCCAAGCTACCTTAAGGAATTGAAACAAGATAAGTAATTTTCTGATTTATATAAAATGTTTCCAAAGTTAATATTAATCTACTTTTGTTAGGTGTGATCGAAAACATTCTAGCTTATGTGAAGTTCTTCAAGGAACTAAGCACCAAGAAACGAAAGTTTGAGACAAATGAGATGGTGACGTTTTAGAGGTTGCAAGTGCAGTGCTACAGCAACAATTACCCCCCTCAAATTGAAAAACCTAGGGAGATTTCGTGTGTAAGTATCAATGGGTAATGTGATGAGGTAAAGGATATGCTTGACCTTGGGCAAATATAAACCTTATGCCTCAATCTATTTATGAGAAATTAGATCTAGGAGATTTAAGACCTACAAACATTTGTTTGCTATTAGCTGATAGGTCAATCTGTTATCCTAAAGGAATAATGGAGGATGTGTTAGCGAAGGTTGGAGGATTGATTATTCCATACTTTGTTGCCCTAGATATGGGGGAGGTTAAAGAGTAAGGGAAGGATCACACCATACCCCTAGGGAGGCCTTTCATGGCCACTACTAATACCTTGATTGATGTGAAGAATGGGAAACTAAGTACGACTGTTTTGGGTGAAATAGTAGAATTTTTAATCTTTAACATTGAACCTATTCCTACTTCTGTTTATAGAAACTATTCTTTTATTGATCAAATTAATGATACATATTTTGATTTCATCTCATAAGAAGAAGAAGAAAAGAAGTCGGGCTTGGTGAAAGAAATTGATAAGTTCTGCCAAATTGTAGCACCCCACTCCCGTGCGACCCGAACCCGATATCGACGGTGATGTCCGAGTTCGTGCCCCGCGAGGGTGGCGTGCTAAAGCACTCAATCAAGCATAGATCGGTATACTCTTTTTTTTGAATCAATAATCACATAGGGCATAAGCCCTTTCCAAGTACAAAAGCAATTTATACAATCTCATACGACCCCTCGGGCCTTTTTAAAGCGGAATACAAGTTTATGCAAACAATAAATACATGCAATGCAGACGCGAACTGATCCCGACCTCTATCCTTCACTTGAATGCTGTAAGTATACTCCCGTTGGCCTAACGGGGTATTCTTCTGAGTCCTGAAAAAAATTGCAAATTTTGGGTGAGTTTTGCGAACTCAGTGAGTGACCATCATCGATGGCTCACCCAGCACATAATACATATAATCCACATTATTCACAGTATTCCATTGCAATCATATCAAATTATATATATTTGATCAGTCATCTCACATTCACTTTCAATTGATTCATGTCATCTACATCATTGCATTAGCAACCATATTCTATCACATACATGTGATTTGCCATTTCACATAATACACTCTGAGATCATTCATATCATGCATCATAATTCACACTTTTCATTATGCATATGCAATCACATTTCGCATTTAGTATAATTCACTCATAACTATCATGCCGGTGCAGTGCATATGAAATTCACTTTTCATTTGTTATTGACGTTATGACCGAGTGCCTTTTTTATTCACTCGTATCCCATCGTGGGTATCGAGCAGTAGAAAAATCATTCACTCGTATCCCTTCATGGATACCGAGCAGTAGAATATATCATCCCGTATCTCTTCGCGGATACCTGGGACAGTCGCATTCGAGCCCAAGGCTCTATTCACATTCTGAGCTCTAGGCTCCTTTTTCACATTCCGAGCTTTAAGCTCTCTTTTCCTGGCGACTCCGGTCATAACTTCTTTTATGTTTCATGCATTCATGCAATGGAATGCATCACTCACAATTACATGTCCCATTTCAACACTTTCACATTTCATCGGACCTTAGTCCGGCATTCCACACTAAGGTGGAGAATTCACAATTTCAGTTATATGCCATTGCACATTCGGGACACGACAAATATTTCACATATCACACTTTACTTCATGTTCGCAATCAGTACATTTAATCCTTCATACTATGTATCACAATTCACTTTTCATCGGACCGTAGTCCGGCGTTCAACATATAATTGAGAATTTGCACTTACTCTTGCATGCAATTTCACATTCAGAATACATTTAGCAACCACTTCAATATCTCATACATATCACACAATCATCGGACCCTCATTGTCTGGAATTCAACAATCAAGTTACATTCATATTTATTCATTATCACTCATGTCATAACATAACAAAACGAACAATAAAGTAAGACCATCTAGGTCTACTCACAGTACGCTCCCGATTAGCATTTGCTTTCAGATTCTGGGAACGTCTAAGTGCGGACACTTGACCTGCACAACCCATGTATGCAAAACAC
>JANVCL010000214.1:14903520-14920727 GCA_026546855.1 Erythroxylum incrassatum | reverse complement strand
TTGAAAACTCATAATTCTTTTCTCAAAATTTCCTTAAAGCATAATTTCATCTATAACATAATACTTATACAAAACACCTATTCAATTTCATTTAATATTTCTAAATTCCACTTAAAGATCTGGGTCCAACATATTCTTATAGACACATTCATTGCTTCCATCTTACACATCTTTCACACCACAAACTCATTTGGGGGACATAACAGTTAGAGAGAAAGAAGGCGGAGAAGGGAAACAGAGAAAAGCTTCAACTGAGAAGATAGAAGAGAGAACGAGCAGACAAAGGAAGCAAAGGTCAAAGCAGCATGAGCAGTCATTCATCTGGGTGAGAACAATGCAGAAGTAGAAGGTGAGAGCTAATGTGGGAAGTTTGAGAATGGCTGGAGATCCCCACAACTCCATCATCCGAACACTTGTTTGCTTATTTTGTTTATTATTTCTCTGTTGCTTACTGAACTTACTCCTCTGTTAGTTGATGGACTCTTACTTTGTTAGCTTTTGATAGTTTATTTCAATTATTCACTTGGTTTATTGTTTTAATATTTCTCTTATACTGATCAAGATGAGATTAAAGTATTTGAATATGATGAATCTTGTTATTTCCGTGATGGTTTAATCTTTTTTCCTTAAGGATTAATGTAGCTATTTTAGTCAAATATGCATGAGTGAGGGATTGTTTTTTGTCTTATGTTTGGTATAGTTTCTAAATTGAATGGATGTAATAACATGATCAAACTTTGCCTCATTTGTTATTAAACGAAGGATCGAGCAAATAGTATAATATGGAACAAGAAACTATAGACGCTTAGGATAAGAATTAGAAAGATATTAATTTAAGTGGTAATTAATTGTCAGATTTTCATAATTAATTCGGATAATAACTTGTTGAATATGAATGTTAGATTTGGTTTATTATTCGAGTTGATCTTAAAACCCAACTGAAAATTTTAGTAAGACGACAACCCAATCATTTCCCCTTAATCATACATAGCAGATTAAATTAGTGAAATTAATTCTTAAGATTTTTCCACTTCGATTAATCTATTCTTTTTTGCTCCCAATTAATTATGATTACTTTTTAGTTTAATTTGATGATTTTCTTTAAAGCCTTCACTCAACAAATCAAGATAGAGTGTTTAGGATTGCATCTATTTTTATTATTTTTTGTTTAAGGTTAATTTAAGTTAACTAATTTCACTTCCGTGGGAGACAACCCTGGGTAATCGCTACAACTATCTCGTATACTTGCGAGTAGGATAGCCTAGGTATTTTTAGAACTTATTTGGGCACAACAGTATGCCCACTTAATATTTAAATTTCCTAAGTTATCTTTTTTAGAATCTATTGTTTAAGAATCTTTTCTATCATTTGTTTCTATAACGGTGGTTGTTAAAACTGAGATCATTATTAAAACCTAAGTGGTCCTATAGGTCTACCTCCAAATCCTTTCCATTTTTGAAAAATGGTTATTCTTTTATCCCAGATTGTAATTATTGAGGAAGGGGCCATTCTTAACAGCTTGTTTTCCTTTATAGGTAGTTACGTAATTAAGCTCTTTATAGTGATCTGGGGTTATCTACATATTCAAATATGTATGTAAAGGATGTCCATACATACCACACTAATATCATAACTCTCTATTATCTATATTTTAGTTGGTGACATCTTTATTTGGTACAAAAGGTCAACTACTTATGATACCAAGTCTAAAGATGCTTAAACCACATAAACAGAAGCTTTTGCTTTCCCCCTTACCACCTTAATTGACAAATTTTTAGCTTAGGTCTCAATGATCTACTTTACTTCCCTATTTAGTTTGTAGATATCCCCTTACCTTAATATCAACCAAAGTTTGGCATATTAATATGAGGCCTTCATAAAAGAACTACATAATCAGTTGAAATGAATGTTGATGGTGTATGGATTAACTATGGAAGGCCTTATATCATTCCAAGCTTTATAGAATGATTCCCATTCTTTCCACGTAAAGATTTAAATTTGCATAGCCAGCTTGGTAGTTTTATTTGGAGGAAAGAATTGTAACATAAAGGTGTCATACATTTAATCCCACTCCTTAAAAAAAATCCACCTCAACAAGTTCCACCGCATCCTTGCTTGATCTTTCATATAGTCAAGAAAGTACCTCATTTGAATCTTTTCTTCTATAAGGCCATTTAATAGAATTGCTTGATACTGAATAAAATTATTGCTTAATATGATGCATCTTCCCAGATAATCCATTAAACATCGATAACAAGGGGGGATGGACTTGTTTTAACTTATTATTTTATATCCTTTAACTTAATCTAAAGCATGAGGAATTTTCATTGATCACTGAAAATTAAATGTCTTTCATACTTATTCAAGGTAGTTATTAGTGCTTTAAACCAAAAAATATGTAATCCTAATTTGCAACCATCCTTTCTCTCCTTCTTGCTTTGTATGTCTTTAGGTTCACTCGATTTTAACGTTTATAGGGAGTAAAACATCCAAGTTTGCTCTCATAGATCTCCTATCTTGTGTCAACTACCTAAAAAAATGAAAGAAAATAAAACAATAGGAAAGCTAGAATTAACAATATAGTAAGTGAATATTCTTCCATAACTAAGCCAAAAATTGATCAAATTTTTTTACAAGCGTATAAAATCAATTGAAACATCTTATAAAACTAAAATATTCTAGGTATCAATTCGACAAGGATTGTATTACTAAGTTTATTAATCCTAGTTAAATATAGAAAATAAATAAAATAAGATTTAATAAGAAGTGATTACTTTCTAAACTAATGAAAATAAGATAGTTAAGTAAAGAGAAATCAATAAGACAAATGCTAGTGTTTTTAGGTTCACTTATATGGAATTTTAATTATCATGTAAGGTTGATTATTAAGGATATAATAACAACTAATGTATCTATATCATCCTTTAAGCACACATGTAATTACCATCTCTTATATGCACAACTAATATTAATCAACTCATTAAGTATAATTAATCTATTTAATTATCATTATAGTTGAAGAGATCTCTTTCTCTAAACTTATAATGTTTATTCTTCTAGTGCGTATATTATATTTCATCTTTCAATCCATCACACAATTCCTAAGCTTGAATCTATAATTTTTAGTCACAAACTCAATAATTAAGATTAAAGAGAATACATTTTAAACAATTAGTAACAATTCATGCATTAATAATTGAAAGATTCATCACAAACTATATCTCTAATCCTAACTAGGAATTAACTACTAAACGTCATGAAAATAACACTGAAACAAATCAACATTAATATAAAAGAAAGTAAAGAAGGAGATATAAAATAAGATATCTTAGTTGTGTCCAAGTTAATGTTGATATTCTTGCAATTCTTATTCCAAAGCCTTCTTATATGTTAAGAAACTCAAAACAATCACCAAAACTCAAATTGGCTATCACACACCTCCTAAAAATCCCTTTAAGTTAACCATAATAATAGCACTCACAACCAAGGTTTACATTAGAGTCCTTAGGTGTTTTTAATTCTTCATTTCCTTAGATTTCGTGTATAAGAATTAACATTAGAATAGCTTCCACCTTGAATAAGTTTTATTTTGGAACTTTAGTTATATAAGATTAGTATGTAACTAGCACCTAACACTATTTTGTAACTATTATCAATTAGGTTTCTTTATCTCATAAACTTTGTAAGAGACAAACGCCTATCTCTTAGTTATGTCTAGTTCCTATCTAGCATTTTTCACTAATTTATCCAATTTTTGATATTTTTGAGTTTGAATCAATCTCTGATGAATTTTATAAAGTTATTATGAAAAAAATTAGAAAGATTCCAAAAGAATTGTCTAGGGTTTTAGATTATAAGTGGGGACTCTAAAACTACTTAAAGGATCTCAAGGATTGTGTAGAAAAATTGGAAGTTACTAGCTTAAGATGTGAAGGTAATGTCTTTACTTGGAGAAAAAAATTCTTGAATCAAGCTAGCATCTTAGGAAAAAAAATAAGACAGAGCTATGATAAATGTTGAATAGCTTATTAACTTCCCTTAAAGTGAAGCTTGGTTTATAGAGCCCCTCTTCTCTGATCATAGTCTCACTCAAATTCATGAGATTTTCAAGAAGGTCAATACATGATTTCCTTTAAATTTAATCACTTTCTTGTTTTTGATGAAGATTTTCAGGAAGCAGTTCAAAAAAGGGTGCAAACTAGAATTCAAGGTAGCAAGGAATTTATGTGTACAAAAACTTAAATGTATAAAGCAGGAGCTTAAAAGGCTCAATTAAAAGGGAGCTTTGATTATAAGATAAGTTATCCCCTTTGCTAAGGATAAGATTCTTGTTATCCAGTAGTGCCTTTCAAACAATCTTGGTAGCAAAGATCTCCTAAAAGAGGAAAAATTAGCTATACATAGTTTTTTGAAAGTCATTAATGATCACTTCTTTCTTTTGAAACAAAGATTCAGGAATAATTAACTAAGATAAAGGGAAATATGCACTAAATAATTTTCAAATCTATAATATCAAAAGAAATACTAACATAATCTATTCATTTATTTCTCAAGAAGGGAGATTTATATCCAATAAGAAGGTTTTAATGAAAGAAACTATTAAATTCTTTTCGGGACTTACTTGGTATTAGCTCAACTAGTACCTCCACAGTTCAAACTCTTAGTTTTTTGATCAACTTCCAAATTAGCTTTAAAGACTCAAAGCTACCAATAAAACTAGTTGATGATAAGTGGAGAGTTTTTTTTTTATTTCAATTGAATGGCCAAAAAGCTCTTAGTCCAAATGGTTTGAATGGTTTCTTTTTTCAAAACGTATGGCCGTAAGTGAGGAATTTGGTAACTGAAGTTGTTCAAGAGTTCTTTAATTATGGATCCATACTTAAGGAAATTAATAAAACTTTCTTTGCCTCCTAAAACCCCCAACCCTCATCAGCGTACAACGGAGAGTTGTATGCTGCGTTTAGGAAGGATGAATCGCTCCCAAATAAAGAATCTATCTCAAAGAATTTAGCTGATAGGATAAGGGTAATGGTCAATTCATTAATAAGTGAAAATTAGGGTGCATTCATAGAAGGAAGGCAAATTGGTAACAATTAGCTTATTACTTAAGAACTAATAAGGGTAACTTATGGAAAAATTTCCCAAAAAATAGTGCAATCATAATCGATTTTAACAAGTAATTTGACTGCATAGGCTGGGAATTCATACCTCATCAGTTTAAAGTTTAAAGGTTCCCTAGTATTTTTAGAAACTAGATCAAATCTTCCATTACTACTGCATCATTCATTATGCTTATAAATGGTATCCCAACTAAGAAGTTCAGAGGGGTAAGAGAACTCAGATAGGCAGGTCCCTTTTTCCTATACTTATTGATACTTTTTATGGAAGCATTGAATAGATTACTAAAGCATAACATATCGAGAGAATCTAATTTCAATCTCCACAAAAATGTAAAACACTAGGCTTATCCAACTTATACTTTTATGATGATTTGATTTTGTTCTTTAAGGCATATATCAAGTTAGTTAAGATCTTGATGTTAACTCTAAAATGGTTTAAAGAGATCTTAGGTTTGGATATCAATTACAACAAAATCCATATCACTCTTGAAACCAATGCAAACCATATTGCTGATAAACTCCTTACATTAACAATAATGAATATTAAACAAACCCAAATCTTTGTTAATAAGAAAATTATAGTTCAAAGAATGCTGACATATAGTAGAGAAGATTCAAAAGAGAAATAGTTGTTAGAAAAATAAAGCCCTATCTTTTGGAGGTAAACTTTAGCATATTAAAGATATATCAAACTCCTTAAACATTTATAGACTACTCATATGTTCCTATCTAAAATTTTAATCAAAATTATTGGTGGAGTATGAGGAAATTCTTATCAGGTAAGCTTAATGAGAGCAGGTACAATACAAAAGTTAAATGATATGAAGTTTTCAAGCCTTTGGATGAAGAAGGATTGAGAATCACTTTAATAAGAACCGGTAATAGGATCTTGATGGGAAAGAGGCTTTAAAGAGTTTTAAATTGATAAAGATTCCTTTTTTGATGAAATGGATGCATAGATAAATTTTAAAAGGAATGAGCATTTAGGGTCTGCCTATTAGAACCTCTTATGTTTGGTTCTTATCCTAGCTTTTAAAGCTGAGGGATACCTTTGAGCAAATATTAGCTGCAAAATCAAGAATGGAAACATATATTCATTATACTATGATAATTAGGAAAGAAATGGCTTATTAATAAGAAACTAAAGAGCTTTTCAAATTATGGAAAACATCCTTGAAGAGGTTAAGGTATATATATGGGTAAAGGAGAGATAATATAATAGTTTCCCAAAGAAACTCGAGCATTTGATTCCTCAATATAATCCTAACTTTGAGTTACAAGACTAATGGAATAACTAGGCTAATAGGCAGTTTATAAACAAAGAATATTAAGATTGGATAGCTACAAGGCATTTAAAGGTGAGCTGGCACAAATTAATATGGAATAAGAACCTTATGTCTAAAACTTCAATTTTATTGTGGTTGGCTATAAGGAATAAAATGAGCACAATTGTCAAATTGTACTATCTTAAATTGGCTAGTATTTGTATAATTTACAAGGAAAAGCAAGAATCATTACTACGGTTATTCTATAAATGTAGTTTCTTAAGTGAAATGTAAAACAAAATCAAAGGACTATGTTAATGGTAGACAACCTCTAATCCTTTCCCCTATATTACTCAGTGGCTATAGAAGCATAAAAAAAATCAAAAAAGTAATGTAGTAGAGTACTTAACCATCCTTGGAACCTATATTAAAGAGCTCTAGAAAGAGAGGAACTTAATATGCATAAAGGGCAAGGAAAACTCCAAGGAAGTAGTGAAGCCATAACTAGCATTAGAGAGCAACTGATTCTTAGTAAGGAAGCTAAAGAATGTAATGTAAGTATAGCTATAGGATGGCAAATTGAGCAAAGGTAACTCCCTTTACTTAAAAAGTAAACATATTAGTCATTAGCTAGAAGCTTGTGTAGGGCTGGTGAGTATAAACTAGTTGGAATTATAATAGAGAATCCTGTTTCCTTGGGGCCTTTTTTTGTAAATTTATTTGTCTCTATTAATTTATTTATTTAACTTCTAAAAACATTGTTTTATATCTTGTTAACTTTTAATGACTCCGGTATCTTCTCAAATAGGCAATTATAGAGAAAGTTGCACTCAAATTTGGGATTTTTCTTCCAAATCAACACTTATAGGACAATGACCTAAACATAGCAAAATATTGTATTGCTCATATAAAAGATGCCAGATTATAGCTAATTTAATCCCTAACAATGTCTAAGATATACCCATGTCACTTCGTTAGTTTTTATTGTTGTAAATAATTTTTTAAAATATTATATTTTATTTTCTTAAACATATATTTCAAATTAATAAAGTAATGTATATTTTATAATTTTCGACAAAATTATAGTAGTTTATCATGAATTTGTTTCTTTGTTTTAAGAAGTTATTAGAAAACCATACTCTTTTTTTTCTTTATTATGCAAGTAGTAGAAACATTTATGTAGATATCTTTCATCCAATTTAAAATATTTTCTCAACAATATTAGTTAAACTGACTTTACACACACACACACACACACACACACACACACACACACACACACATCTTGAATTTATAAATATATTTATTTAGAATGAATAAATGATATTAATAAATTTAGGTTAAATTTTATTTTAAGAAACTTTACTCAATATAGCAATACTAGAAAAATTACTAATTATATCTATAAAATATCTAAGGCTTTAATTTGATACAAATATAGCTTATCGTTATAGATAACAATGGGTCAAGTTAGGACACTATAAGAGCTTACCTTTGAATTATATAATATCTTTCAATGAATTCCTTTAAAGCTTACCTTGTCATAATCATCCATAAAATATTAAGTTGTATCATCAATGGCACCACAAAATTGAGGACAAATTGGTTTATGGATCTATAAAAATCTTAAGGTATTAAACAAATAGAGATGGATCTTATAAGGTTTATCTATAAAGTTTACACTTAGAAATAGGAAAATAAATGTATTGAGAATTGAGATTCATGACTACAAAGGGAGACATATAATAATAACCAATTGAAACATTATAAAAGATGAAGTTTTATTTTAGAATGGACTAGGGTAATTTATAGAAGCAACAGAGATATAAAACTTGATAAGATGTTACTATAAGAACTAATAGTTGGGAAATATATCATGAAATTAACATATGCATTTATTTTATTTTTAATATAATATAATCTACTATTGGACCAAATAAGGTCGTAACATACAATTTTTGAAGATAAAAAATATATTAATATTGATGAATTTACTTTTGGTGATATTAGTAGCTATATTACAATGAAATTAAGTAAATATGAAAGATGAAGTTTAATAGAAGGGTAAAATGAGTAAAGGAGTTAATTGAGTAAATTGATTAATTAAAGAATGAAGAGAATGTGCAAAGTGGAACATATATGAAACTTAAGAAAGTTTTAAGAGAGTTCATATGAAGGACTGAGAATAAGAAGGAATTAAGAACATCACGATTTACAAAATCAGTGTAATCTTTCTTGTAACTTTAACTTGGTCATTTCAATAAATTAAGGACTCAATCATTACATGATGATTTATACTTAGGCAATTTCATATACTTTGTCATAATCAAAAGAAGGTTTTAAAGAAAAGCCTCTTGATACATTAAAATAATTTATAGAACTTTTAAAATAATTTTATATCAAAGTTTTTGTCCAAGGAAAGTGTTTTGATCTTTGAAAGAACTTTATAAGTTTTGAAAAAAATTTCTGGAAGTATAGTCGACCAATATAGTGATTTGGACAACTAATATTAGGGCTTCAAAGTGTCTTGGGCATAATCAACATATATTAGTTGACCAGTATGTCATACTTGTTAACAAGTCTATCATACTGGTTAGCAAGTGTGTCATGATAGTTAACTAATGTACTTAGAAGGAAGTTAAATTTTGTAATGAGATTTTATATGTCAAAAGTGATCGGGGTGAATTACATGATATCAAGATTTTAATTAAAGTACATACTAACTTACAAATATAATGTCTATAAATTATCACAAATACAAAATGAATTTAATTATGCTTATAAACAATAAAGTAAAGAGTAAGTGAAGAGAAACACAATATTGGTTAGGCAAACAATACTTACCTACATCCACTCTCAACACTCATCTTGAACTTCCACTATAGTTCTTCTTTCAAGGTAAAGAATAACCTTTGTACAATCTTTTATTTTCACAAAGAGGAATCTCCTTTTTAAGGTAAAGAGGAACCCTAAACCACTTTTAGAAAAGCCCAAAAATAGCTTACAACTCAAACTTACTCACTTGGATATTTAATCACAAAAGGTTTATGTACTCAAAATGAGACAATAAATGCTCAAATGATTAAAAAATAGTTAGAATGAGAAAACACCTATTTATAGTGTTTTGGAATAATAGTTAGAGCTAAGAACTAGTTGTTACATGGTTATATTCAAAGCATTGGTCGACAACTATATACTAAAAGCTATAGATTCACTGGCTGTTATAACACTGGTCAACCAATAAATCAACCAATGTTACAACAAAACTTTCAATACTTCAAATTTAACAACTTTAACCTATATTAGTTGATCACTAATCCATATAGATCGACCAATCATCATAAAAACATGACTTTAACACCTTCAAATGCTCAATCTCAATTTGATTAATGTTGTTATAATAAAAAACACTTTCCAAAAGCTTCCCAAAGATTATTTGAAAGGTCAAGAGGCTTTTATATATAAAAAAGCTTTAATATCTCTTGATGAATGTAAAGACTAATGTAATAAAGTGAAATGAAATGTTTATGTATAGTGAGACTTTTAGACTATCAAAGACAATCAAGATGATCTTGCAATAAGTAATACATGAAATAATCTCGATGCATCTTGATCTTCCTCTTTACTTGATCTTGATATTGAAGATTGTAAACACTATCTTGTCTTTCAAAATCCTTTGATACGGTAATATATTGTTTTCATATTCCTTCGCTTCAACAACATTAAACTTATCAGTAGTGCTTATTTTTTGTTATGATCAAAAACTTAATTGGAATCTCCCTTGGCTTAACACTTTTGAAATATTACAGAGTTTATAAAATCTTCGATAGGCTAAGTGTACACTTGAGTACATATGAGCATTTCATAAATCATATTGAGTCTTAGATTATTAGAGTGACCAAGAGAGAAATATTTTGAGTTATATTATGCAATTGAGGAAATTGCTTAATGTATATTTCATAAGAGTCATATTAACCTTAGATAAGATTTATGAGTTTTCTCTACACTTATGAAAAAGCTAGATGTTTGTAAGAGTTTCTCTTCGTTGATGACAAAGAATATGTTTTGTAGATGGTTCTTTTCACCCATTGAAGAAAGCATATAATGAATTCTCAAATAAAACTTAGGAAGTGGCCATTGACTGAAATTTATTTAGTTGACTCACTATAAATTGGTTTTTGCTTCTTTTTTCATATGCTCTTTTACTATTATTATGTTTGATATGATTTTTTCATAACCATTTATTAGAATGTGAATTTGATCTTAGTTTACAAATAGGGCAAAATGTGAATACACATAATTTACCTTATTTCATATATCATCCACGTACCAATACACGTGGATAGTGACATTGAATGGTGTTTAATAACATAATATTCCACATTAGAAACATTAACAATATTGATAACAGTGAGTTATATTTGCAACATGCAAGCTAATACTACATAATTGAGTAAAGTTATGAATTTATAATGTGAAAAGATATAAATAAATTGACCAAAAATAATATTTATATAATATTTAAATTTAAAATATTTATTTTAAATAAATGTTAAAATAAAATTTATTTTCATTATGATTTCTCATATGATAGATCTTGATTAAAATATCTCTAGTTATTTCTTATTAAAATAAGTATAAAAACTTTGAATTTACTTCTAATTTTTTTGAATTTATCTTTTAAATGCAAATATTGCCTAATGGATAAATTTTTTATATAGTAAAATTTAAATTAACAGTCATGTCTCCTCAACAAGCATATACTTACATACATTTATATATTTATTAGCTATAAATCATCTTTTTAATTTATTAGATATATAATTTTTTAAATTATATAATAATTTATACATATTTACTGTATTATACATTTTAATATAAATAGTAGAGATATATATTAAAATTCTTTTCTCTTCACATATTTCAATAATAAAAATAATTTTTTCTCTAATACGTTAAGATGAATCAACTATAAACATTTTACTTAATTTTTTTTATATAAAAAGTAATATTTTTAAAATATTTATCAAGAAATTTTATTATGTAATAAAAAGAAATGTAATGTAAACTACACTAATTATTTATTCTATCTTATAATTGATTTCAACAAAATTATTTAAAATAATTATTAAAATCACTTATTATTTATGGTTTATATGTATTGTAAACATTTTAGGCCTTTAAAAGATTTATAATTGCATGTATTATTTATTATTACTGTCAATTATAGTTGTATTGAACTTATTAGTTCATACATTGTAAGCTTTCGAATAAATGTGTGTTACTGGATATTAAATAAATTTAAGATTTGTCTCTACCAAAAAGATTATTCTTGTCAAATTCTAATATGAAAAGGGTACTTTAGTTATTATGTATAGGTTATTTAGCTATATGTAGATATGGATTGAGAAGTTAGGTTATTATGGCTTATCTTGTAATATCCCGTTCCTATATAACATATTAGAACCCTAGATTTTTGTAAACGAGAAATAGCAATGAGAGATTAAAAAAAATGCATTTCATACTCATGCATAATGTTAATATACACACACATGAATTTGAAATTTTCACACATTACAATGAATTATTCATGCACTAATTTGACATTTTCTGGGTATAAATGATTGTTTAATATGATTAAAATGTGAATTGTGGATTATGTGTCTTAAAAATTGAGTTGGTGTGTACAATTAGTGATTTAGAATTTTTGGTAAAATATGGAAAATTTCTGATAATTATGAGTATTTTTGGTCTAGAAAAATGTCAAGTGGTAGAATAATTGATGAATAGTAGCAGAAATAAGTGTCAGATGGCCATAGAAATTTTAATGAATGACATTAAGATTTAATGATAAGTGTCATAGAAAATCGAGAGACAATTAGATTAGAAATGAGGAAACAAATGGACTAGTAGTTTAAAAGACCAAGCGAAGACCATAAGGTGGTGACATACTTGTCACTTGCCTTGCCACACACCTCACTTACGTATGGCCTAAATGAAAGACAACCATTTGGTCTTTCATTTTATTTCTTTGGCTAAATGCTCTATCTTCATTTCGTTTTTCATCTTCTTCCCATCTTCTTCTCCATTCACGGCAATTTACCAATCCTACTCTCAATGTTGAGTTACTATCATCTTTCACTTTATACTTTAAGATCTTTGTTATTTCTACATCTTGTTACAAAAAGACCCACTCTATTCCACCTTAATCGTTGATGATCGTGTATTATGGAAGGAGTTTGGGTTTTCATATGATTTTTGAAGAAACTTGAAGTTTAAACAAGTAATTACATGTTTGATCTTCATGGCTTTATTAATGAAGCATATATAATGATAGTTAGTGGTAAATGATCATGATAGAGGAGTAATGTTGATGTTGCAATAAATAGATGTATGTTTTGTTTTAATGTATTAATGGTATTTACGAGTTGTTTTAAGGGAGGGTTGAGAGACTAAATGGTAATGAAGAGTGATGATATAATGATGAAGACCTTAAAAGTTATAAATGTTCTTTTTTCATATAAATGATAAATCAAAGATCATGTCTTGCCTTTGTATATTTGATGATCGATATTTCATAAGTTGTGGTTGAGATAATTTTTAAAGATAAAAAGATCATTATGATGATGTAAAAATAGTGCAAAAATTTCATGAAGAGATGATATGCACACGTTTTATTTAATGCTTAATCACATAAATTTTTGGGTAGTTATATAGATGAACTAAAATGAGTCTAGAGCTAAAGAAAGGAAATAATATGGTGTCTTAAAATGGGAAGAATTAAGGTGATAATTAGAAGTGAAATGAATGTGAGATTAGACTTGAGCACGTGCAAAAAGTTGATGATGAATGTATATATATATGATCAAACATATATATATATATATATGTTTTTGGTGATATGATCAAACATAGAATATGATTTGTATTGAGCTGAAATGGAGATGAGAATGAAGAGAAAATGAAGTAGAAAAGATAATCTATGCATAAAATGGTTTGAATGTAACATATAGGAGTTAATTATGGGGAAAAATTGAAAGAGAATGGCTGGAATATGTTAGCTGTAACATTCCACTAGACATGTATCTGTATTTTAGTTATATCTTGATCATTAGACATCCAAATGGGATGATTTTAAGTTTAGATTAAACTAGAGAGATATGACTATATTTTTCATGAAGGAATTGAATTTTAATTCTTTCTTTAATGGTTTCAAAATTTGGCTTGAAGTTGAGTATAATGTGTTGTCACGGTTTGGGAATAGTCTGAGTATTTTAGGTATAACTTGCAGAATACCAAACCAAATTGCATGAAATTGGTGTCATTAGAAACTTAAGACATATGGAAACATTTGTTTAGAAGAATGTATTGCCTAAATACTTCATTTTCCTTGTCAAAATGGCCATGCAAGATTGATCCGAAAATCTGTTTTGAGAAAAGCTGGATTGATGCTTGAATAAGGGAGTTGCACAATCGTGCTTGATCAACTGGTGGTTGTACGATCGTGACAGTGAAGGTGCACTGTTGTTTGATAGCTTTCAACACCCTTCACTCTTTTTACTATAACTTCTTCTTTGAACCTCCGATTGACTTGAAATTTGAACCATAAGCTTCTTACACATTGTCCTTCATCTATACCAAATTTCATTGTCATCTGAATTCATTAGGAAAGGATTGGTAAATGATTGATTGATGAATTTAAGAAAAATCAAGTTTGGCAAGATATGATATTTGAATGTATCTCCAATTGGAGGTTATGAGTTCTTAATGATATAAAAGTATTATTAGAAATGCTAATATGATTGTAAGGAGATGAGTAATGTGTATCAAGTAAGAATGAATGAGAGTTTAGATATTGTGTGATCATATAATATTAGAATATCATTAGTGAATGATTAATTGATGATATTATAATAATCAAGTGTATTGAGTTATGAACCTTAGTGCATGATTGAGTGATAAACTAAGAATAAATTTGTTTCATTGAGGCGTAAACCTAAGTTCAAATTAGACATATATGAGTTTTGAGGTATAAATGATCATGAGATGTGAATAAACGAAACATACTCGGAATAGTCAAATTGAGCATGCATTATACATAACACATGTATATATGTGTACAATTGAATGTTTATGTAATTGTGCAATTAGTAATGTGTGTGCAATGTGTTTATTGCATGATGTGGATACACATGATATAATGTTAGCAGCTAGACGTTTCCGGATCTTGGAAGCAAATGCTAAATTGGAGTGTACTATGAGTTGACCTAGATGGTCTCATTTTTATTGTTTGTTCTGTTTTAAATTTATGTATTGAATTAGTACTGATATGATTGATGTGAATATGTTGATTCCAAACATTATCTGTCCGAGGCATTTGATGCATGAAATACATATTGGAAGTGCTCAATGAATGTGAATTTGGCGAAATAAGTGATTCTAAATGTATATGTTGAATGTCGGACCAAGGTTCAATGACAAATGTGAATGAGATTGTGACAGTGAATATGAATGTGCTCGCCGAAAATGAACTTAAAGCTCAGAAAGTGAAAAAGAGCTTAAAGCTCAGAATGTGGTAAGTGTAACACTCCACTCCCCGTAGGACCCGAACCTGATATCGTGGGTGATATCCGAGTCCGTGTCTCACGAGAGTGGTATGCTAGAGCACTCAAATACAATCAAACACTCAGTAAACAATTTGGACCCGCTTCCATTTGAAAACATTTTAGATCATCATAATACAGTCACAGTATTTAGCCATCGAATGTACAAAAATTCATAACCAAATTGGGTCCAACTTTATTCATAAACATTTTTAGTAATTACATTACGATCAAACGAATGTCAATAGCCACTTGGGGCCCACTGAAATACAAGTACTATTTTACAGCAATTGCGAAAATATACATTTCTACAAGAATTGATTGCCACTTATGCAGACGTGAACTGATCTCGACCTGTTGGGCCTCGATTTTTCTTTCTTAGTAAATAAGTTGTTTAATCTTTATTTTGAGGTTTAGTTTGCCATTCAAATTATTTGAGGATTTTATGAGTTTAGGCCAACAAATTTTTAGTGAAGAGTTTTAGTTAAAGTAGACTTCTTGCTAAATTGTTAGAAGTAAAGGTAGGGCGAAATAGGAAGTTTACTTAGGTTTTGAGGTTAGAGGCTTATGAGGAGGGACATTTCAGTCATTTTCAAGGCCATTAAATGAAGAATAAAGGAGGAAAGTCATGGATTGCCGTGAATGAAGTGGAAAAGCAACGAAATTTGACTAAGGAAAAAGATATAATAAAAGTCTTTGGGTGAGAGGAGATTCACGCAAGTTCTAGAAGAAAAAGAGAGTAGTGATACTATGTAGTTTTAAGCTTAGGTTTTATTTAGTTTAAGAAGCACAATTGTCAAGTTTTAGAGAGAGAAGTTTACGATATTTACAAAGAAAAGAGAGGGAGAGATTTTCGGCAAAGAGGAAGAAGAAGAAGAAGGTTAGGCTTTGGATTTTCTTAGTTTCTAAAAGGATTTGTGAGAGTTTCTTAAGAAGGAAAAAGGAAGAAGAAGGGTCTAAACTCCCATTAGAAAAAAAATCAGATTTTCGTGGGTTAATCCTAAGGTAAAAGATTTTCGAAATTTCTTGGCAATAATAGAGGGATTTGATTTGTAATAGTTTAGGAAAAGCTTAGGTAAGGTTAGATAGGGTTTATTTCGGGTTTTCCATTCCTTAGAAATTCCAAGTGTGGTAACTGATTTTGGGTAGGAATTGTTGTGCTTTGGTTAATGTCACAAACGACAAGAGGAGTTAGAGGAAAGGCATATTGATCACGAAGAAAGCTTAAGGAATTAAGGTGGGTGACTTTTTAATATTTGAGTTGTAAGCTACTAAATTGTTGTGAAATAAATGTCTTAACAATGTTTTCCGATGATTTGCAACTTTTAAATGAATTAGCATTGATGATGATTTGAACTTGTATTAGATGTCTTTTGTGTGTACATACATATGGAACATGTTTGTAAAATTGTTTGAAAGTTGAAAAAGATTTGATTATGTGATTTCGAAAAAATGCCTAATGTGAAAATGCATGATTATTTGGGTTTGTTGTGATCCCCTCCATTAGCAAATGCACTTGTCTATATAGGCTTCGCCCGCCTGCCTGCTAGTGGCACAGGAGCTCCGATTTCAGACTCCCCTCCGTTCACGGCTACACATGACCGCTTGGTAGAAATATGTAGTACGTTCTGTTAGGATCACTCAAACCATTTGTTATGTGCTTATGTGCTTTTGTGTAATCATTGGTGATTTTTAAAATGTTTTGTTTTATCGGAAAGTGATATTGGTATATATTGACTTGCAACTAATTGTTTCAAAAACTTTTGTATGCTTATGCTTGTGTATTAAATTGTTACCCATTGAGCCGTCGAGCTCACACCCCCTTCTCCCCTCCGCAGGTAGCGAGCGAGAAACCGAGTCATCGCATCGGGATTGAGGCATTACTCCGATGTTTTTTGTTTTTGAAGTCATATTTTTGAAAACAAAGCTTTAGATAGTCTTTTGGTCAATGGATGTCTTTTGTAAACTTTCTTTGACCTTTCGATGTATTTGGGCTAAAATGCCCTCTAAAGCTTTGTATTAACTATGTTTTCTTGTAAATGTAAAAGAAATGAGAATTGAAATGTATCTTATGTTTATTTCATAAAAGTGTAATAGTGTATGGTTGATTTTGACAAAAAGAAGGAATTATTATAATTTTTACCATTTGAGTGAATTGATGAGATTTTTGGATTGGGTTAGTAGTTGGATGCTTGAATATTTGGAAGATTGAAGTGGTT
>JANVCL010000214.1:14891755-14903420 GCA_026546855.1 Erythroxylum incrassatum | reverse complement strand
CAATTAGTCCCTAAATCACTCATAATTTCATCCAAACTTTCACTTAACCACTTAGCCATAAGATGGCAGCACACACATTCATCCCATTATCCATCATGTTTTACACTAAAATTTGAAGTACAACTTTCACTTTCAATCATCTTAACTATCTCTACTTAAATTCATTAGATTTTACCTCATCCATTCATCAACCAACCATCAATTAAATAACCAAACTACATACCCATATACACCAAACACAAGTTCATGCAATTAATGCATAAATCATCACAATTAATGCACCTAAGTAACAAAACAAAACATAAACACAAACCTTACCTAATCAAGCTTCCACTTCTTCAATTCTTCCAACTTATCCCAACTTTCTATTCCTCCTCTCCATACACGATATCACCATCAACTTGAGCTTAGGTTGAACCTTTGGTTTGTATGTTTAAGACCAAAGAAGAGCAAGCCATGAAGAAGGAGATGGAGAAGAGAAGCAAGAAAAAAAATCAAGAAGAGGAGAGGAAGGAGACAACTACGAAGATGGTGATGGAGAAGGCATAAAGACAAAAATTCATTTGGCTTTCAATGAATCAAAGTGTCGTATGTAAGCAAATAACCAAGCAATAAATGAACTTAGAGGTGTCATGACACATGTCATGACACTTGGCATTAAATGAAGAAAAGAAGAAATCCAATTAATGAGTTTATAAGAAAAACCCTAATTAAAGCAAATCTTTGATCCATCCACTTCCAATGTCCCTAATTACAAGTTCAAAATAATGTACCCAATATTTTAGTATTATTGGACAGAAATTTTCGATATTGAAAACCAACCGGTTCACCAGTTGTCGATTTTTCCGGTCCGGAAAGTTTCTCCGAAAAAAATTCTAGAAAAATTTCTAAATTTTTCCAAAAATACAAAACACATAACAGTCCACTCCAAATAATTTTTCAAGCACGAAATCATATTTTTTCACAAAAATCCCATTTAAGTACATATACCGGGAAATGTCATGAATGCATGTCTAGTTATTCTCATGTGCAAATTTCACTATACACGTGCAATGATATGCATAAATATGGCAACACAATACTACATACTCTCGCCTCTTTCTAAATTACTATTTTACCCTTCCCATTAGGGGTGAGATGTTACAGTAAGAGCCTTTGACTCACTATGTATAATGAACTTTGTATTCCTAACGGATAAGGGGCAGTTATTAATGAATCCGGTATCCACAATGGATACGAGACAGTTACAGGCATTCGGTCACAACAATAACAATTAGAAGTGAGTATCATGTGCATTGCATATATAATTACTATGTATGTTTTAAATGATCGAAATGAACTGTTTAATTGTTTTGAATGTGAAATGTGAAAATTGTGAACAAAAAAGTTTTGTGATACTACATGATGATAAATGAAATGATGTGAAATATGTGATTGTATGAGTTGATGTGTTATGTGATTGAGTGAGCCATCGAAGATGGTTAATTCACTAAGTTCGCAAAACTCAATCCAAAATTTGCAACATTTTTTAGGCTTAGAGAAGATCTTCAGTTAGATAAATTAGAATCTAGCCACTACATTCGAGTAAGACATAGAAGTTGTGATTAGTTCGTGTCTGCATAATTTTTTTTATTAATTTTTGTATTAAAGAATGTATTTCACAATTATTGTATCAGGTGTATTTGAATAATTTTGCTTTGTAATGACTTTCCAAATTGGAAATGTTTGTAAATGAGATTGATCAATGGGTGTAATGATAACTGGGATTATGATGTTTATAAAAAAAACGGGTCCAATTTGATTAATAGTTTTTTGTAACAAGCGTGTGATATTTGAAAATTTTATAATGAATTCGATTGTTTGACTGTCCTAGCACATTACCTTTATAGAGTGTATTTTCGAATACCGTCGATATGTTTGGGGACATGCCCTATGGGAATGCGGTGCTACATATCTTATACTTATAATGGTTCTATTCGAAATTTGAATTTATTACTCTTCGTATCATATGTCAAAACATTGAAAATAAATGCTTAAATCGCATTAGAAATTAGAGGTACGGTATCAAAATTGAATTGACAAGAACGTTACAGCGATGAAGTTTTAGGAGTTAGATTAAAGATATGTTTCGTTGCTTATATACAATATAGATAAAGAACGTGTACTGTTACACCGTGTTTCTAATATTAAATTAGACTAATTAGTGGTAATTTTGACAAACTGAAAAGTCAAGTCAATATAATTTATCTTGTGTTTATAAGAATTTTACTCATATTTCACTTAAAATTTGAATTTATTACTCTATATATCTTATGCCAGAATTTGGGAACATGTTAGTATAATTAAACTAATAAGTAATAACATTTCAGTTTAACTATAATTAAACTAATAAGCAATAAAATTTCATTTCAATCGATCTCCCCCATTTATATCAATTTCAATATACCCAATACATAAGACTTTTATTTTTTCGAGATCTGACTAGGATTATAATGCACACAAATTTTTAAAATATTTTTACAATAAGTTATTTTCGTAACATGAACCTCTCAAAATTGACCTTATAATCACAAATAAACAAATTGAGCGCTTGCAATATGTTATTTAGATGAAAATTTGAAATAACTTAATAGTCAGGAAAATAACCTTTAAGCCGTCTTAGCTCAGCCGGTAGAGCGCATGGCTTTTAACCATGTGGTCGTGGGTTCGATTCCCACAGACGGCGTGTTATCGTTTTCAATTAGATTAATGATCGAATGCCGAATAAATGGTATGGGAAGTCAACGATACGGTGATTCATTTAAGAACTAAACAATTCGTTTGTAATAAGAGTGACACCTCGGCTCTTTGGATTCTACAATTTTGAAGTTTTTGAAACTTCAAAGTTCAAACGGTTCATGGGCATCACGTTAAGCAATTCTTGAGGATTTAATGCTTACCTGAAGCAAGTTCATGGGATAGCCATGCATTTCAATAATAGCAACCGCTACATTACCTAAAGATTCTTCCATTCCACCGCATACTTTCACTTTTTCCTTTTCTTTTTCTGTCTCTCATTTCTACTCGTCCTATATTTTTATTTCAGCTCTCCTAACTAACTTTAATGCAGCCACGATCTTCCAAGTAAACCCCCTTATGTCCTCACTCTCACCATTATATTGAGGACTTTCGGACTGTAAGTCCCTTAACTTCTGATTTGTTCTTTCAGATTGTCAGATTCCCTTCTTTTTCCCATTTTTTCTCGTAATTGGTTCAATAATGAAATTTGAAGACTATCTGATGCAACCAGGTGATGAGAATCAGACAAGAGTCGACTTGGAGGAGGAGGTAACTTAGCGAACTGATAAATACCCTTAATTACGTATTGTAGAGAGTAGAGATAGACCTTTCTTGTATAATGATGCAGGTTGACAAATTGCAAGGTGAGTTAGACGAAGAAAAGGCAGTGAGGAAAGTTCTGCAAAGCGCTCTCCATGGATCAATTCCACCGCATCTTCCTTTTTTTCTTCCACCTCTAGTAAGGACATGCTACTGAGTAGAAATGGTACTATAGCTTCAACGGGTTAACTCCATAATAAGAATATATTGATTCTTCATGTTTCAGGTTCAGGGTCTTCTCGTTGAACTCACAGTGGTGGAAGAAGAGATTGTGTGGCTAGAGAAAAAAGTTGAAGAGCTAAAGCTGAGCTTGTATCTGGAAAGGAAACAGACTAAAGAATGGAAACTAAAGAAACAGCAGCGAAATCTACAGCCGTTATTTTCTCCTGGAAAAAGCATTCTTAATGACGATTTCCCTGAGCTCTCTAGATCACAACATTTTGAAGATCATAAAAAGGAGAAAACCCAGTTTAGACGGGTATCTGCGGGTTCTGCAACAGAAATTCTTAGCTTTTCTTCCCCAGGATCCACTAGTAAGCTTATACATTATATATTTATCAATCACTGCCAAAAATCTTTATAATCAATTTTTGAGATCGACTCAACCAGTCCGAGTCTGTACTTATTAACATATCATACAAGTACAACAAAAGTTGGAAGGAAATTTTTACTTTCTCCTGTTGTCTTTATTGTGAACAGAAGAAAATTCAAGGAGGCATTCAGGAAGAACTATAAAAGAACAAAATTTTTATAGGGAAATTCGTAGTGATAAACCGAATGAACTCTCAGAAGAATTGCTGAGATGCCTAATAGGCTTGTTTCTTGATCTAAATCAAGCACCACAGGATAGAGAAATGCCTGCGACAGTTCCAAAGCTGAACCTGTCCTGCATGAACCCGAAAGGATCAAAGACCTTATTCAACTGTAAAGCATCCATGTCCCTGTTTAATCAAAATGTGTCAAATCTCGACCCCTATGGTATTATTCCAGATTTAGATGGCACAATCAGGGACATTGGACCATACAAGAATTTCGTCCAGATAACTAGAAATTCATTGGACGTCAGTCAGTTCTCAGAATCTTCACCGATGGCACGAAAATTCAGGTTGTAGACATGCCTTCAATAAGTTAAATTATTATCATTTGAAACATGTACCTGGAATTTTTTTTTTTTTTTACTTATGTATTCTATCTATATTGCACTTTGTTCCAGGTATTTATTGCTAAGACTAGGTAATACTGACTTGACATTCTTGACCTACAAGCAGAAGCTGTCATTTTGGATCAATGTCTACAATTCTTGCATAATGCATGTACAGTAAGAAACCGTCTGCTATATCAAACAAAACAACTAAACTGAAGTCTCATACAAGAGTGTTTAAGTGTCTTCTCTTTTTCATTTTATATCAGGCATTTCTCGAAAATGGTTTACCCTCTTCGCAGGAGAATCTGCTGAAAATCATGAAACAGGTAAGTGATTTGTCTAGTCATCAAGCATTTACTTGAATAAACTACCTATGATAGAAATGGTTATGAGACATAAAAATCAACAATTTTACGAGGGTTACTTTTTAATCAGGCTTCTTTGAATGTTGGCGGTATAGTGCTGAACGCCCTGGCAATTGAGCATTTCATTCTTAGGCATCGATGTGATTCAGAAGACGTAAGTCAAAGGCTTGTCTCCCTGACCCCAATAATTTACTCCTCCAGCCTGCAAGGTGTCTCTACAATTTTGAAAGAGTTAGATTTGCACCTCGAAACTGTTATGAATAATTAATTTTACAAATTAATCTTAGGCTGTGCTATAAGTTTCTTACCTTGATGCAAGAGTTTGATAAGGTTACAATTCTCTTACAAGGGCCCTGTGAATGAGAAGGAAATGCTATTACGACGTAGTTATGGTCTCGGATATCCAGAACCCAATGTGACTTTTGCTCTTTGCCGAGGCAGTTGGTCCTCACCAGCAGTAAGTACAATGCTTCTAATTCTTAAAACATATATAACTAATACATGGATTGGTCCTAATGACAAGAATGAGACATGGAATGCAGTTAAGGGTCTATACTCCAGAAGAAGTGATAAATGAACTGGGTAAAGCAAAAGTGGAATATCTGGAAGCATCAGTGGGAGTTACAAGCAAGAGAAAGATTGTGGTTCCTAAGCTATTGCAATGGAACATGCGAGATTTCGCAGATGACATGGAATCCATGTTGGAATGGATTTATAGCCAATTACCGCGTTCTGGATCTTTGAAGAGATTGATGATGGAGTGCTTCACTGGAGAAAAGAAATCAAGAAAATTAGTGGAAATTCAACCTTACGAGTATGAATTCCGTTACCTACTGCCTTTGTAAGAAATGTAACAGCGAAGAAACTAAAAAAAAGAAAGGTTTTCACAGAGCCGGTTTCTGAACAAGTGCTATCTTGAATCTTAGCTGCAGATTGTTCAGAGGCGTACTCTCTTCCATAGGTCGTTCAAAAAATGTCTTGATTTATACCCTACTTTCATTCAAACATTAAGTTATACTTAGTGATATAATTATTTAAAGGTATTTTTCTCTTATATTTATCTAGATCTATATGATAAAATTAACGAGATAAATAGTATATTATAAATAAAATTATGATGAGAATATAATTACGAGATTTATATTGAATTTATATATTACCCTAGTAATTATTCAATTAAGATTAAGTGTTATTAAAGCTTTAAAAGAATATCACACATTATATTTCTTCTTTGTAAAAGAAATATTCAATCTTATAGATTAAAATATGAAAATATTTAAATAAAAGTGTGAGTGCTTGAGCTGACTCCATAAGAGAATTTTAAATTGAATATTACTTTGAGATCTCGGAAATATGTTATATAGAGATTTCTATATTTTGATATTACTTATGACTTATTCTAATCAAAGGGATCTCACTTAGTCATTATATATAACATGAACTATATGAAGAAAATTAAATAATCAATATAAGATTCATCATTCTAAAGTAATTAGGAAGAATATTTCGTTATTCTCAATTAATATTAATTTGAAAAATCCTTACTCAAGATGGAATTAAACTTTCAAAAGAATTTACAAATGCTATTAATTGAATCAATTACTAATGGTGGAGAACTAATATAATTAGACTTAATAAAGTAGATATTAATTTAATGTTTTATGTTCAATCGAAATATTATATGATGAAAATATTTGGATTATACAAAAAATTATGCACTGAAAGATTATTCGAAATTACTTTGACGTTTTTAAATATTTAGATAGTCATAATGCATTACTAGACATTAATCTTCATTTGTGCATATAAATTATTTAATTAGATAATTAAAGATAAAATTAAAAAAGTTTAATGTATCCAATCCTAAATATGATTGTATATCTGTTGTCAAAATATATAAAAACCTGATAGATCACACACAAAAAACGAGTTAAAGTGAAAAAATGTGTTTTAATCAAGTTAGACTTGATTATAAAGTTTTAAAAACTTTATGATTAAATATGAGATATTTAATAAATGGTACCAATATGAGATATTGATCTTATGTATACCCAACTAGTATTTAGTTAGAATTAACTATAGTTCTAATTAAAGTTTTACTAAAATTAGAATTTTATTTAAATTAAATTACTAAAAGATTCAATTCCTATTATAAATCAAGTTGGGTTCCAAAGGAGCTAACATGCTTTGCATAACCTTTTTTGCAATAGTTGTGAAGTTATTAATACATTTTGTAGATATCATCAGAGGCTGGACACTTGTACGACTATGATAATTGAGATGAGTTAGTTTCAAAAATAGTTTGAAAAAAACGATAAGAAAATGATCAAGCTTCAAAATAAAGTACGGGTTATAGTTTATGCTTTGTTACATTTTATATGTTAATTTTGTTACAGAATTTAAGTGATCTTAGTTTCGAAAAATCATATGAAAAAGTTTTGTATTTATTTTGTTGTACAAGGATCAGATCTCATCTCAATTTCTTAATAGTGGTATCCGATTCATTTTTAATTCTATGACTTGATTAAAATTATTTGATTGTTGTCGAAATTAAATTATGGAATCGAAATTGCAATGTTACAAATCCTGAATTTTCTGAAAAGTTACGATCACCTAACTCATAATATCACATTAGATTTAAATAATAATATGAAAAGTTCATGTTAAAATCCTTTAATTTGAAACCCTAACCATAAGATACCTGAAAAATTCTTATTGTTTTAACAATAGATCGAAGTAAAGTTCACCAAAGACACTACATAATGATGAATGAAAGTTTTGACATTTTGAAACCTAGTTCCCACACTATAACAAGCCCTCTATCAATTGTTGATAGCTGAGGCAATAACAAAATTGCATCTATTTTGGGTGCCTATATTTTTGATAATGGTCTTGACATTATTAAAGTATAGGATGGGTGAAAATTTGGTGGCGAGTTGTATGACTCCTATTAGAGTTATGACAGTCACCCGTGGTTATGCTAGTGTGAATAAGGAAGAATAGGCAGTGAGCTATTGCTGAAAGCACAATGTATGACATGGCATGACAAGGACTGAAGGCTTGCAAAACCTATCGGAGAGGGTGGCAGTTGATAGCAATGTATAGGGCATATAAGGGTCAGTGAGGAGAAGGACATTTGTCAACGATTTGGAATGGTGGCAATTACCAGAGAAGCCAAAAATGTTTTGGTTCTCTCTTTGCTTGCGGTTACTGGGTATGACTCTGATGATGGTAAGAAGACATTGGAAATGTGGATGCTCCTCAATGGCAGAAGAAAGAAGTAGCTCTTTATGGCAGCATTTGGAGGTGATGACGGCTTATGGTAGTGTTTTGGTGGCAAGCAGTAATGTCCGGAGAAGCCGAGAAGATTGCTAAACCATTGGCGGTGACAGTAGAGTTAGGCGATTAGGGTTTAAGCTTAAGGTGTCCAGGATTTCTAAGGTGAAGAAGATGAGTATGTTTGGACATAGGTATAATGTCATTCTAGGTTGGGAATAACCAATTCATAAACTAGAATAACGGCTTTTTGGCAATTGGTGTTAACTTACTTTAGGTTAAGAATAAGGTATTCTAGTTTAGAACAAGGTTTGTTTAGGTATGAGTTTAAGTGTGACTTGAATGAGGAAAGAGATAACTTAGTCAGCATTCAGATTAAAGTAATCCTAAGACTAAATTAATTTATTTTAAATATGAAATAATGTATTCCTAATTTAAACAAGTTCTAAACTTAATTTTAATTTTTTTAAAGATTAAATTCATTTCCATAATTGTATTAATTAATTTTCTTAATGTGATTAAAAATAATAATTAAATTGAATGCTACTGAAATTTTAGAAAAGTTATTTCTAGAATTAAAATTAATATATCTTAATTAGATTGAAATTAATTAATTACATTCTTTAACAATAAAAAGTGTTTTATTAAGTAATTACGAAAGGTGATACTTAATTAAATTTTATTTATTTCATTCTGATTCAAACAAATTAGATTTATGATTTTTATTTGTTTAGAGAATTACTATTATATTATTTAGAAAATTTTCCTTTATTTATGAATAATATAAGTTTCTTGATTTTTAGAAAAGTACTTTTCTTGATTAAAATATGAAAAATGTTCTCATTTATTAATTAAGAAAAAGAACTTTCGTTAATATTTTTAAAATATTTTTTAGCTTGTTAAGGACAAATTTTTTAATAAATTAAGAAATTAAGCTCTAAATAAAAAATAAGAAGAATTTCTCAATTAAATGTAAATTTAAATTAGTAAAGCCTTTTAAAATAACTCATAGTTGGAAGAGGAAGTTTCTATTCCTTTCCTTTAACGATAGTCGTCAGTAGTGTTTTAGGCTTACATATAAGGATCCCAACTTCAGATTCAAATGATGGGAATAAGTATATTGATCTATTATTTACTTGAGTTACATGCGTTAGTTGAGCATAGTAATTCTCTCTTTTGAAAAGATATCATTAAAGAGTTATTGATAGAGGCTGAAGTTTTTGAAGAATAGATAGGTCAAAATCATGATTTGCACCATAATATTTCACCGAATATTTAACTTAGCCCCTATCTTTATCTTTGTACCAAATTAGTGATGAATGCATAATAAACTATTTAGTCTATGTATAATGCATTTTATTTGATCATTTAAGAGTTTGATGTTGTCTTTTTGGTTCTTAATTCCTTTTCAGCATGTTTTTAGATCTTAATTACCTTCGTAGATTGAATGGAGAATAATTCAGGTATAATCAAGCTAGAAAATGAAAGAATTGAAGCTATATCGGAAGGACACGTCCGCACTGATGAAAGACATGCCTGTGTGTGATATAGAAACGTGTGTGTAAGGGATCGTATATGTCCCTGAAATCATGTACGAGGTTGAATCACCTATGTTGAGGTCAGATACACCTATGTATTGATGGACACAATTATGTCTACAAACCGTGTAAGTTATCTAAACTATGTTTCTGCACAACTATTAAGTTTTGAAGTAATTTTGAGCGACATGGTCATTGTACACGACCAGGTGGGTGACTGTGTGCAGTGCAAAAACCTTAATTTCAAAGTATAAAAGGAAAATTAAAAAGGGAAATTAGAGACTTTCAAGTTTTAAACTCGAGAATGGCAAAGACGTATAGATTAACTTAGAGATCTAATAGAGAGCCTATTTTCATCAAAGTTTTAGTGAATTGCATTAGAGAAAAAGGAATATATATATATATATATATATAATGAATTCTCTTATTCTTACTTTTTTCCTTATCAATCTTTAACTATTTTTTAATTTTTACGCACTAAATCTATTTAGTGTTTAGGTGGGATGCACCTTGGGATGGATTTTATGATTTAATTCTTTATTTAATGCAATTTAATTGTTGATTCATTGGATTCAATTGGGTTTTGATTATATTTTGAATTAATATTTTTATGAAATTATTTCATGTATGATTTCATACAATTAAGACTAATAAATCCTTTATATGAATAGATCTAGTAAAATTGGAAAGAGTTGCATGCAAGTCTACATATAGTTCATAACTTCTCTAGATTAAGGTTAAACCTAATAATGAAATTCACAAATCAATTAAAGTAATATTAAGGGTTTTAACTAGAAAGAGATTTCAATTAATCAACTTGGAATTAGGTGTTGATAGTCTTAAAAAAGATAATAACATAAGAATTTTCATGGGTTAATGATCTTTAATTAAATTGCATGATAAAGGGTTAACAACCTAAGAAATCTTAAGGTGATTCACTACCTAGATATTGTTATTTGATTAGGTTAATCTTTAAGTAATTTATAGTCTTGGTTATTACGTACATTGAAATTTGGTTTATATTTATTGTTTAAATTAAACAATCACCTTAATTTATCAATTAGATAATAGAAAAGAGGTAAATAATAATATTTGTAGTCCCTGTGGATGGACATTTGATATTCATTACAACTATATTATAGTTCAACAGGTGTACTTACCTTTAAGACTATTATTGGGAACTATAATATTAGGAACACTCAATTTCTGTTAGTCAAATCATTATTTTTTAGTAATTTTTATTTATTTTTAAAAAATTTAAAATATTTTTTGACTTATGTGTTTTGTCACTTCTGCAGGTCTTTTGGTTAGTTTATGACCCAAGGTAATCCATCTAATTGGTTAAAGAAGATCCAAAAATTAAGAGGATGGCTCATAGAAATCTTTAAAGGACCCTATTTAGAGACGTAGATCTAGATCAATAGATAAAGCACTTGGAACATCAAATTGATATTGAAGGACTGAAAATTATGGCAGACTAACCAAGGACAATGTTTGATTATGCTAAGTTAGATTTAACTAGGACGAAGTCCAATATTGTGAGATTGAATTTTATCACCAATAATTTTGAGATTAAATCAAATATTATTTAGATGGTGCATCAATAGATCTAGTTTGATCAGTTACAATATAAGGATCCAAATGCACACATAACCACTTTTTTTTTAGATTTGTGACACCATATGTAACAACTCAGACCACCCCCCATAAATATTGACCGCTTTAGGTTGTCCCTCGGGCTAAACTCCTCACAGTTTTGCTCTTCCTACCTTTGAAAAAACGCGTCTTCCTTAGCGCGGGAAAAGCAAAACTGTGAGGGGTTTGTGTTGGCCCCCGAATTCTTTTCTTATTGAATAAGTATGATTTCAATAAATTTTTGAGGCTTTGATTGATTTATTATCTTTGTGATTGGAGAAATTTATTGCTTAGATTGATGGAATTAGAAGTATTAAATGAAGGAATTA
>JANVCL010000214.1:14854342-14868904 GCA_026546855.1 Erythroxylum incrassatum | reverse complement strand
CAGGTTGATTAATTCGTTCGCTTTGTATTTGATTCGGTTCGATTACTTCGGTTGATTTAGTTTGTTGTTCGATTCGCTTTCGATTCAGAATTCTGCTTTTCGATTTTTTGTTTTCCGTTTTCGTTTTTCGGTTGGGATCCGGTTCCCAGACCGGGTCCCAACAGAGCATACGTGGTCCTGTTTTATCTAGGGATGACAGTGAGTTTTCAACTCGATTAATATCTGCACTACCTGATCCAAAAAAATAGACACGGAGGATAAAAAATAGATTTTAAATGGATGTAGATATGGATTTGGATATGGGTCTAGTGATAACCTGAACTGATAGATACCTATATCCTACCCGTTTTTTATTAATTCTATTTTTCCTGTTTTTCTTGAATATTTATGGTTAAATATAATAAAATATTAATATTTTCTGAAAAGAAATAGCTTTAAAATTTTCACTTTACTCCTCAGTCCTCACCTTTTTCATCCTATTTTATTTTCTTAAAGGATGATAACAATGCAAATGATATGGAGATGGAATTTTAAATATTGTGGAGTTCACGCAAAGACAATTTGAAGCTTTGAATATTTTAGTCTTTGTTCCAGTTGTTGATTGTGAAAAATATATGTTGTCTTTACTCTAGACATTATGATTTTTATTCTTCCAATTTTATAGTTTTTTTAAGACATACAAATCAAAATCTTGACTTACTATTATTAAAGTAATTTTGATTTGGAGCATTCGCAAAAATTTGCTTTATATATTTTTTATTTAGAAGTTATATTTTTATGTGCTATATAACCCGATGGATATCCAAAAACTCGAATAATCCAATGGATTTGTATATGGGTAGTAAATCGTAAAAACCGACAGATATAGATATGGGTTGAGTCATAAAAAATGGATATGGATATGGGTAGAGTAATACCTGAACCGAACCTTACCCATTGCCATCTCTATCTTTATCTCATCTTTTCTTTGCTAATGACCTTATTTTGTTTGCCAAAGTGAAGAATGATCAGGTGATGGTTATACAAGATATTCTAGATATTTTTTGTTGGGCTTCTGGTCAAAAGGTGAGCAAAGAAAAGACGCACTGTTTTTGTTCTAAGAATTTATCTCGATCTTTGGCTCTCGCGATTAGTAGAAAGCTAGAATTTCAACTTACTAATAATTTGGGAAAATAACTCGGTGTGCCTCTTATCTATAAGAGAACCTCCAAAAGAACATACCAGTTTATTATTGATAAAGTGCAGAAGTGGCTTGAAGGTTGGAGTGCAAAATATCTTTCACTTGTAAGTAGAGTCACTTTAACCCAGTTGGTAATATCAGCTTTACCCATATACACGATGTAAACGGTGAGGCTTCCTCGGCAATTATATGATGATCTGGAGAAAGTTATTCGTTCTTTTCTGTGGGTCTCCAATGTCAAGCAAAATAAGAGAAGTTTGGTTGATTGGGAAATTGTTTGCAAGCCCAAAGAGTCAGGAGGTTTGGGTCTTAGGAAAATCCGAGTGAATAATGATGCTCTCTTGCCTAAACTTGGTTGGTTTCTTCTCACTAAACCTGAAGCTCTATGGGAAAGGGTGTTAAGTGCAAAATACAATTTTGACAGAACCAATTTGCCTTATTCCATTTCGTCTATTGGTGGCTCCATGGTATGGAGGGGAATTGCTTCGGTATGGTCACATGTGCTCAGTGGAATAAAGTGGGTTATTGATAATGGTGCAACTATTAAGTTTTGGCAAGATGCATGGGTGTACGATCTTGGACCACTTATGGCTCTAGTTACAAATTCTATTCTTGGTAATTTGTTTAATCTCCCAGTGAAGTCTTTTGTAGATAGTAATGGAGGTTGGAGATGGGATTTATTTCAAACTACTCTCCCAGCATCGGTTTGCATGGCCATTGCTGGAATTCTACCTCCATGAACTAATTTTGACACTGATAGATTTATTTAGGGAGCATCAAATAATGGACTCTTTTCCATTACTTATGCGTATAAGTTGATAGATATGCAGGATAGCAATGAAAGAGATGATTACTAGGATATGATTTGGAAATGGGAGGGACCACAAAGGATCAGATCATTTCTTTAGCTCCTTGCTCGTGGAAATCTTTTAACTAATCAACAACGATGTATCAGACATTTGTCAATGAATCCTACTTGCCAGTTTTGTGGTGAGACTGAGTCTATTATTCATGTCATTAGGAACTGCTTCAGAGCTCACAATTTTTGGTCTTGTTTCTCCACCACTGTAATTACTGATGCTTTTTTCCAGTTGGATAAACATAAATGGCAATCAGGTAACTTGAAGCAACACAAGGTAATCCAAGGATATGATTGGTCAGTAGTTTTTGGTACTGCTTGTTGGTTCCTATGGTTTTGGAGAAACAAAAGTATGTTTGACTCCAACTTCTCATGACCTACAAATCCCCATTTGATTGTTTTTATTATGTTTACTCGATCGCTACTGTTAAGGAATTGGTGGGACCTGCTCTTTTGCAACCAAGGAAGCGATTGAAGAAGTTAGTTGGATGGAGTAATCCACCATCTGACTAGGTCCATCTTAATATCGATGGTGCCTATAAAGCTTCTTCCTCGAGGGCTTTAGTAGGTGGGGAGCTTCGAGATAGTACTGGATCATGGCTAGGTGGTTTTGCTCATAATATAAGTTTCTGCACAGCTGTTTGCTACAGAGCTTTGGGGAGTTTTTTCACATCTTCGTCTTGCATAGGATCTTAGGTATAGGCGAGTGGAGCTAGAAGGGGATTCGTTGGTAGTAACTAATATCCTTTCATCCTCCGGTCAACATCAAGTTCCGTATAATTCTCTGCTTTTGGGTATTCATAACTTACTGTCTAGAGATTAGATTGTGAAATCTCGGCATGTTTTTAGAGAGGGCAATAGATTAGTGGATTGGCTAGCTCTTTGCCATTTATCTTTTGCTTGGAATCTATTTTTTTCAAAACCCGCCTGTGGTTTGTCTCTTTATCCTCCTAGAGGATGTTAATGGGGTTTCTTTTCCCCGTTTAGCAGCTTAATGTATCTTTTACTTATCCATTTAATAAAAAAAGCTTGAAATGTCACAAATTGCTAGAGCCAATACGAAAGAGTTGTGCTAAAAATTTGGAAATCTATTAAGAAAAAAAATTAGGTAAGGATTAGTAGGCACAAATATCATAAATAACAAAAAATAAAAATTATTTTAATAAATTTTTATTTAATAATAATAATCATTTAAAACCACTAAGTACGGAATATTAAGTTATCCGTATCATAAACTCTCAACCAATTATCACTTTGTATTATGTCTATTGGTGCATTAAAATTTAGTAAGTCTTCATTCCAATAAAAAAATATATATTAGTAAAGATTTTCCTTTGAAGTAAACTTACAAGTTTGATTAATTTACGAGGTGTTTGGAAACCTTCGAATTGAATTCATCAACGAATTAGATTCAATTACATTAATGAGATTAGAATTGAATTCAATTTACACTATTTGGAACAAACCCAGTAATATTAGAATTGAATTCAATTACATTGTTTGGAACACAATCAAAATGAATTCAATTATTTCAAATGACATTTTTACGCTTGACTATAAAATAATCTTATTGAATAATAACATTCACACTTACATAGAGCAAGTTATAAATATCAATTTCATTATAAGTGATATCATTAAAAAAGTTCATTATTAAAATGAAGAAAAAATTAATTGCAAATGACAATCACTCCATCCGTCCCACTTTTTACATTCAATCTCTCTCAATTTAATTTAGATGGCTATAATTTTTGGTGAAGAGGTAGAGCAATGTCTTATGAGTCCAATGGTTTAAGTCTCAAGTCATTTGGAGGTCGGACGAAGAAGATATAGTCAAAAAAACTAAAGGATGTTCATCAACCTTAAACTTTCAAGGTCGCGATCGTGCATGTACATGATTGCAATTTTCCCATAAAAATCAGAAAGTCGCGATCATGCACACTTTGCACGATCGCGACTTTCCCTAGTCGCGTTTCTCTTCTTTAAACCTCTATAACTTTTGATCTAGAACTCCAAAAATTTCTAACTTTATATCAATAGAAAGTTAAAAGAAAGATCTACAATTTTCATGAAGACAATTTTATCAAAATCTTCTTAGATCAATACAGTTTAATCAAGGAAGTTTCATATCAATATTAACTTGTCTAACTTCTCTTTTTCATTCATTGTGCTTCTTCTTCTTCCACTAAATCCTACACCTCAACCTTCAT
Organism: Erythroxylum incrassatum; assembly: GCA_026546855.1. Lineage (NCBI taxonomy): Eukaryota > Viridiplantae > Streptophyta > Magnoliopsida > Malpighiales > Erythroxylaceae > Erythroxylum > Erythroxylum incrassatum. The sequence goes on along the minus strand of JANVCL010000214.1, from coordinate 14,864,655 downwards.
TTTTACTCTTTTTTACTCTATTTCAATTCAACTCATCTACAACACATTCACAGTATCCCTAATTATGCAAGTTTACTCAAAAATTTGAAAATCATCAAAAAACCAGATATCAGTTATTCAACTCTCCATGTTTTGCATTTCACCATTATCTGCATTTCAACCTTTTTGTACATTCTCTATTTTTCTTCTCAACTTTCAATTTAAATAATCTTGGTGGGAGGGTGGCCGCGTTGAGGAGTGACTGCGTTGAAGAGTAGTGAGATAGGAGAAGAGTGGTTGCAGTTGAAGAGATAATAGGACTATTGCATGGGTATTATTGGAAGACTCATTTTCAACATTTAAAAACAAGAGTTGCAGGTGTTTGTAATTCAATTCACGAGGGTTTGTAGGGTTTCAATTACATATCTGAATTAAACTCGTCTTTGTTTTTTTGTTTCAAACAGTTGAATTGAATTCAATTCTTATAATTCCAAACAGGGTGTTACTTGAAGGTTTGCTATATTACACCTAAAGAGAAATTCAAGAAAGCCTTTTGCTCATAATAACCTTCAACGCGATCAAATACTTCCTTTTCAGGACAAAGTTATTGAGTGACATAATCAACTGAGTACATATGCTAGCAGTGTTTGCTGATATTTTAACTGATTACAAAACAAGTATGGCTAATCCTATTGGATTATGTGATAAACTAACTAAATTATACTTAATGAGTTGGTGAAATATTGTTACTTTAAATTTCTCTAACATTATTCATAATTAGCAACCTAATAGTATATACGCTGCAACTCTGTTACGACCAAGAACTAGATTATTTCCACACAATTGACACTAATTATTGTAGAGTGTATGAAAAAAAGTAAACCTGTTCGTTAACTACCCCTCACAAATATATTACGTAATGATCAATGAATAACACAACATAGAACAGGCCAAAACATAAGTAACAACTTCGATCACGGTTGAAGAATTTAGGAATGATTCTTGAAATCTATCGTACAGAACGTCTCATGCGTATGTTATAAGACGACAAGATGCCAACGGCAGACGTGCTTCCTTATATAATTAATTTCTGCTGGGTCTGCCTTTTGCTGGACCATTTTGTCGGACTAAGGGTTGTTTTACCACCTTTGTTATGAGAGGAGCAAGATCTATGTACAGCTCTATTAAGCTTTACGCAATCCCTAAAACTCGTTCCAATTTTCCTTTAGAAGCAAACTTGGAATCATATCCTCCACTTTTAGCCCTTTTAATTTCAACCATTACCACTGTACTAGAACCACTGCACGTCAAGTTTCCTGCCTTTTTCTTCTTTCTTATTCCCTTGTAATCAACCATGGACCATATATCCCATGCTTACATTGCATGGCCGAATGGAGGGAGCTATGTAACTTACTCTCTATTATGATATTGCCTCGTTAAGATTAACGAGACCACCAGACCAACTAACCTAACCACCATCAACCGACGACAAAAGGGTACAATTGCATGACAAATGTATTAGTGGGAGCCATGCTAGTGAAACTAAAAGCAGCAAGAAGACTTCTCTTAAACCCTCTGGGGGACCGAAGCAACATTCATGATTCCTTCCTGGGATCCGTTCATATTTTAGTCTATTAATGGAACCATAGTTACTTCAATAATTTCATGAAGGAAAATGCTTTATGACCAGTTGGTGGTGGTTATTTGTAGTTATCATTACGAATTAATAATAAATATAGAAGTTAAAATTAGAAAGAATAAATATACTAATTATAATAAAAATTGTTCTCTTCATCTTCTCCGCCGAATAGTCACCATGTCAATTAGGATAAAAAGCATAAAAATATTAAAATTGGTAATAGTAAATATGTCAATTATAATAAAAGAAAGTTATTCCCTTCATCTTTTCTATCTTCAATTTTGTCGTTTCATCTCCTTTAAAAAGGTTTATATACTCGTTGGTATTTCAGACAAGAACTACCATCTTTTCTCTGTAACTTAAATTTAACAATTTGCTTTATTTAGTTGTTTTTTCCTATCTTTTCTGTCCTAATGTTTTTTTCTCCCTTCCTTGTATCTCCACAGAAGACGTTCAGGTAATTATCAAAATTTGAAGATGTGAACTAGTACCTTTCTTTTTGCAACTTTAATTTGAAACAATCTGTTTCGTTTGTCTTCTATCTAGCAACTAAAGACATCAATGATATATCCACATCAATTGTTTATTATTTTTATGGGAAGAGAGAGGCAAAGAAGAAATAAGGGAGAAGATCGGCCCCAGTGGTGCATTGAATTATTTTGGTTTATTTATATTTGATGTATACTATATTTTGGTACGTGAATAATTTACCAAAAATTTGCACTAGCAGTACCATACCTCATCACATTCTAGACTACGCATATTTTAAAAAAATTCAATCGGTTATTTATTTCAAATATGTAATAGCCTCACTTTTATAAGGGAATAACATGACTATTCCATACCTCATTGCATTCTAGACTACGCAAATTAAAAAAAATTATTTATTTCAAATAAGTAATAGCTTCACTTCTATAAGGGAATAACACGGCTAAGTACAAACAATTTTATGGCTCAATAAAAACTATATTAGTACTCAATATATATAATACCAATCTAATATAAAAAAGTTCCATCAATTGCTAAGAATGTGTAGGCTTCAAGTCACGCTCGAGCTGGTCTTACCCAAGCTAGACCTGACCTAAAGCCTAAAAATTATAAAAAAGTTACGTCATTTTGAGTAAAATGAAATTATTTTCTATTTTTAATTTAAGTAATCAAAAAACTAGTTCGAGTCAAACTTCTGACTGAGACCAAAATCTGAATAGAACTTTTGAACCTAGCTTGAGCTTAGATGAGCTTAGCCAGCCTAGTCCATTGCTAGATTATAAGCAAGACATACACTTTTAAATAGAAAAATATTAATTGAATAGAAAGAATATCAACACTTAGTACAAACAATCCTAGCATTCAATACATTCAATACCACCATTATAAACAAAAGTTACCACCACACATTTGAAGTAACCTTCAATAAAAAATAGGAATATCATGTATAAGCAGAAAATATACCTTACTCAATACAAATCAAACTAGTACCCTATCTACTTAATACTATGTCCAGGTGTAAAAAAAAAACCATTTTTCATTAAAGACAAGTAATACTAATACTTTAAATGGGAATATAGTGACCAAGTGGAAAGAACATCAATATAAATTATATTAATACTTAGCATATTCAATACCATAATTACAAATAAAAGTTTTTAGGATGCACCTAAAATAAGTAATGAATTGCAATAGAAAATGGGAATACCATCTCTAAGTATGCCCTACCTCAATACAAATTGTACTAATACTCTAGACTTTTGAATGAAAATAGAGTGACTAAGCAAAAAGAATATTGTGCCTCAATACAAGCTATACTAGCACATTTAATTACACAGCTATAAAGAAAAGTTACTAGGACACATTTAAAATAAGTAACAACTTTAGTGTAAAATAGGAATGTCGTAACTGAGTAAAAAAATATCAAACATTAATGTGATGGATATGATTAATGCTCACACATGCAATAAACTAAGGGGCTGTTTGGTTTAACTTCTGTTTTTCTGTTGTAGTTTTTAGTTTTCATTTTCAGTTTTTTGTTTATGTTTTTCTTTAAAATAAAAACAAAAACTTGTTTAGTTGTTTATGTAAATATAGTTATATTTTCATCACTAATAATAATTACATATTAGATAAAATTTAAAGATAAATTATTTTTAATTAAATAAATTTATTTAATCTCTTATATAGTATTTATTTTAATATTATATTATTTTAATAAATAAAAATTTAAAAATTAATATTTTATTTAAAAACTAATATTTATTTGAAATATATTTTAATTATTAAATCAAATTTTATTTGAATATTTATGTCTAAAATTTAATTGTATTTATTAATAATTATTAAATTTTAATTACATATAATTTAATTATAAAAATTAAATTATTCATAATTTTTAATGATAATAATTAATTTTAATTTATTAAATATATAATGTTGAATTAAATTATTCATAATTTTTATTAAAATCATAGCATTATGGAATAAATAGAAACAGGAAATAAAAACTACTTTTATAGTTTTCATAAATTTTGAAAATATGAAGAAATTAAAATTTTAAACAAATTTTTTAATAAATTTGAAAACAAAAACAGAAAATTAAAAATAAAAATGGAAATAAACACCCTTATTTATAAAAGCAAATTTAAGCTCAATCTTAATTCATAAAATTATTAGTTTTTAATTATTATATAAAATGCAAATAATATATTTTATTGAAATGAAAACATATTCTATTACAATATTATATGTAAGTACTAATTATAATTACTAATAAAATTGAAATTAAATAAATAAAATTAAAAATATAACTTTTATCAAAAGTAAATAACATTATTATATGATTACTAAATTAATTTATAATACAAGTTGAACTTTCAATATTGTAAGTTTAAATCATCATAATTGATTTTCAAATTTTTCTTAGTTAAGTCTTCATTCATAATCTAATTTTTAAAATTAAAAATGTTTAATTTTCAAAGAATCAAATAAGTTGAGTCAATTTATTGATGTCTAATTCATTAGATCTATTAAAAAATTGAATAAAACAATTTAAAAAGTTTAGTCAATTCATCGGATTCTTGTTTGTTACAAAGGGGGAAAGCAAAGAGAAAGCTCATGGAAGCTTCACAGTTAACAAAAAAAATGTTTTATTAAGACTACTTCAAGTCAATCGATTATCTTCGAAACGCCATTTCCATTATTAGATAGCTTCCACCCTCTTGATTCGACATTAATGGCTTCTTCTTCGACTTCTTCTTCTTTCACTGCTACTATGAATAATACTTCTTCTTTGACCTCCCAACCATGCAAGTACGACGTCTTCTTGAACTTCAGGGGTGAAGACACTCGTCGCAATTTCATCAGCCATCTCTATGCTGCTTTGTGCCAAAAGGATCTCCAAACCTTCTTTGACGATGATGAACTCAAAAGAGGAGAAGAAATTGCTCAGTTACTTCCCCAAGCAATCCAAGAATCCACTGTCGCTGTCCTCGTTTTCTCAAAAAATTATGCTTCTTCCAGCTGGTGTCTTGATGAACTTGTAGATATCATCAAGTATCGTCGAACCCATAGACAGATTGTCATACCTGTCTTTTATGAGATAAATCCATCCCATTTAAGGAAACAGTCCGACGATGTTGCAGCAGCTTTTGTAAAACACGAGCAAAATCCCAAGAACGCACACAAGACCCGAGGTTGGAGGGATGCGTTGACCACAGCCGCCAATCTATGTGGGTTTGATTCTAAGGACTTCAGGTATGTTTTAGTTTGTATGATCAATTCAGGTAAAGGGTTATTTGCTTTTCATTCATTTATTTTGTGTTTCATAATTGGTAGGAATGATCATATGTTTATTAACAAAATAGTTGAAGATATTTTGGAAAAACTGAACCGATCCATGGGATGGGATGGCTTTGAGAATTTGGTTGGAATGGACTCACGCATTGAGGAAATTAAGAAGGTATTTACTATGACGACATTGGAGGTTTGTCTCTTAGGAATATGGGGGATGGGCGGTGTTGGTAAAACTACTATTGCTGAAGTTATATATAATATGATGTCCGATCAATTCCAAGGTTGTTGCTTTGTACGTAACGTGAGGCAACAAGCAGAAATAGGTGGCTTGATAAAATTACAGGAAGAACTTGTTTCAAAAGCGTTGGGTGAGGAAAATCCAGCCAAATATATGTTTAGCGCTGGACCTAGACCATTTCTTAAAGCAAGACTTGGTCGTAAGAAGATGTTAATTGTTCTTGACGACGTGGATGATCCACTACAAATAGAGTCTTTGATTGGAGATCCATGTTGGTTCGGTTCGGAAAGTATGATTCTCATCACTAGTCGAGATAAGCAAGTATTTGAAGCAAGGGTTAATGTTATATATAAAGTTGAACTATTAAATGACGATGAAGCCCTTCAACTTTTCACGAAGAGTGCCTTCAAGCAAAAATATCTAGGAGAAAATTATGCTTCCTTGTCAAATTTAGTGATTAACTATGCACAAGGCAATCCTTTAGCTTTGAAGGTTTTGGCCTCCTCTCTAGTTGGCAAAAAGGAAATGGAGTGGGAAAATACAATAAATCAATTGCTAGAACTTCCTAACAAGGACATTCAACGAGTGCTACAGATTAGTTACAATGGGTTAAATAGGGTGGAGAAAGATGTCTTTCTTGACATTGCATGCTTTTTCAAAGAAGTTCACACAAACATCATGAGTCAGATATATAGAAGTAGCAGATTTAATATCGATATTATAATAAGTGTTCTTGTAGATAAGTGTCTTTTGACTATTTTCGGTCAAAACGCGTTGGAAATGCATGATTTATTACAAGAAATGGGAAAAGAAATCGTTCGTCAAGAAGCTAAGTATCCAAACCAACGTAGTAGATTATGGGATCCTGAAGATATTTATCAATTATTTATGGCAAATAAGGTAACATATTTAAAAAATACTATCTAGCATTAATAATCTTTTATAATTTATGATTTATTAGGAGACATTATTTATTGCCATAATAACTTATGTACATATTTTGAGTGTCTTTTGTTAGGAGGCTGAGGTTGTTGAAAGCATTGCTTTAGACTCATCTAAAATAAGAGAGATGAATTTAAATCCCCAAGCGTTCATGAAGATGCCCAATCTTAAATTTCTGAGTTTCTACGGAGAAAGTAATCTACATCTCTCTCAAGGTCTTAATTATCTTCCCAATACGTTAAGGTTCCTTAGGTGGGATAAGTATTCATTACAATCTTTTCCACCTAATTTCCACCCAGAGAATCTTGTGGTTCTTAAATTATTTAAGAGCAACATCAAACAATTATGGAACAACACCAAGGTATGAAAGTTATATAATAAACAACTTAATTTATTATAATAAAAGTTAAAAATAATGCTATATCGGATTAATTAATTCTTTTGTTATTTTTGTTAATTACAGGAAAATTCAGTGATACCTCAACTTAAATACAACATGTCGAGTATGATTGTTAATGGTTTCTGGAGATTGGCCAAGTTAACATCCCTAAGTTTAGCAAAGAACAAAAGCATAACTGATCTTCCCAATAGTAGAAGTGGGTTTCTTGAAGCTCTTGAAGTTCTTGATCTTAATGGTTGCTCAAATTTGAATACATTTCCAGAAATTTCAAGCAACATAAAGGAGCTATGCTTAAATGAGACTGCTATAAAACAGGTACCTTCTTCAGCAGTTGAACTCCTAAGCAAATTGGAGTCCTTACATATGATAGATTGTACAGAGCTTGAAAACCTTCCAAGCAACTTTTTTAGCAAGTTAACATCTCTTGAAGTTCTTCGCCTGGATAGATGCTCACGCTTTAAGGCGCTTCCTGAAATCTTGGAGCCTATGGATAATCTGAAGAATCTTTTATTAAGTGAGACAGCTATAGAGAAGTTGCCATCGTCTATCCACAATCTCAAAGGGCTCTACCAATTCACGATGCAGAATTGTTCGTCGTTGGAACGCATGCCTTTGTTAGAATATTTAAGCCTTTCCGATCGTAATTTGACGAAATTGCCTGAGGACTTAGGCTTTCTATCTTCAGTAGAATGTCTAAATTTGAGTCAAAATAATTTTGAGAAAATCCCTGCCATCAAACAACTTTCACAATTGAAATTTCTTTTTATATACAACTGCAAAAGGCTTTTATCCTTACCAGAACTTCCATCAAGTGTTTTAGAAGTACACGCCCAAGGTTGTACATCCCTAAAACAAATATGGACCCTTAAACAACTACACCTTGACTCACAAGAACGTTTGTATGGGTTCGGTTTATATAATTGCTTCATGTTGGATGAAGATGAATGTCAGGCAGTAGTCAATGCACTCTTGAGGAATTATATAAGAACTCAAATGCAAAAATCATCGGTACGTAACTCTTTATCTTTTCCTCTTTTTTTATCTGGCTCCGTATAATCATTAATTTGAATAAAAATTTCTACTGTATAGGCAAATTTTGTCATGGTCTATCCAGGAAGTAGAATACCAGAATGGGTCAAGTATCAAAGCATGAGTGATTCCATTCGAATCTACCTTTCTTCTCATTGGTCCAATCATCTTTTTCTGGGATTTGCTTTCTATATGCGCCATGAAAAAGTGGAGTTTGTTGGCGGAAGAAATTGTGATCTTAGATATGATTGCTATGTTGGAGACAATCACCATTTTTCGTCCTCTTATGAAATATATCGTTCACATCAGACAGTAGATAAAGAACATATGTTAGTCTTCATCGATAAAGAGCTTTGTGCATGGGCACGTGGACAGGGTAACTTTAAAGAGGATGTAGCCTTTTTTAAGTTCAGCTTGTCTAACTCTATAATCAATAAGTGTGGAATCATTCCACTGTACACCCAAGAAAATCAGGATAAATTCTGTCACACATTCAACTTTCCTACTCCAACGTCCATGGTGAAAATAGAAGAAGTTGAATGAAATGAAGCCACTGCTTCAAAGTTCAATGCTCCCACTAACTGGAACAGAGGAGACTTGGTAGATGGCTTCACATGTACGTATGTATTTTCTTTCTAAATCATTTGTTTATATTTTTGGCAACATGAAAAAACTTTATTCAATCAATCTTTTAACTTCTAGTTTTCACATTTATATCTATTTTCTTGAAAAATACAATCAAAAGGTAGTCCTAAACAAGCATATCAGCTTTAAACAGTCATAATTTTTTATTCGGATAAGAGTTTTGATACATACTATATATCAATAAGAACGCTTTCTGAGCCTGATGACATGTGAAACTCTCATTTAATTTGATCTTTTCAAGTAGAAGTTTTTGTTTTACTGTACTAGATTATGTTCTTATGATTGATTATAATAATAATTGCTTAGTCTCACATATTAGTGATGTAAGATCTTCAAAGTTGATGATACATATGAAGACAAAACAGACACTTGGGCTTCCTGCAAATTTTTCTTTCAAAGTATATCTCCAATTTCTCTAAAAATAGTGAAAAGCTGATTCCTTGCATGACTTGTAGTTATGCTTGTGAATCAATTCATTTTCTTGTTCAAAGTCAATACTCCTCTAACCATCAGGTGCTGGTTATGTTGAACATGTCACTCACTCTTAGAGCCCTTTCCTTTGACTTGTCAAATGATTTAATACTAATTTTAATGGCCCTATTTTAATTTAATGTTATTTATATCTTAGTTTTATAATTTTTTTTTGACATCCTTAAATAAAAATCTCACGTGATGTCCAAGTTAGGCAGACACGTGTATTTTACTTCAAGGTTGGTATTAGGATTGGTGAATGGGGTGATCATGTAACATTGCAAGCTGCTGCAGATTCTGTATGAGCAACTTCTGCTCTTCCAATGTTTCTTTTTCTTTTTATTGATTTTCTCTGTCTATGTATTCTTATTTGCTAATTAGAACATACAAAAGTTAAGTTCTTGAGTATAACTTTTAAATTTACATAAATTTTTGTATCAGTTTTGTTGTGTTCTATTTTATCTGGAAGCATTTTACATTGATGACTAATGCACCTTCCCAACCCAACTCCTTTGTTATAACATCATTCAAGGATACATGTTATGTTGAGACCTGGCCACATTTTCAAAAGTCTGCAGATAGCGATTTCCCAATCCCCTTTTCAGATTTTCTTTCTTGCAAGTGATCTACAACGAAAGGACAGCCGAAATTTCAGTCAATCATCATCTTTCCTAGTCTTACACCAACAAAGATTCTGTAAAATACTTATGGATGCTTTACATGCAGTTATTTTCTTGAACTACACTATGACTCAATATATCCTGAAGGAGGTAAACATTTTGGGACTTAATATGTTTCAGATCAGTTTTGAAATGAATGAGATAGATACTTGCCTCATGGCATGTCACGAAGCATGAACTCTTTGTTTTCTCTCATATTATGAGCTTTGCATATGTTGCTATGATCGAATGTAGTTCCAAACTTTCGATTTGTTTCTCAATAGGGAGCATGAATATTTCCCAGTTTGTAGTTTCTTATTGTTCTCGTCTCATTTGTTTTCCAGAGCTACCTCTAGTGGACGTTTGGAATGTAAAGCCAAGGATATCTAGTGGCAAATCTAGCATTGAAGAGCTTTCATTCTGAATTTGAGTGCCTTTGGTGCGTCAACTACATGACTTTCCCATTCTTTTGTGCATATGAAATCTCCTGTGGGCTCCATTTGTACATATTCAGGCTGTTTTTTT
>JANVCL010000214.1:14833326-14847360 GCA_026546855.1 Erythroxylum incrassatum | reverse complement strand
ATGGATATGATTAGGCATTCTTTGTTTGTCATAAGCTACATTAGCCAAATAACCTACCCTATTGACATAATTTTTCCTTTGATAAACCCCTTTGAGCTTTAGCCTTTCTTTTTGTATAAACCACATTTTATGCCTTTAAACTTAACCAAATGACCTTCCCAAGTCATAAAGCTAGTGGAACATTTGTGATTGTTGAGTTTGTGGATATACAAAATTCTAAGTGTAGGGTTGTATGTATGTGAGAGTTGATTATAATATTGGGATGTTATTTTATGTCTTATCATTGAAATTCTCATGTTGATGTAGTTTATTTCAATTTTATAAGGAAAGGAAAGAAAAAAGAAAAAAGAAAAAAGAAAAAAGAAAAAAGGGAAAAGAAAATGAAAAAGAAAAAAGAGAAAACAAAACAAGAAAAATTTTATTAAAATAAAATTATCAAGGAAGAATTGCATATGTGTTTAAAAGTTGTTTATGATTCAAGCATCTTCCTAGAGTTGTAATGGTTGAGTTATTGGAGTATGTTGAATATGAGGTAGAGGTTTGCTTGGAAGGTTCACTCTTGGAATTTCATTGGTATAAATTGTATGAGTGATTCCTTCAGATTAGTATATGCTTCATGTGGTTTGTGTGTACGAGCATAATGGAGTTGTGAAATAGAAATGTTGCATTTGTCATAGCTGACGGTACCTAGTTTTTGATTGAGTGTTACTTTTGTTTCACTAGCTTTAATGGCTTTCATGCTACTTAACCTAAATATATCTCACCTTACCCTTGCCCATATTACAACCTTGAAAAGTCCTTTGATTCATGATTTTGCATGTGAATTTTAGTGGTGGAGAAATGAAATGATATGCAAAATAATGGATTGTCATGATCATGAATGGAGTTGAGTGTACCCATGGATTGATCATGAGTAAAAGATTGGAATGTTGATTTCTTGCTATGATATTTAAAAGTCACTCATCTTTGGTTATGATTATATTGTCTTGGAAAATATGAGAATTGAGTAAATGTTTCAGGTATTTGAGCTTAATTTTGATGTTTTGCCCGAGGATGGTCAAAAGCTAAGTGTGGGGGAAATTGATATGTCTTTAATTGTTGATATTTTTAATCATTTACACTAAATGATTATTGACATAAAAATGCTTAAGGTACTCACTTTAATTCATTTATGGTTTTAGGTATAATTTGGGAGTGAAGAAATTAAAGTGAGTCAGAAGCATTACACTTGGATCATTTTCAAAGATTTATTTTTGTTTGTCTTCATAGAGTGAGATAAAGAAAATTAAAAGAAAAAAATAAATAAAGACATGAAAAAAAAGCATGATGGAGCAAGGTTTTAGAGAGAGCAAATTAAATGAGCATAAAGGTGGAGACATTTTTAATGGTCGAACCAATTAGCTACAACAACAAAGTGGAGACGTCTAAAACGCACAGCAGCGACAGAAGCAAATTAACACAATCACGTAGGAGGAACACGTTAGAAGTGGATGGTAGAGAGGCATCAGGCACGTGGGATTAGAGAGAAATGAATCAGGGCAGCAAATAAAATCAACAGGAGGCCAGCATGTGGGAGATCAAGCAGTGTACGGCATTGGAGGCGCAGCCACGCAGGCGTACAACAGAAAATCTTGCAAGCTAAGGGAGCTACAGTGAGAGGGCACAACAAGAATGTATTTGACGCAGAGGTACAAAGGAAGGACGCTACAAATTAATCAAAAAGCACAGTAGAAGGGGGAGATGCTGGAGTAGCGCGTAGATAAACAAATTAAAACAAGGAGTTGCGGACGCATGTAAGAGGCGCATAGAAAGGAGCTGGCGTAAGGGTTGCGTTTAACGCATACAGCCTAGGTGCAGCGTTTTGGAAGCAAGCAATGCCCAAGGAAGCACTGAAGCGTGAACAAGGATTTAAGATCAAACTATAGTGACGCTACAGGAATTAGGCAGTGAACAAGAAACAAAAGAGTTTTTGGTTAGGGATGAAGATGAGGGCTGAAACAACATTTTGAAAAATACTTATGAAGAGCTAAACGTCCCGATGCCGGTTCGAAGGTGATATCAACGCCAACGACCCAGATTAAGTAATTTTTAATTAGTTTGTTATTTATTTCTCTCATTAGGAATTGATTATGTTATACTATTTTAATTAATTTGGTAATTGTGTATGGATAATTGGATTTTCCTTATTATTCGGTTATTTGTGTATGAACCTACTGGGTATTGTGAATTGATGATTTTAATGCGTTCATTGAATTGTTAATTTCAAACTCATTGCTAGAATTTTGATATAATCCATAATTGTTATGTTGAAATTCATGTGTCGCGATTAATGATTCGTAATCATTAGGGATAATATGACCTAGGTTAAATCACGCATCGTATGTAGTTGTTGTCTTTGATTAATCGGTTTTTCTAATTCGTAAAGCTACTGCGTAATTAAATCTAGAGATCATATCCTAGGTTGTTAGGTGGTTAGGTTTAATTAACGATCGTTTCTTGATTAAACAAAACCTAAGGAAAAACTCGAGTTAATTATTAACCCACGATTAATAATTTCTAGGAGAGGTTAAAGAACAACAAATTAATAAAATATGCTTAGTCAAGGTGTAGGCCGAGATTGAACCAAAGAACCAGGTCCCTACTGAATTTTCCGCATTTATCATTTTTGCATGTTTTCTTTACTTTGTTTTTATTAGTTAGTTTTATTTTATTTTCTTATTTCAAAAATCCAACCCCCTTAAGTGTAAATATTGATTAATTTCATTTCATAAACTTTATACACACTCTCTGTGGGGATCGACCTAGACTCTCCACTTTACTGTAGTAGTCTAGTTATTTTAATTTTGACTAACATAACGATGCGCGGTCAGTAAATAATAACAACATTAAGTGCAATTTATTATTTTTGAATTATTGTTCTAAATGGTGCCTTGCTAAGGAGGAATTGCAACATTAAGAGCAATTTGTTATTTTTGAATAGTTGTTCTAAATGATGCCTTGCTAAGGAGGAATTGGTGGGCTAAAATGGTGATTCTTATCTTTGGGTATCTTGCCAACCAATATCAACTAGGTGGAAGAGCCATAAAGAGTTGTAAATTGTCTTTATAAGAAAATAAGGCCAAAAGTGCATTTTGAACTTTAATGTTTACAATATAATACAACTTGAACTCTAATGTTTTGAAGTATTTAAATAGTATAGTAACGTTTTCAAAACATTTAAAATATACTTTAAATGGACAACAAATTTGACAATATTAACTCTCTATCAATTAAATGTCAAATTAATACTCATATAACATTATTTTATATTTTTAAATAGAAAGTAAGTTCCACTATAACATAATTAGCATTTTTTAATTAATTAGAAAGTCGAGCACTATACTTTTGATGCAATGAGTGCCACTTACTATATGATAGTGAAGTTTATTGTTATACATTCCAAATAATGAATCTCACTTACCACATAGCAATAAGGTTTATTATTATATATTTTAGACTATAGATCCTACTTTTCATGTAGTTGTGAGATTCATTTTTATTTAAAATAATAAAAATAAAAATAATGTATTAATGTGAAATTTAACTAATAAGGAGTTAATCTCATTAAAATTTTCATTTATTTGAGGTTTTTTTGAATATTTTAAAAACATTAAGGTTTAATTTAAACGCTTCAAAATGTTAAGATTTATTCTATATTTTATTGTAAATGTTAAAGCTCAAAATGGACTTTTGGTCAAAGAAATAAATATTTCACACCTTTGGATCATCACAAATATAATAGTGGACGCCTCTCAATCCATGTCAAGAACCAATAAACCAACAAAGGATCGACACGTGGAAAGTGAGATATAGATAAAAATTATCTTTAGTAAGAAAAAGGTCTTTTGTAATATTGGATTATTACTTTTCTAATGGTCATTACTTTCGATATACTTCTCTACGAAATAGGTGAATGAAGGGCTAACATCATCATCATCATCATCACCATCACATCCAGTTCGAAGTCTCGCAATAAAGCGGGGTCTGGGGAGGTCTAATAGTACACAACTTACCCTTACATAGTAGAGAGGTTATTTCCAGTAGACCCACATGCAAATGTGAAAATAAAAAAGCGATGCAGGTTACAGAGTAAATAAGTAAAACTGGCACGCTAAATTATTATGTAAATAAAATTACAATAAATGCATAAATAAATAAAATATAACCAAAGGATATACCTGATGGTGTCCAAATCTGCTAATACCTGATAAGCTGCAAAGTCCGACTCTTTTTGTCTCTAGTTAAGCTAGGACTTCTTGCTCAGAAACCTTGAGGGTATGACAATCCTAAGGTTTTAGATGGCCTCACAGGGTCTTTCCCCATACACTGTCCTAAAAAGTTAGGTTGTAGGCCCGAAAGCCTTGTCCAAGACTTACAACTAGAAAAGGCAGAAAGGACATTGGGTTAGACTTCTTATGTGGTAACTACGTAGCGCGGGCGTTAAAGTAAACATTTCCTACTAACTTACTCAACTATTTTGGTGAATTTTAAAGGGTATCCTTTACCCTTATTCGATCACGCCAGACTTTTCTATTTCTAGCCATTGCCTCAGCAAGGGCCAACTCTGACATATCTTTCTTGATCACTTCCCTCCAATTCTTGTTAGGCCTCCCTCTTCTCCTCTTGTAGTCACTAAGGGGTATTTTCTCACAGCATCGTACCAGAGCATTAAAGGGCCTCCTGTGCATATGCCCAAACCACCTAAGCCTGATCTCTCTCAACTTATCGGCAATACTAGCCACCCTGTAGTTTGTCTTTCACCACACGATTCCAGAACTTATCTCTTTTGGTAATGTCACATATCCACCGAAGCATACGCATTTCTTCTACCAACAACTGTCTTATATGTTTACGTTTGGCAGGCCAATACTCTGCCCCATATACCATTTTATAAAAATTCCCTTTGAGTTTTAAAGTAATCTTTTTATTACATAAAATACCTGATGCGCTTTGCCATTTGACCCACCCAAATCTAATACGATGAACTATATCAGCATCGATATTACCATCTCTCTGAATGATGGACCTGAGATATTTAAAACTCAATTTTTGTGGTATGACATCAGTACCAATTACTACCACCGCCTTATATACCATCTGGCTTCCCGAAAAGTTGCATTCTAAATACTTCGTCTTAGTCCTACTCATTCTAAATCCTTTCGATTCCAACATATTAGACCCAAAATTTTTTCTTTTATTTGGTTTAGTTATTTGATATATTTTATTTATTTATTTATCCATTTTTGAATTGAGCCTATTAATTTATCAAGCATGAATAGAAATTGGGGTTATTAAATAGAGGTGTTAGAATTTATTTAGAATGTAATTAGACATTAGAGACAAAAAGGGTGTATGGACATTACATTAAAATGAAGGGCAAAATTGGAAGGATAAACAAATAGAAGGGTAATTTTGGAAAACAAGAATAAAAAATGTGTCGTGAATTAAAAAGGAGAGAAGAGAATCGTGAGAAGCGAAAGAGAGAAGAGAAAAACGTGAGAGAAGAGAAAAGAAGAAGAAGAATCGTGGAAGCTAGGGAAGAAGAAGAGAAAATTGTGAGAAAGAAAGAAAGAAGAAAAAGAAGAGGAAATCATCTTGTTAAGGTAAACCCAATTACTTTCCTTCTTGTTTGGTTAGAAAATGGAGGTGGGAAGAAATGGGTTTTGTATGTTGGGAATGAAGGAAGGAAGAAGATGATTTAAGAGACACATTTGATTTTTAGGGTTTCTAAACTAGGTTTTGGTCTTTCTAACCTAGATGGACTATGGGTAGGTTAGGTTTAAGTTCAAATTTACATTTTTGATTATTGAAGTTTTAGGGATTTCCATTTGAATTTGGATTGAATGAGAATTTTGGTTATGTTAGGAAACCAACAAAACCCTATTTAAGAGCAAGAGGAAAGGCATAATTGAACTTGTATTTTGCAAGCCAATTAGGTGGGTAAAGTGTTTATGGTTATTGTGTAAATGAGCAATTTGCTTATATGTGTGTATATGCTTAATTGATTTGATTGGAATTGTTGTGAATGTGGGAAAAATGCAGTATGTTGTGTTTTATGTCATATCTTGAAAGATGTATGACATTTTCATATGATCGAAGAAGAAAAAGTATAAGAAGCATGAGAATATGAATATGTGATTGATTAAATTGAGCATAGAATTGCTTGTGTTTGGGCAAGAGAGATACCATTTCGTTAGTCACGACCTAAAGCCTGCTCCCGGCTGCCCACTTGTGGTATATGAGATCCGAAGAATGGACTCATTTCGTTCATGGTGAAAACTTCGATTCCTCCATTTCGTTCCACGGAACTCTCAAGCCATTTGTTTGTGCATTAGCTTTTTGATTTGTCAAATTATGACGCAAGACTGAGAGTCATGCTTTGATGGTTATGATATGTTCTATATGATGACATTTTGAACTATGAGTTGTCTATTAGAATTGTGAATGATGGATTTGCTAGCCAAAATGAGATATAGATGTATATGGATAAATATATGTAGCTATTTTGACTGTGTGGCTTATTGCCAATGGCTATAGACATATTAGCCACTGAGCTTTGTAGCTTAACCCACTATTTTCTCCTCAGGTGCAAACTGAGAAGATCATTGATCCTTGCAAGGCAATTGGACAAACTTCGAGATAGCTACATTTAGTGGTTAAGTTACTAGATAACTTTTGAGTAGCTTTAGCATCATATTGAATGTAAGCATCCAATGTATTTTGTATTTTGTGTTAAGTCTTGATGTAGATTTTGATATGTATCTAAAGCTTTGTAAACTCTTATCTTTTGACGTTAATGAAATATGATTACGTTTTGGCTTATGACCTTCCAAGTTGTACATTGCATTTTCTTCAAATCTTTCATAGGGATAAAATTTGTATTCTGAATTCAAGGGAAAAACTGCACAAATCTAGGCTGAATTAGGCAAAGGTGTCTTTTTGAAGTTGTAGTTTATCTTTCTAGCTTTCCAACGATATAAAGTATGAAATTTTTAGATATCGGAGTTGAGAGATATAGCAATTATAAGTTAGTGATGTTGTATACGATGTATAAAAAGCTTCAGTCATAATCACGAGGAAATAGGATCCCGCACCTTGGGAATAGCCTCGGTTGCGATCGCGACAAGGAGAGGTGAGATCAAGCCTCATAACTTCACCAACCTTTTGCCACCTGAAGGGTTTTCGAGATCTGAACATGTTTGATTCTTTTGGCTATAAGTTCGTCATCCAACCTCCAAATGAAGTGATTCTTGAACCAATAGATTCCTAACACATTCCTCTATCTCTCCGTAAAAATTGATAGTCTTTGGTGTTGATTTGAAAGATTGATGGAAAGAAAGTGAGGGAAATCGGTTGGAAGAGCATGAATTAGTTAAGAACATACTTCGACTTTTTATTCATATCTTGATCTATAGAGCTTCGAATGAGATGGTTCTTGTTTCAAAATAAACTAGAGATATAGAGCTACAATTGTTCTGAAGAAGTCAATTTGTGATTTTGGTGATTGACTAGTGTGAGAACAACACCCTTGTGGGATGTGTGTTTAGATATCATATAGGAAGTCAGGCACATGTCTTACGAGGGCGGGGTGCCCAACACTTATGGTATCAGAGCATGAAGATGAACCAATGATGACTAATGGGATTCCATTAAAATAATCCTCCAGGGTAATACACTCACGTGTTATGGCTCCGGATGTTGAGCTTTGAAAATGGGGTCCGACATAACGTGTGTTGCATAAATGAGTAGGGAAACTCCTGCCTATTATCCTTTGCAATTTGGGAAGCGATCTTTTTCACCTGAGAAATGTTGTATTTGACTCTTTTACATTTGTAGTGTTCTTTGCATCGTCATCTTGGAGGTTCTTTTACTATATCATTTTTCTTACTCCTATTTTATTCTCCTTCTTCTAGCTTGCACGTTGATATTTTATTTAGGCTTGATGATGTGTTAGGTCGAGATCAGGCTTCTAACCTAAAATTATGAGTTAAATTTTGTTTGGACTTGAGATTCTAGGTTTAAGCCTGAACTCAATCATACTTGAACTACCTGAGACTTGATTGGGCCTGATTAAATATATTTTAATATTTAAAATTATAAAATTTGTCATTTTACTTAAAAAGAAATCTTTTTTTAAGAAAGTCCAAATCTAACCTGCTAGATAATTTTTTTCATTCCCAATTTAATCATTCCTTTATTTCCCTTCATTGGCCATTGTTTTATACCTTAAGGAAAAGAGTATTAGCCTTCCTTATTCCACTAATCAACTCTAGTAACATGTCCTTCCCTAAATATAGTCAAGTCCCTTATTAAAGTTTAATTATTTGCAATCTCTACTTCTTTTAGATTTCTAAATTTAATGCTTTCAATTTCTAAAAATTTTCAATTATGTCTAAATCCTTTAACCATATTTTATTTTTTAATTTCAACAAAAACTAATAAATGATTAAAAAGAGTATGAAATGAATTAATTAAACATTAGAAAACTATAAATTTATAAAAATTGAAAGAATTTAAATTGTTCAATTAATTTTGATGAAGATTTTGACTAATAATTTTTAATTTAAATAACAAAAATTGATAAAATAAAAAATTACTTGAATTATTTAAATTTTATAAACTAAAAGTTTCATTATTAGAAAGTAATTTAGGATTAACTGATTAAGATTTAGGTAAAATCCATATTGATAATTACTACCATGACATCTTCATAAGGGTGAACCTGGAATTTATTAATGGTTTCTTATATAGTAATCTCAAAGACCTTTATTCCTTTTTCTGATATAATCGGTTTAAGGTGTTAGCCACAACTTTCCCTCCTTTGTACCTTCTTCAAATAGGATCTTAGCTCTTTGCCATAAGTCTAGAACTCATACTCTTTAAGTGGGATGTAATTCTCTATCTAATGTCATAATTCAAGACCTTCATGACAGACTCCTCCATTCTTTGTCGGGACAATCATCTTTATTGTTTCTTTCAGTAAATAATTGAACCTTTCTCGTTTGAATAAATCATTAGCCATTTTTAAAAATTTCTTACAACCCTTAATGTCACGTCCACTATTATTGTAAAAAATGATAGTATAGGTTCTTATACCATTTCTTATAGTTAGTTGCCATTTTTTTTTGGTTTTAATGTTAAATCATTATCCAAGACATAGTCAAACCCCTTGTTATAACAATATGTTAAACCTAGGGAAATCTTGTTTGACGTTTTTTTTAACTCTCAACTTCACCTTATTCTACTCATGGCTTCTTCTTATCAGCCTCGTCAATTAAGGATGCATCCCTCTTCGTATTCTTATTATTTTTATTTATTAGACTTCTTAAATTTTGCTTAATATTTTTGAGATCTAAATATTTTATGCTCTAAGTTGTACCTCCTTGAAACTTTAGGATCAATTTTCATAAGACAGGTGTTGGGAAACCGGGTTGAGATCTGATCCCGACAGTAGCAAGATAATCACGAAACTTTTCGTGACTTTTGATTTTTCAAAAATTAAAATCTATTTAATTCTATAAAATGATTAACACGAATCATAATAAAGAGAAATTTAATTCGTACCTTATTTAGAAACTTGATTTTTATCTTGTTATATCCCTCAAACTGTTCTCAAAACTGATCTGTCTCAGACACTGTAGCCGCACATGTGTCTGGCCTCTAATGGTATCCACAGAACAAGTCGAGAGAACTCTGTAACTCTTACAGAAATGGTTATGCAAGAAGTACTAGCTCCATAAAGCTTAAGCCTATTTATAATAAGCTTTGGACGTTTTAGTAATTTAATTGAAATTAAATTCTAATTTCAATTAAAATTTAATTAAAATTACAAATAATTCTTGTTAAATACTAATTATGCCCAAATAAGATTTAATATCTCATATTAATCCTTATTTATTAAATTATCATATTTAATCATAAATTTTCTCAAATTTTATATTCAAGTCTAACTTGATTTAAAATAATTTTGTTCTCTACAACTCATTCCATATGTGAAACTCATTAGGTTCTCAAACATGTTGACAATAATTATAAATTATAATTTTAATTCATATTAAAATTAGATAAATTAAAATTAAATTAAAACTTATTTTAATTTATCTTTATTTCTCTAATTAAACGATTTATAATTATAGATCAAGAATGACGTTTAGCAACGCATCATGACTACCCAAATATTTAGAAATATCAAAGTGATTTTGACTAACCTTTTTGTGCATAATTTTTTCGTATAATTCAATCATTTCATCATACAATGTTTCGATTAAACATAAAGTATGAAATTAATGTCTACTCTATTTTGAGTCTAATCATATTAGTTCTCTGCCATCAACCATCAATTCAATTAATAACATTTGTAAACTATTTCCAAAACGTTATTATGCCTTGACCAAGGATTTTCTGAATCAATACCAATTGAGAACAACGAAACATTCTCCCTAATTACTTTAGGATGATAGATCCTATCTTGATCACTCAATTGCCTCCATATAGTTCATGTTACATCCAATGACTACCAATTAAACGACCCATGATTAAATAGATCATAAGTATTATCAAAACATAGCAATCACTATACAAGATAACTTTGGTGATTTCAGGTCAAAGAATCACTTATTCAATCATCACAACGAGAATTCCATAGACATAGAAGTAATGATCCAAATAGATTTCTCATGTCAGGTCTGTTTAGTAAACTTGTTATCTAACAAGCACCCACATGTTTGTTTAAATATCTTTGTACTTTAGCTTATGAGATCGACTGCTTCCTTTATAAGGAAAAACAAAATGTGTGCTAGTCTTTTTACGTTATATTAATGTCCAATCTTAATAGAACAATGGCTAGGAACATTTAGTAATAATACATAAATACAATATGAATCTCATAATTATAATTTCATCTGTAATGTACAATTATCTCATGGACTTTATAATATATATATAAATATTTATAAAATAAAGGATGTCTTTAAATAATTATCACTAACCTACAACCAAAGTGATTGGTTGTAGGGCATAAACCAACACCAACAGAGTACAGACTGGCTAGCATTTACTTCAAGTCTTCATGGAAAAGTCTGAGTGAGCTTCATTTGTTTGTTATTCTTCTAAGAATACATGGGCAATCAACTGACTCTATTTCAGAGGCATCGAATCTAAAATAAGAATTGGGTCTTTATTGGGCCATTGTGACAAATGTTGTGATAAGCCTAAAAGGATTTGCTAGCGTTCCTTTCTATTTAAGTTTTGCCTACTCAACAAAAAAAAGGGGAAGATCTTTAAGCTCCTATTGTACAAGGATAAAATACTACTTAGCTTTCTAAATCGATGCTACTAATCATTGGTGGCTACACAAATTAGTCTTAATACCATTAAAAGCAAGAAGAAGAGAAGATGTAATACCACCTTATGTTTTATACAATATAAAGGACGTAAATAATGGAACTCTTTGGACGGATGTTAGGTCTTCCCTCTTCTTTCTCTCTTAAAGGTGCAAGTTTTCGGTCTTGCCGTCGTTGTGCAAGGTAAGGTTTTTGTGTGAGGGCTTGGCTATTTTCAATTTTATTTCCGTTGCTTTTGTAGTATGGATCAGGAGTTACAGAGCCTTTCTATCCGGGAGACAAAAAATCTCGAGTTTGTGATACCGACCCGCCGGGAGTTATGAATTATTTAGCATAGAGCTGTCATGGCCTAAGCAACCACAAGACAATTCAAGCATTGAAGGACCTAGTTAGGTTCAATAAGCCTCGTGTTCTTTTTTTAAGTGAAACTCTTGCGAATTCTGTTAAGGTTGATGAAATAAAAGTTTTATTAACGTATGATTGTTGTTTTTGTGTTGGTCGGGTTGGCCGCAATGGAGGTCTTGCTATATTTTGGATGCATGATATTTCGGCTACTGTCATGGGTTTTTCTAATAATCATATTGATCTTATTATTGATGATTTGAGCACTTCTCGCTGGCGCCTTACTGGTTTCTATGGTTTTTCGGAATCAAACAGAAAGCGAACTAGTTGGGAGCTTCTTCGTTCCCTTTCTCATCTTAATAGCTTGCCTTGGGTCTGTTTCGGCGATTTTAATAATCTCTTATCCATTAATGATAAACTAGGAGGTGGGGAATACCCTCGTTCATTAATGGAGGGTTTTCAACAATGCATTTCGGACTGTAATCTCATTGAAATTCCTTTGCTCGGTTTTGGGTACACTTGGGCACGAAGCAGAGATTCAAATTCACCCATTTTATAGAGACTTGATCGTGCTTTTGTTAATGATGAATGGATGGTGATATTTCCTTTTCACCAATTGCAAAATCTGGTGAGTGCTACTTCAGATCATAATCCGATAAAGCTGGTGGCTGAATGTCAATTCCCAATTAGGAGGACTAGAAGGTTTAAGTTTGAGAATAATTGGTTAGTGGAAGATAGCTTTTTGCCGTTTGTAGTAGAGTTTTGGAGAGGCAATGCTCATTTGAACATTATTCACAGACTAGAGAAATTTGGTAAAAGTTTACTTGATTGGCATAGGCAGCTGGGGAGTAATTTTTTTGAACAAATTCAGCTTCTCAAGAGACATATGAATTGGGTGCGTAGCCAGAATCAGTATGCGTTGCTGGGGGCACAAAAAATCGAGCTTAATAAACTCTTGGCACAAGAGGAGATATATTGGAAACAAAGATCGAAGATCTTTTGGATGCAATATGGGGAGGCGAATTCCAAGTATTTCCATACGCAAGCTTCTAAGAGGAGGCATCTGATCACCTGTTCTGAAATTGTTGTTCCTGTGTTGTTCCCTTATTAAAACGTCGATGTTCTAATTAAAACAAACCTCTCGGCTTTCCTAAGCCAAGCCGATGCTCCTCGTTCTTTTCATTCATTCTTCCCGCTTCACTTCTTCGATCTTGCGCCCATCTTCTTAACTCTTTCTATCCACAGAAACAATGCAGTTACTTAAGAGTGGAGTTACCAGGAATATTCCAATTCTGGGTGAATACTGATCGTAGACTTATCTTCACTGGATATCTCGAAGCCCGAAGCCCTTCAAGAAATCATACAGGGCTTAGTCGAGATTAGACTTGACATTGCCTAAATAATAGAAGAGATCGGAAGAGAATGTTACCGGTGTTGAGAATGTTACCGGGGTTGAGATTGTTGGACGAAGTACTTAGGGTGAGAAGACAGATCTATGAACCGTCAAGCCAGAAACTTTTCATTCTAAGTAGAGATTCTCTGCGAAGAGAAAGTTTTCAATTTGTTCAATTTTTTATAATAAATATTTTCTTTACTTTATTTTTCTATTAGAATTATATTTATTTTCGATAATTAAATGAATTTTGTATAATTTTTTTTAATGTTAATTAAGCTTCAACACTATACAATTTCAAATCCTCGTAATTAAGATGACATGTCCCTTAACTACATTTTACGTATTGTTATTTCTGTTTTTATTACATTTTAATATTTTTAAACATTATTAATAACAATTTAAAATTTAATAAAATTAATTTTTTATAATTAGATCATTGGAAAACACATTTTTTAACAGCCCGCTGGGAAAGGGCTAATTCAATTTAGCCATTTGGAAGCACAAAAATAAGATGAATTCAATTCATGTATGTAATTGAAGTCCATCTTCTTTATAAATTGAATTCATTATTTCAAGTATAGGAATTCAATTACGTTGAAGCTTGAGATAGTGTCTTGCTCTTTTGTTCTTTCATTCTTTGGACTACTTTACGTCTCACTTTCTTGTGCTTCACTTGATTTGATTTTAAAGACTGTTAATTAAAATATTATTAATAATTAATTAACAACAATATAATTAATTAAAATATTGTAATTAATTGATTAATTAAAATATAATTAATTAATTGCAATATAATTAATTAAAATTAATTACAATATTTTAATTAATTAATATATTGTAATTGATTAATTACAGTATAAGTAATTAAAATATGATTAATTAATAAATTAAAATATAATAATTTTTATTTCTCAA
>JANVCL010000214.1:14776897-14787058 GCA_026546855.1 Erythroxylum incrassatum | reverse complement strand
GATGATTGTGTAATGTGGATTGAGATATTGAAGTGCTGCTTGAATGTGAATGTGAAGACCTATGAGCTTTATAATGTGATTGATTATGGTACATGCATTTCATTCATGAATGCATAATCAGATAATGGCAGTTGTGACTAGAGTAGCCATCGATCAGAGCTTAAAGCTCAACAAGTGAAAAGAGCCTAGAGATCAAACAGTGATTAAGAGCCTAAGGCTTACTGTGTATAATGAGTCTTGTATCCTCATCAGATAAGGGACAGTTATTAATGAGCCTGGTATCTAAATGGATACGGGACAGTTCAGGCACTCGATTACAACAACGTAATAATTAGAAAGTGTCTCATGAGCATTTCATATGCATTTTTGTTTGATCAATTGAAATGAGAAATTTGCTTATGCTAATATATAAAGTGCAATATGTGATTATATGTCATGTGAAATAATATGTTGCATGAATTGAGTGAACCATCGATGATGGTTACCTAATTGAGTTCGCAAAACTTACCAAAATTGCAACGTTATTTTTTCAGGACCGAGAGATGACTCTAGCTACTGAGAAGCTCTACTGCCGTGTAAATTGTGATTTGTTAAGAGAAGTCATGGATAAAAGGTCGGTCAACTGGTATTTTTAGATGGCTTAGATAGATTTGATATATTTTCCTCTTTCATGTAGTACTTATGTACTAGGTTTTGTTGATGTACATGTAGTAAAGGTTGAAAGATACAAAGTAGACTTTCGATTTTGAGAAATGAAATGAGGAAAAGTTAGTTTTAAAATATTGTGATTTTCTTATTATGCTTTACAAGAGAAAAATGATATGATGCCATATGAAGTGAATGTAGTGACCGAACGTAGCTTGCCCTTATTGTAGGAAATATACCGGAATGACCTTCAGGCTTCCCGGTATGTACCCTGCAGTAAGGGAGCGCTACAATTATCATCTTGTAAGTATGCAGATGATTATCATCGACTAATACAATAGTGAGTTCAAAGTTCGGCAAAGTCATTTGCTATTATGAGCTAAAGGCCTTGTTGAGGACTTTATGGAGTGATTGTAATCCTAGCCGAAGATTTTATAGATGCTCTAATTATCCAGTGAGAATTAATTGTTATTTGATTAATGAAGTTGAATGTGAACTTTACTTAAGATATTTTTTGACTGAAATTGAATGTTTTAGGTTGTGAGATGCAAGTTTTCAAATAGTACGACGAAAAATTTAGTGAGAGATCCATTGAACTAATTCAAAATTTAAGGATTCAATTATCAATGTCAAAGGAAGAGGTTTAAAGAAGCACAATAAAGGAGTTTGAAGAACAAATGAATCTTTTGGAGGAGGACATACATTTATTGAGAAAAGAGGAAAAAACAAATTAAATGTGTGTTAACGAACATTGTAATTGTAATAGATTAGTTATGGTTCTATTACATTTTATTTCTAATTATGTTATGAGGAAATTGTATTGAATTTGAACAATGTAATGGTTGATATTAATTTCATTTATATTATGAAAATTTTGATTTTGAATATATAACTAATATACAATGGATATGTTGTATAACAACTTATAATGAATATGTTGTCTACGAATAACAAAATTTGTATATGAATTATGTAACTCAATTCTAAAAAAAAATTCTATTATATATAACCAATATACAATGAATAACTTGTAGTATAACAACTCATAATTCATATAATGAATATGTTGTATATGAATAACAAAATTTGTATATGAATTATGTAACTCAATTCTAAAAACAATTATACTATATATAACCAATATACAATGAATAAGTTGTAATATAACAACTCATAATTCATATAATGAATATGTTGTATATGAATAACAAAATTTTAATATGAATTATTTAACTTAATTCTAAAAACAATTCTACTATATATAACCAATATACAATGAATAGGTTGTAGTATAAAAACTTATAATTCATATAATGAATATGTTGTATATGAATAACAAAATTGGTATAGGAATTATGTAAAGACGGAAAAACAATAGTACTATATATTAACAATATACAACGAATAATTTACTCATTGCATATGTTGTCAAATTTGAAAAAAAGGCATTGTAAGAGAGAGATTGACATAGAGAGAGAGAGAGAGAGAGAGGTTGTGTAACAAATCATATTGATTAATAGAAATATTTCCGTTATATGTAAACAACAAAAACATTCGTATGTATACAACAGAAATATATATACATTGTATGCATAAAACTAATCAATGTTTGCTTCATTTGTACTTGACTGCGTAAGAAGGTGATGAAGTCAATAAGGTTTTCCTTCTACTTGCCTCAATTTGTAAATGTTATGAAGTAATACTAGAACGTCTTCTAAATCGTAAACCTCTTAGCTGAAGTGATAATTGAAATGTGTGTAGGTCAACATCTCCAAAATGGTTTATATTGGCATCTACAGGTGTACCAACCTACAAAATGGAAGAAAAATATTACAAACACACTTATTAATTATTTAAAGTTAGACAAATTGATAACAAAACTAAAAGTTAGAAAATTGATAAAATAGCTTACGATATTGCTTTGTTGACTCAGTCCAGCATTATTATTAACCAAATTCTCATAGCTTAACTATAGTTATAATGAAAACATCTTTGTCAGTAGTTAGTAAAAATAATAATTAATATAAAATCGAAAACTGTATATATGTGAAGATCCCTCTATTCTAACCTATTAAAAATAATTATATACATTAGTAACTGCATGTTTATAAAAATGTATTAATATGATTGAAGTAACATGTACACACCTATGAATAAGCCTCATCATGTTGACTTGATGTGTTATTGCATTTTCTGGAGTTATGACCTTGAAGACCACATTTTCAGCATTTATGTGCTTGCTCTTTCTAACTCAATCTGCTTAGCTTTTTCATCTATTTTGGCTCATTTTGTTGCTTTCTTCTTGCAATTTTCATTCTAGCAGGCATAACTCTTTCAGGTGGAGGATGTATTAACTCAACATCACTTGAAGGCTTGAAAATTCATCTCATATTGGTTGTAACACATGTTCATACAAACTCAAGAACCGACCTTTCCGATAGCATGAATCAATGAATGTCTTAACCCTTTCTCTCAAGTGATGGATTCCACTAATTGCATGCTTGAAAGGATATCCATATAGGTCTTATGCCTAATAATGACATGTATGTTATCTACTGATCCTGATAATATGCTTCCCATCACCATTTGAAACTTCATAACCACCATCTCTATTCCCCACAATTCTACATTGCATCGCTTTTTTCTTTTCTTCTCTAAATTTTTCATTATGTTTGGTGTTATGTCATGCCTCCACCTAACTATAAAATGTTTCCTCTCAACATGCCTCCTTATAACCATTATTCTAATAGTCTCTAGCATGTTAATTACTACCCTTTCCCTAGTTGGTAGAATCCACCCATTGAAGTTTTCGTTCATGTTATTGTCGACAATAGGAAATTTATTTTGAAAGGATTAATAACAAATGACCCACCTCTCTTTTGGATACTCAAGCAACACTGCAGCACATCTAGGGCTTTTTTTGTCAAGCCTCTTTAGTTGTTTATCGAAATCTTGAAGATACATTGACCAGGAGCAATTCCAAAACTACTTTCTTAAGTACTTTCCCTTCCAATTCGTAGATCAATTGTGATATATATGTCTTGCACACATGGTAATCTTCATTGGACAAAGTGTACTCAATAGCCCTGACTAATCCCTATAACAAATACAAAAGATATCAGATCATATTTCATATAATTACCTTCAATCCCAAATATGTATACATACCTTCGGTATATCAGATATAACTATAATTCTTTGATCATATTCTAATTCCAAATTAGATGATAATAAATTGATGAACTAAGTCCACGAATCTGTGTTTTCCACCTCTACAATTGCCCAGGCTAATAGAAATATTCCTCAATCATCATCCCTACCAACTGCATTTAACAATTGCCCTTGAAATTCTGTCTATAGGAAGCATCCATCAATCCTAAAAATTGGTGTTAAATGCTTCCATCCTCTTTTCATAGCATAAAAACAAATATACAATCTTTTGAACTATAAGAAAATATAAAGAAGTATTAATATACTACATAACAAAACATAATGAAGTACAACATAAACTTTATAACATAACATACATGTAGTAATGAACTTTCTTAATTTCTTGATAATTGTGACTCAATAGTTGACCCAAAAACTCGTATACATATCTTTGCAACTTTGCATATTCAACAATATAATTTGTTGCTCACTCTTTCCTTAATCTCTTTTTTTCTCTTCTACATATGCTTGAATTTGCAAAAATATTAAGCTTCTTTTTATTCTACCATTTTCTTCATTGTTATATTAGGCTTTTCCAAAATTCTATCCTTGAAGTGTCTCATCAAGAATTTTACAAAAACCAATATAGGTTTGTTTGTAATGAAACAAGTGTGATTAGAGTTATATGTTTTCACCCTGTAACATCTCTCATTCTTATCATACGTAACATACAAAACCTATGGGCAAACATCCATATAAACATACCTAATCTAATTACTCTCACTGTAACATCCTGTCCTCATATTAAGGGTTAGGACCCAAAATTTCAGTACATGTGAGCTCAAAAAGAAATTGAGACAAAGCATTTTCTTGCTCATACATCATATTAGCATATATGCACATAAATATTGAATGTTTGCACATAAAAAGTGGTACATGCATTCATTGACAACTTTCAAGTATAATTGATTTTAAATTTGATCTTATTGAAAATGAGAAGTAGAGGGAGTAGAAAGAGTGATCTTAGTATAAGTTGTGAGAAGGAAAGATGTAGAAACCAAATTGGTAGTGATATGAAAAATGTTCCCTGAGTGTGCTTCGGTTTGTTGGCCATAACGTTTTCTCTAGTTGTCTAAACGAGATGATTCTTGATTTGGATTAAACCAGAAACGTATGGCTACATTTCTTATGAAGACATCGAATTTCAGTTCTGTCTCTAAGAGTCTTAAATTTCATGAAGTTAAGAATTTGGTGCAGTACGTTAGTGTATGAATGGAAAATTCATCTTCGGACTTTAGGGGAAAACTTGGGATTGATATAAATAGATTTTGGAAAAGTTTCCTTCTGGAAAGTTGTATATCTTTCTTTTATCTTTCCAACGGTATATAGTATGAAAATTTTGGATGTCGGAGTGAAAAGTTATGATCTTTATAAGTGGAGACGTTCTGGAAAAGAAAGTGAGACGATGGAAGTGAGACGATAGAAAGTGAGACGATAGAAAGTGAGATGATGGAAGTGAGACGATAGAAAGTGAGATGATAGATAGTGAGATGATGGAAGTGAGACGATAGAAAGTGAGACGATGGAAGTGAGACAATAGAAAGTGAGACGATAGAAGTGAGACGATAAAAAGTGAGATGATGCAAGCGTGAGACGATACAGAAGTCAGACGATAGAATTGGCTTGTAGATCTAGAAGTCCTCTTTCCAATAGTCCAAAAATGAAGTTAATCTGACATCTGCAGTAAGAGTTATGGCAATTGCACCAAGGTATGTGCAATGCGAGTAAAGATATGAACATATTGAATTCTTTTGGCCATAACTTCTTCTCTAAACACTCAAATGGCTTGATTCTTAAACCATTGGATTCGTAAGACATTGTTCTACATCTCTACCAAGAATCTTAGCCATCTGAACTAAAGTGAGAAAGATTGAGTGAAAAGAGTGGGACGGGTGCAGTGAGTGTGTTCTTAAAGGATATGAACTGGTGTTAATCTACTAAACATACTTTAGTATTTTGATGCTTTCTGGATCAGTAGAGATCCAAATGAGATGATTTTTGATTTGGTTTAAACTAGAGACATGGAGCTACAAATGGTATGAAGAAATTGGAATCTAATTCAGTCTCTAAGATGTTTAAATTTCAAATGGAATTTGTGCATAGTATACTGTTATAGACAAGAGCAGTCCAAAAATGTTTGAAGTATATCTTTTGAATCACTGAACCAAATTGAATGATTTTGGTATCATTAGAAACGTAAGACAATAGGGGAGATTCTTCTAGAAGAAAATGTTATGTCAAAATGTTCAAGGGTACTATTGGCATGACACTTAAGTATAAAAGGCATAAAGCATAAATGGAAGGCCAAATGGGACAATTCTCAATCATTAAGGGTATAATTGGAAGAAAAAATGTTATCTTACTTATAAATAAAGTAGAAAACATGAATGAAAAGATTCTAGAGAAGCAAAATGAGTGGATGAGAAAAGAGATAAGAGAGAGAAAGCATGAAAAAAATGAAAGAGAAAAAAGAAGAGAAAACAAGCTAGGGTTTTAATTTCCTTAGCCTTCAAGAGAGATTTTGAAGTTGTTCAAAAAGAGAAAAAGAAAGAGGAAGAAAAGAGCTTTCATTTGAGCTAAGAATCTCTTCATTTGGTGAAGAATCAAGGTAAGAGCTTTTTGACTCTTTTGAATTTTTTTGGAAGGATTCTAGCTTATGGAGTTTAGAAAATGTTTAGGTTTAAATGTTTCAGGATCAATTTTAGTGATTTTACATTATGGGATTTTTAAGTGGATTCCTATTGAATGAAGATTTAGTTTGTTTTAGGAAATCAAAAGAATCCTGTAGGACCTCGGGGTAAGAGAGCCCTCAGGGTATGCACTACACCCTCTCGAGTTCGCGGTGGGAGGAGAGCCCTCCGGGTATGCATTACCACCATTCGAACTCGAGACCTCAAGGTTTTGTTTTTCCACAGGACTTCCCAGGAGGTCACCCATCCTGGTACTGCTCTGGCCCTAGCACGTTTAACTTCAAAGTTTTGATGGGATCCGGTGCGCTAGGGCAGGAAAAACGCGTCTGCAAGGGAGAGGTATCCACATCCTTATAAAGCATGCTTCATTCTCCTCCCCAACTGATGTGAGATCTCACATTAAGTTAATCAAACCAAATTTTGATCGAAAATCTACCTTAACAACTAGAAATTGTACGCATAAGGGTTGTTGATTCAAATTTAGTGCCACTAACTCCCTCAACATTCTAGTGTTAGGATTTTTCATATTTTCTTTAACTTCTTCGAAGTTAGAACCTTCACTAATTGTTTGATGAAAAGAGAGTGATAGATATAGTGTTGGATGTGCTATTTGTCTTCTTTTTCCTACTCAAAACCTAGCCTACTCCTATCTTGCAAAATTTTTTAGCTAAAACAACTTAAAATCCCTACATAATAGAGATGGAAATGAGTTTTCTAATTGAATTCTAGCTTTTGAAATGAATCTGGTGTTAGGCATGATCTCGTCATATCCACTGCCCTGTCCATTTTCTCTCTCCAAAATTCGTGATTTTGACCACTGATGCTCTAATTTGATGAATCTCTACTTGTTATCTCCTAAAATAAAAGTAACACTAATTTTCCTATTTAGGCACCAAAATATATCCAAAACAAAAAAGATAATTTCAATTAATATAACCAAATAACATCATATCAATAAGATAGTATCATAAAAAAATTATTTCCTTCTAAGTATACAAGATATCAATAAGAAGTCTATTGATTCATATCAAACATGGGTGTTTCTTTTATAGATTGTAAGTGTTTAAGCTTTCTTCCTCCTAAGTTATGAAAGACACAAGAATGTTAGGGCTTGTAACCTCTCAACCTAAAAGCATAATATATAAGTTTAAGATCCTCTTCTTTATCATTAAGTCTTAAACATAAAAACAATTATAAAGGATCATCGTAAGTAACTTTACGAGATTCGTTATGCATTATAAAGTTAATAACATCTATTTTTGTAGCACATGAAGTTAAGGATTAATCATTTCAAAGCCTTGAAGATGTTGAGCTCTACTTTCTCCTTGTCCTCTTGTCCAACTCTTTTACTTCCTTGTCTTTATTAGATGTATCATCAAATGTTTTTTCATTCCTTAATATGATGGCTATAATTGCTCTTTTGGGTTCACCTTTGTATCACTAAGAATTTTTCCTTGATCAATTTCACTTACCATTAGAGTTATTTGGTTCATTTAGATCTCCAAATTGTAAATAGATGAATAATTAGATTTTGCTACCTTTTTAAGTTGGCTCACATGAAATTTAAATTTCTTTAATATTTCAAATTTTTCATTGATGAAAGACATATATGCTTGATCATATTTTTCATCCCATTACCCTATGAAGATAGTAGTTATTGAAACCAAGATTATTACTAGAAACCAAGTGGTCCTATATGCCTACCTACTCCAACTCCTTGCTCCTTCTAAAGGAAATTTAGATGGTTTCTCCTTCTCAAATTGTAAGTATTAAAGAAAGGATCAAAATTTGCTGACTCCACCATAGGCAACCATATAGTTGACATTTTCATAGTAATTTGGTGTAGGCTCCATGTATATGTATGTATAGGTAGGTCTAAAGATGATTAACGTCATATCTAAACATGTTTGAACCTTATAAAAGGAAGTTTTTGACTTTTATTTTAAAACATTAACTGATAAATTTTTAGTTAAGGTTTTGATCTTTTTATTGACCTCCTTAACAATTTTTTTTAGAAATTGTCCCTCTGATGGAAGTGTTAACCAAAGTTTAGCTTGTGAGTGTAAACTTTATAGAAGAATTGTATAACCAATTATAAAGAGTAATGAAAATGTAGACACTAGCTAGGTTAAGCTTTGTATCATTTCCAAGATTCATGGAATGCTTCTCCCTCTTTTGCACAAAACTTTGAATCTACATCCTCAACTCATCAATCTTATGTGGAGGAAAAAATTGAAGCATAAAAACATCATAAACTTGGTCTCAATCCTCAAAATAATCGACCTTTATTGATAAAAATCATATTTTTATTCAATCTCTCATGTGGTAAGAAAAGTATCTAATTCGAAGATCATCCTTTGTAAGGCCATTCAATAAAAGTTTTTAGATCATAGAGTAGAATTCTTTGATGAATGTAACGGTATCTTCTCCAAGTGATCCACTAAACTTCAGTAGCAAATGGAGATGGGCTTATTTAAACTCAAATTTCCTTGCCTTTTATTTCAACCTTATATATGAGTGACTTGCACTTATCACCAGCATCTAAATGTCCTCTATATGATTCCTATATGGCTATTGTTCCTTCATACAAAAAAATGGTATTATCATGTTTTGCAACCATCTCTTCTCTTACTTTGTTTTGTTTGAAAGTTTGTTTGATTTCAAGGTCATTGACAACTAAGTTGTCTAAGTTCTCACTTTTGGATCCCCTATCTCGCATCAACTAACTAAAATTTGAAGAAAAATAAAATAAAAAATAATTAACAATATTAATTAAATAGTTCATGATAATGAAACCAAAATTTGATTAAATCTATCGACAAATGCACAGAATTGATTGTAGTAAGTAATAAAATTATAGTATTTCAAAGTATCAGTCCCATGAGGACTTTACTACTATATTTGTTAATCATATGCAAACAAAAACTTAAATAAATAAAAGTTTTGAAAAATTAAATTAAATTACTAAACTAATGAAAGCAACAATATTAACAAATAAAGAGAAACCAAAATAACAAATATTGGGTCTTCGGGGTTCACTTATGAGGAATTCTAATTATTATGCAAGTATGATTATTAATAATTAACCTAACATATATACACCCCTTTCGAGGAACATAAGAATATTTGATTAAGAAATAACCAACCCTTGATGTGCAACACCTAATTAACTTCATTAAGTTTATTTAATCTATTAGTTATCACTTTTTTATCTAGCATGCTTCTATCTTTAGATCTATATTTTTATTCTCATAGTGTGTAGATTATACTTCCCACTTCTTATGTAATGTCGGACTCTCTGAGCCCTTTTGCATTGGTCTGTACTTAGAGATACTACTGTATATTGATATATACATAGTTGTATATGAGTTCAAAATTGTATTTGAATCCTTTCGGTATATATTCCAGTGAAATATAATGTTATATGCTCTTACATGAACTTAGAGTTCATCGATATGTGAAATCTTGGAGATTTCTAACATATAACCTTCTAAGTGTGTAAAATCGAGTCCATTAGATGGATATGGCCATGGTGGCCAAGTTAAATGTGTTCTAATACCTTAGAGGTGATTAGACATGATTTATAGACTTATTGGACACTTAGAAAGCTTAATTG
>JANVCL010000214.1:14763561-14776797 GCA_026546855.1 Erythroxylum incrassatum | reverse complement strand
ATGATTGTGATATATGGATGAGATATTGAAGTGCAAATTGTATGTGAGTGTGATTGTTAAATGTATTAGGAATGTGTATTTGCATTTATATATAAATGAAATTGTGAATTCTCCATTTTAATATGGAATGCTGGACTAAGGTCCGATGAGATGAGATAGTGTTTGAATGGGATATGCAATTGTGAGTGATGCATTCCATTGTATGAATGCATGAAACATAATGGCAGTTGTGATCAAAGTAGCCACTGATTAGAGCTACAAGCTCAACGTCTGGAAAAGAGCCTCGCGCTCAAAAGTGAATCAGAGCCTCAGGCTCAACATTTAATTAGCCCTATCTGGGATAGTTATCAATAAGCTCGGTATCCACTAGATACGGGACAGTTCAGGCAATCGGCCACAACAAAGTAACAAATGAAAAGTGAGTCTCATGTGCATTGCATATGCATACTATGAAGGATTATGTGTATTGAATGTGAAATAATATGAATATGTGAAATGTGAAATAAAGTGGGATATGTGAATTATATGTATTATGTGATGAGTGAGTCATCGATGATGGTCACTCACTGAGTTCATAAAACTCATCCAAAATTTGCAAATATTTTTCAGGACTTAGAAGAATACCCTGTTAGGCCAACAGGAATATACCTACAAGACTCAAGTGAAGGATAGAGGTCGGGATCAGTTCGCGCTTGCATTGCATTACATTTCTTTATTTTGTATTGAATTGTAAATTCTGCATCTTTCTATATAAATTTGTATTTTGAATTGAATCAAATGTATTGTATTTGTAAAAGGGCCCAGTGGTTATTGAAAAATTATGTTGATGGTTTTGTGTTAAGTGACAATGTTTATAAATGAATGTGGGCCCAACTTGAGTAATGATTTCTGCAAAATGTGTCATTGATTTCCAACAAAAAAAATTTGTACTGATTTTTGAGTGAATGAGTGCTTTAGCATGCCACCCTCGTGGGGCACGGACTCAGATATCACCATCGATGTCGGGTTCGAGTCATTGCGGGTGCTACACTCAAACTTTTTCAACCTAACATTGTATCATGTATGTATTGCATAATCGACAATAGAATCTTTAAATTCTTTTGCAGTCTCGTGCTCCATTCCCAACCTCAACTAAAGTCTAACCTCTACAGGGTATCCCTAAAAGTTAAGCTGGGTCTATGTAAAGCTTCACCTACCTCCTTTCCACTAGGATATTCATCAGTGCTAATAGTACTATCACAATATGATGAATCAATTTCAATTGGATGATGGTTTTATGGAATGTCAACATAGAAGTTTGATTTAAACCGTGCACTCTGTTCTTCCACATTCACATCTATTTCTGCACCTTCTCCTTCTGAATTCTCACCCATTTGTGCACGTTCTCCCTCCATATGCTCATCTGTTTATATACCTTCTCCTTCCAAATTCTCTTACATTTGTGGACCTTCTCCCTCCACATTCTCATCCGTTTCTACACCTTGCCCCTTTGTGTTCTCATCATCATCATCAATAGCATTTCTACATGATGAGTTACATATACATCAACAATCTCATGTATTTGCATTTGGTTTGTTAGCCTAATACAATTTTTATTTGAGTTAATAACTTTTAGTGGGTCCTTAAAGTTTAAACCAGGTTCTCTATAATATGCCTTATCAAATTTATCATACCCTAACTCCATTCCCATCTCATTTATTTGTCTCTAACTAAAAAATTCAACATCAACTTTTTCAAATGCAGCAATATCCGCACCAATATATTTCAATTAAGGCACCAACATAAAATTTCCACTATGAAAAAGTTGTATACTTCCATATTGAGCCATTAGAACCTACAAACATAAGCATACACAAAAGTTTACATGAAAAAACCATTGCAATGATTCAAAAAACAACATGTTCATTATCATGAAATGTTCATAGCTCTGTTGATGCACCATAGTTAATCCTTGTAGATTTCAATAGTACTACATTTGCTTTAAAAGTTAAAGGGAATCTAAACATGAGAGGACCATAAAGCATGTAACTTATTTGATTGGCAATTGTAAGAGTTTTTCAAGGATTATCATAAAAATAATTATATTAGGAACTACTCTATGAAGATTGATTTCCATAAAGCATGTAACTTATTTGATTGGCAATTCATGTTTTAATATCTATATGAATCCCTCTATTCGTTTATTAAATTGAGCAATGCATCACTACTTATTAACGGTGAGGTTATACAACTTATTAAAG
The DNA here is from genome assembly GCA_026546855.1 of Erythroxylum incrassatum. Classification (NCBI taxonomy): domain Eukaryota; kingdom Viridiplantae; phylum Streptophyta; class Magnoliopsida; order Malpighiales; family Erythroxylaceae; genus Erythroxylum; species Erythroxylum incrassatum. The sequence continues at coordinate 14,774,557 of JANVCL010000214.1, read as the reverse complement.
GAATTATATAAGGTGATCCCTTTCCTTTTGTTCAATTTTTGCATTGAAGTTCTTACAAGATTAATTAATCATAATATAAGGCAAGGGGACAACTTTATGTTTTATAGCACGTTTAAATAATTGGGAATTTTTAGTCTCTCCTTTGCTAATGACCTTATTCTTCTTTATGGAACTGACCCTAACTTAGTTTCTTGTCTAATCAACTCTCTTAACTCCTTTAACTAACTCTCAAGTCTAACTATCAACAAAGATAAAAGCCACCTTATGGTTTTAATAGGTACTGAAAATTTATCTCATTAGGCTTATTAAAACATCCACTATTAAGAAGATTTCTTATAATATATGATGTAAAAGAGAAATGAGCATTAGAGTAACAATTGTCTTTCATTTACTGTTAAGGTATAACTTATTATCTCTATTTAAAACAACTTGTATGTTTATTGGTTCCGCTACTTGGTTTTACCTAAGAGAAAATTTAAAGCATTAAGAAACTCCTTAGGAATGTTTTGTGGACTAATGATTTATATAAATAGCCATATGCCAAGGTCAGCTGGAAGTAAGTTTATTTACCTAAAAATGAAGGGGGTTTAGGAATATCATAAATTCATATACTGAATAAAGTGACGTTTGCTAAAAGACTGTGGAGAATTCTTACTAAAAAAGAGTCATTAAACTAAGGAGTTATTCTTCTTGGATAATGCATCAGCTCTTCAAAATTAGGTACAAATTGCATAATGAATTCGAGCTCAAGATAGGGAATGGTGAAGATATATGGTTATGGTTTGATATTTGAGGTGATCTTAAACCTTTGTATCAATTATCAAACTTCCAAAACTCTGATTTTTGTTTCTAAATAGAGCAAAAATTTAAAGTACTGATCATTGGGAATGAGTGATGATGCAATTGCAGAGGTTATGCCTATTTTTTAAGTGATATTACTTCTTACAACCCTAACCCTAACCCTAACTCTCTCATAACTAATATAATTATTTAAAGGGGAAACTCATCAAAGATATTTACTAACAATTACTATAAATATCTTCCTATATTTTATAGCTCTAAAGTCGAATGTTCGTGGTTTGTTTAGTTCAAGGAAAGTAACTCAAAGATCTCATTTATTATTTAAATATCAATGAAATCCTTTCTCAAAGGCTCATTTTTCTCAAATCCTCTTTGTAAACTTTGTAACTTGATACCTGAATCCATTAACTATCTCCTCTTTAAATGCTTACATACTATTGCTCTTAGTTAAGCTTTTAGTTGGCTTGTAATCATTTCTATCAATAAATAGAATGTGAAAGTATTATTCAATGGAAAATCAACTTCATTAGCTCTCTGTACATAATCATTCATTTTTAAAGATTACTTCTAGTTGCACCATTTATTCAATATGGAGGAAAATGAAAGTATTTTTGAAAGTTAGCAATAAAAAACTCAGGTCAATAATCAAAGGAACTTATCTTGGATAAAAAATCTTGTTATAATAAGATGTTAGGAAGTAAACATTTCCACAAGTTTATATTGTATGTTGAATATATAAGGGACTTAGAATGTTTTATAGAGTTTTATGATATGCCTCCTTGCTTCTGGTTTGAATTTCCTAGTTAGTAGATATGTTTATTGCTCTTTCTCATTAAGTTAAAGATTGTTATTTACAAAAGGTAGTTAATTAATTGTTTTGGATCCTTCTCTAGGGGAAGGAGCATGTGCAGACTACAAAACATCCAAAACACAACAACAAACATTATAGAACTACAATGGGGACCAAAAGCAGCCAAACAAATATTCAGGATCACACCAAACAATAAACTAATGGCAACAACCATTATCTAATACACAACAACATGGGTAGCCCACAAGAAGCAAGCATCCCAAACACACAAAAATACCTAACAGATAGCAATAATCAAATCTAACATATCTCAGTTAACTCAACACGCTTCGATGCTCACCAAAGTTTTAAAAACTAGAATGGACCGTCCGATCGTTCGAAAAAAGTTTGAACCGGCCAGTTTTCATACATAGAGGTTATTAGGTGAAACTGAATCGGACCACTGACTGGTTCAAACTTTTTCCGGTCGGACCGGACAGTCTAATTCTATTTTTAAAACCTTGATAATAACAATGCTTGAAGTTATATATATACATATATACATACATACATATATATATACATACATACATATATATATGTATATACATACATACATATATATACATACATATATATATATATATATGTATATACATATATTTCTTTTATAAGAGATAAATAACTAAAAAAATGATTGTCCTATGTGAGACATGATATCTAATTTAATTATTTTTATATAAAATTGGTAAAATAATTTGATTAAATGAATACCTATAACTTATTACTTATTCTAAAGAATGTAAATTAGTAAAAATAAAAATGGAATGTTTTTACTCTTATTAAAAGAAAAGCAATTATATCACTTCCAATCAAAAATTAGAAAAAAGTTTTTTTATTACAACTAAAAAGAATTAAAGTTATAATATTTTGTAAAAATAAAAAGATAGAAATTATAATGAATTGATCTAATTAAGAAATAATAATATATTCGCTCTAGTTTTTCTTTTTTATATTTAGAAAAGATTGGTAATCAATGAAAAATATATAAATACTCTACTAAATAATTCTATAATTCTAAAATTTTTATTCTATAATAAATAATTTGTTTTCTGTTACTAAAACAATAATTTTTTGAAAAAAATTAAACACACTTTACCTCTGGCTCCACCATTATTGTACATTTGTACCTTTATTTTATTCCACTGAATTAATATCAATTGTAAAATTTAATTACCACATAATACTAGCTAAAGATATTCAATAAGTTAATAATTAATTTTTCACTAAAAATTAGTTACACCAAATAATAAATTTTAGTACCTAAGATTTTTCTGAAAACCACACCGCTCAATTATGAAACCAAAATCTTTTTCTTTACAAGAGACAGGAGGTTTATTTATTTTTATTGGTGTATTTTTATTCCAATAAAATATTTTATTTTTACTTATTCGTATAAGTTTTACTTCTTATTTATTATATATTGGTTTTATAACGGTTTATTACTAGTTGAACTTCTAAATCTTAAACTTTTCTTTCTACCGATTTAATGTCTGGTCCGATTTTTAAAACATTGATGCTCACAACTTCTCTCAAGAAATGCCGACTACTACGTTGCACGAATGGTGCTTTTGTTGACCAATTTCAATGCCAGTGACCAATAACGATGAAGAACGATGGCTGATTATCATAAGCTTGTTGAAGAAATGATGACACATTTTCCAAAACATTGTCATATTATGTTTCATTAATTATTAAATTTGTGTTAACTTAATCTTTGTTAAGTTAATAAAAATTGTTTTATTCAACTAATTATATGATTAAATTTTGTTCAGATTAACAAAATAATAAGTAATCTAATCCCTCTGTTTAACGTTTGTTTTACGTTTAATATAAATGGTAGGCCCCATTCTTAATAATGAAACAAAATTTTATTTTAATTTAATTTAAGCATAAGTCTCACTTAGTAGTGAAGTAGAATCCATTTATTGGAATAAAATAATATTTGTTAAATGTCAAGTCTTCACTTAATGTAATGGCTTGGATTTTTCGTTAGTGTGAGATTAAATTTTAACATTTTTCAAATGTTATGATTAAAATTGTTGGCTCTAAAATATTAGGATTAAACTCTCTTAATTTTTATATAAACTTTCTACCGAACTTACGCTAGCCGCTGTCTGTCTCCATCATTCTTCATATCATGTTAGCTGCATACGTGCCGCCCAGTAATTCATGCCGTACAAATCTAAAATTTTGCTTTTGTTAGTACCTCACTAGCTGCGTCATCATTCTTTAAACAAAATGTGAATTCCGTGTCTTAACTCTTAAAATTCAAATGCGACAAATCTTATAATAAATTGATTTATCTAATCGAATAGGAATAAAACAGAAATTAATTTCCAGAATAATAAAAAATTCTACTTTGACTTTAACTGGAAGGATTTGGATTAGTTACCATGGACATATCACACGCAACGCAAATACTATTTCACATTTAATATCTGCGGACAAAATAATTTAAAAGAAATAAGAATATTCGTCGGATTCCTAAAAGCAGGGCCTCAAATGGATTGTGTTCTTCAGGATCAAATTGCACCTCCTCCACCAATTCCAATCTCAGGAAAAGGCCCCCAACGAATAACAGCAAAAGAGCACTGCTCCTCAAAACATAATTAACATCCAATCCAATCTTCTTTTTCTCTTACTTTTCCCAAAAATTCAGAGGCCTCACGTTGTAAGCTGTAAGAATATAGTTACTGACATTCGTACATCTTTTTCGTTAACTCATGTTAATATTAATCACAAATTTTATTTTTAAAGAAAATAATGCACAAGATTGATGTGTGAGATGCCATGTGGCAATGTATTGAATAATTCGTAGAGAGAAGGTGGGGAACTGGGCGGACATGAATGCCCTTTTACTGGCTGGCTCGGTTTCATGGTCAAAAAGAATATAAGAGGGGGGGTTTAAGCCACTGTTTTTGGGTGGTTTTTGCTTTAAGAGAGAAACCAGTAGAGAGAGAGGAACAAGGAGAAACCGAGAGAGGTTTTTCATTTTATTTTTGTTACCATACCATGAGAGATGATTGAAAAAAAAGACAATCGAGATACAGAAACACGGGCGCAGATTTATGCAGAATTCTAATCTATTGTTTCTATTTTCTAGTTGACACCGAACTTTTTGATTCCTACAATCTTAAATTGTTCCAACTTCATCCTTTTTAGAAAGACTTCCCTATTCATTTTGACATATTACATGTTACCAGTTCATAGCTCTGTGCAGTTGTGATCGTTTGCGATCGGGTAAGCCAGTCAAATTCTGATGCTTCGTTGAATTTGTTGGTGTTATGTTTGTTGCTTGACAAAATTCGAATCTGATTCAAAGTCTAAAAGCTACGATGGATTGGGTTCTAGAAAAACGTTTTACGAAATGGAGATCGCGATCCGATCGCGGGAATTAGATTTTGGGGCGGGAATAGAGATTTTTTTCAATTTCATTTGACTACATGTTGCTTTGTTTTCCTTCTTCTTGTTTTGTTGATTCGAGGTTTAAGCTAGTTTGTAAAAATGGTTGTTTCGCATTTAATTTTTTTTCTGTTTTATTTATAAACTTGTTAGTTAGTTTGATCTAGTGCATACGAATTTGACTTTTCTGTAGTTTAAAATCCAATTTCGACTTAGTTCTCTTGTAAATGGAAACACAATCGTAGATGTCGAATTTGCGGTTTTTGTTTTTGAAAACAAATTGCCAAAGATGTTTGATTGATTGTTGATGCGTGTTATTGATCTCAAATCTGGGGCTCTTCATCTCTTTGTTAATATGATGGTTCAGATCGAGAATAGCTACGCTGAAGTTGCATTTCGATGAACTGTCCACACTTTTTCTTTCAATTTTTTTCTTTGTTATTTTCTTAGTGGATTGATAAACAAACCCAGTCTTCCCGGTTCGAGATGGGTAGAGGCACTCATACGCGTCTATTGTTTAGTTTAAAATCTTAGGATGTCGGCAAGTGTCACTTTTGATCATTTCATCTTGTGATCTGTATTGCAACTTGCGTGAATTGAATTCTGCATATGCATATTTCCATTAATGTTGGAACCATGGAATCATACTATTCCTCTCCTGCACTAGTCATTTAAAAAGTGAGGGTCTACATGCTTCAATTAGTTTATTCTTGGTGTGTTTTGATGGCAGTTAATTATATTTCCAGAACAGTGCTTCTTGATTTCTAAAGCCATGCATGCTTAAGAAATGGTGTTGAAGAGGCAATATTATGGTTTCAATGGCTTCCGTGTTCCTTCATTTCCCAAGGGTCCCAGATCTTCTAGAGTAAGTACCATACACTTGTAGGTTTTGTTAGCATTAAAATTACCTTCTTGTTTGTGTTTCCTAGACATCACTTATTATATTCTGCTTCCAGGGGAGGGGTCTGCTGCAGAAGAATGGTAATGAGAATCAGATATGTGCAATTGAATTGCTTGCTTCTTTAGCAGGAAAGCTATTACAGGAGAGTGAAAGTTCTTCTGCTTCCAGTAATGCGTCTGAGGCAATTGAACAACCTGCAGTTGGTAATGTTGTCATTAAAAAGGAAGAAAGTGAAGATGCTCCGTTAAAACCAGAGTGTTTTGACCTGGGAAGCAGTGAAGAAAGCGTATGTATCCCTGCTTTACCCTCTCCAAACAATGATAGAAAGTTTCTTCAGAAGGTATCACAAAACAATGCAAGTGATTCCATCCTGGGACACTCTTCAGTTATCTCAAATTCGGACATCTCAGATAAAATAAGTAAAGAGGTGAAGCCCATCGTTTGCACTAACAAGATTAAGTGTGAAGCTCTTCCTGTAAAAGTAGATGGAGGTTCTCCCAATCCTATAGAGTCTTGTGGCGGTAATGTAGATAGTGGATTTGGTGGTCAACAACAAGCTGATGTACTGGAAACTGGAGATTTGGCCACTGGCAAAACCACCAATTCAAAGGATCCTGTCGAATTATGTGTACAATTTCCTGCATTGAACACTATAGATAAGAACACTAAATCTTCATTGTTCAAGGACCCTATTCAAGATATCTCCTTTAAGCGTAGGGCTGATTTTAAATTAGGTCTTAGAGATAATGATGAAAACTTTTCTAGTTGTTGTAAGCCTGTTAATAAATCAAAGGCTCTTAAGCCTCCATCTCGGATTGGGGATCGAAGAATCAGAAAACTACTGACATCTAAATACTGGAAATTAGCTCCAAAGCTGAGGGATTATGAAAATCCCAGAGCTGGTAAGAAGTTTTGGTGGCTTTTGTTCTGGTAGTTCTGTTCTAGAGATTTCAACAAATTATGTGTTTGGGATAATGAATTTGTATAGAAGCATTTTGAAATATAACATTTCTTGTTCATCAGCTTTAGATGGTGAAGTAAAACCTCTTTACCGCAAGAGGAAATATGGTCACAAGCGTGAAAGATATCACCAAGACAATCTTTATAAGAGGAGGAAGTTCTCTGACGATGGCCTAATTATTGCATCTGATGGGGGGCTCAGCAGTGAGAGTGTTTGTAACTCACCTGAAAAGGGCATGATTAGAGATAAAAATGGCACATCTGCAATGTTTCATAGAGGTATTTTATTTGCTTCTTACCACTCTGGTGCCGTTCCTGCTATTTTATGCTTCTTAGGTTTGCTTAATGGGTTCAATTGAAATATACAGCAGATGGGTTATCATCTTCAGTCATAGGTCATCAATCATCTATCCACTCCAAGGAATCTCATGGTAATAGAACTCATGTTAAGTTGATGTTCATTGACCCTTTATGCTATGAATTGGTTGAGCATTCGGAGGCCTTATATGTGATTAATTGCTCTATACAGTGAAGTTCAGCATTAAGTCCTTCAGGATACCAGAACTTTACATTGAGGTCCCAAAGACGGCAACTGTTGGTTCCCTTAAGGTATAAAATGCAGTCTTATTCTTTTGGTAAATATAGTCGGAACACCTTGTTATAGGTAGCTTGTCACCTGGATAGTCTCTTGTATTTAATGAATCTCTTTTCCATGTTTAAGTAATAAATATGATGGCCTTATTGGGTATATTCCTACCAATTATATACCAATTGCTGAATTCCTTTCTTATTCTGTTTTCTATTTTAATTTCTGTAGAGGACAGTTTTGGAAGCTGTGACTGCTATACTTGGTGGTGGTTTACGTGTTGGAGTGCTTTTTCATGGGAAGAAGGTTAGAGATGATAACAGAACCCTGTTGCAAACTGGTATAACTTCTGAAGAAAATCTTAATACTCTGGGTTTCTCATTGGAACCTAGCCCTATCCAAGCTTCTACTATAATGTGTAATGAGGATCCTCCCGCTTCACTACCATTTGAAACTTCTCTACCGATATCAAGGTAATTCAAAATTCCTTCTCTCTGATAAGAAAATCACAAAAGTTTCCTTTTCGCATTTTCATTTTTTTTGGAATCGAGATATATTTTGCCGCCAGCGTGTGCTTTCAAGGTGAAGGCTTTAGAGTTCGGAGTCTTTATTGCCATTCCATTTTATTGGTTGTTATATTTCACCAATTGGCTGCTTATCATACCAATCTTCCTATATTTAATTTTCTTTGCAGGTCTCCGGCCTCTCCTGCCCTAGATTTGGGAATTTCTGATGAATTAGCTGATCCTCCTCTGCTGACTGATTCAGGCAATCATATTGAGAGTAATCATGAATCATTTTCCTCTCAGACTGACTTGTTGACTGACATAACACTGCCAGATTCTAAAGCTTTGGTTCCAGTACCGCCTATGAGTGCTGAAGCACTTGCTGTGGTTCCGCTAAACCAGAAACCAAGGCGAACGGAAGTTGTACAGCGTCGAACTAGGAGACCATTCTCTGTGTCAGAAGTAGAAGCATTAGTGCGGGCTGTTGAGGAGCTTGGAACTGGAAGGTGTTGTGTCTTAGTACTTGTACCATTATGTCTTTTCTGACCCTGTACTTGGGAACTTATAAGATCTGCTAGTTTGCAGGTGGCGTGATGTTAAGTTGCGATCTTTTGAAAATGCTGACCATAGGACCTACGTGGACTTGAAGGTAGGACTTCTATCTTACAGAGATGTTGATTTGGGGATGCAACCTTTATGGTCCTACTATCTTCCCATGGTTTAGACATCTCAAAAGTTTCTGTAAATGCCTTCTTGCAAACACTTTGCTACGTTGGCTAATATACATAATTAATGTCTGTTCTAGTTTGTGTAATGGGTCAAATTAAAATCGATAACAAGTTTACCTCTTGGGTAAATAATTTTGTTTACTTTTTCATTGTTAAGGTTTTGTGCACCTGTGATCTTTTTGCTAAAGCAATTACAACAAATTTATCTTTCTTGATTATAGTACTAGCAGTAATTCTAATCTGAGGCATGATAGAGTTCTTCCAAACTTCTGTTGATGGATAAGAATGTGGTGTTTGCAGGATAAGTGGAAGACGTTGGTTCACACGGCTAAGATCGCCCCTCAACAGAGAAGGGGGGAGCCTGTCCCACAGGAGCTGTTGGACAGAGTCCTGGCTGCTCACGCCTACTGGTCTCAGTATCAAGCCAAGCAACATAGCAAGAACCAAGCTGCTATTCTTAAGATTGCAGATGGCCCTAATGTTTAGAAGTAGAGGCGAAGGCAGCCGCATGTTACGGTGTACAAAATGAAGCTACATTGATTGACAGGAACAGGGAACAAGAAGAATTGTACAAATGATTCAAATTGGTGTAATATTCTCACACTTTCATGATTTATTGCCCCTTCTTTGACATGGAATGGTTGGCATTTGTAAATGATTTGATGTAATAAAGGTCATTCTAACACATTTTACAATGTTTTTTTTTTCTTTTGTAATTCATTGATTTAATTGATGTAATACAGACGCTGTCCAATTTGGAAAGAACAGAAGGATCTCAAACATCAAGCAATGTAATTTTATCTTTCTTTTGTTCTTTTGCGATGAGTTCATCTTCCCTATCGTGTTTATTGTACAAGCTTATTACAAAATTTGGCGTTTTCTTACGAAGTTTCTCTGCGGCATGCACTTCATGGTTCCAATTTAATGCAGGATCATCCGAACTAGTGAACGCTGTGATTTTGCTGGTAGTGTCTCGTCTATTTTACGGGGAATGTACATTCCTAAGGGAACCTCCCCTTTAATCTTGCCAAAATAAAACTCGTCATACAAGTTCGTTCTTAAATTTAGGAGACATTACTCAATGATCCACCAATCTCGGGGTAATTTTCACGTACATCAAAATTGACACTCTGAAGCTTCGGTTTAAAGCAAAGCTAAGATCTACCATCCATGGAAAGAGGAGAGAAAAAGTTGACGCGGAGGTTTAATCGGTTTGTCAGAACAAATTCTCATATTATTATATGACGCATCTGGTTATTTGCTTTTTTTAGCTTGAATAAGAACATCCCATTTTCATTCACAGATATCATTTAAAAAATGGAAGCTATATCCTATATTTATAGCATTTAAACATCTGACGGTGAGCATTAAGGAGTTTTACTTGGTTCCCAGCACGTTACCACCATGTGGGAGTGGAACGGCTTTATAGTTTATACTGGCGGCATCACAGAGAGAAAAAGTCGTTGCTTTCAAAGATGGCTAAATGATAGGTTTCGTACGATCCAAGTCTTCCTATATTTTTATAACAAGTTAACAACCACGCATGCCAACCTACCAGCTTGTTTTACAAGAAACATTATCACAGGACACGTGACAGTCACATGTTACGTTCTAACAGGTCATCCAACCTGGCATAGTTTGCAGTTTTCTTGTATTTGCCTTTCCTATGCTAAAATTGTAATTCCTCGTATTGTTTTATATTTGGTGTATCACAAGTTTGTCCAGATTTAAGAGGACGAGACAGATTCTATCTCCAATTGCTTGAAAATCGGCGGTCTTGTAATGAACATCGTGGCTTTGTGTAAAGTGAAGCTTGGCAGATGTCTGTGGCTGAAAAGTTTGTCGGGGCACCAAAAGCAATTAAGAAAAAGAAAGTAAGTATTGAGTAATAGAACGAATGCTATCTTCTTTTATCTAATTGCGTCCATATTTTTGGAATTTAAAATCTTAATTAGGCTGGGAAAAACTTTTGAACCTCGGTCATTGGCGAGTAGGGATGGCAATAGGTTTTCAACCCGATCCATATCCGCACTACTCAACCCAATGGATTTGAATATGGATAGTAAATCGTAAAAACCGATGGATATGAATATGGATATGGGTTGAGTCATAAAAAATGGATATGGATATAGGTAGAGTAAAACCTGAACTATGGATACCCATATTCTATCCGTTTTTTATTAACTTTATTTTTTCTATTTTTTTTGAATATTTATGGTTAAATATAATAAAATATTAATATTTTATAAGAAGAAAAAA
>JANVCL010000214.1:14736938-14754231 GCA_026546855.1 Erythroxylum incrassatum | reverse complement strand
ATGTATGGGTTTAAGAATTCTAGGATCAATTTTAGTGAATATGTCTTATGGGTTTCTCAATTGGAATGCCTATTGATTTGGGAATTTTCCCATTGATGAAAGAGATTAAGAGAGGCAAGAGGAATCAAGAAAAGATAAGGGAGGCAATTTGAGCAAAGTTTAAGCAAGGAATTCAAAGTGGGTTTCATGTTTATAATTGAGTAATGAGCCACTGATGTTTTTGTCCAAATAAAAAAATGATTTTAATTACTTCATAAATGTTGCTTTTATTTCTTTTGAATGATTTGTGAATTGCTACATGTTTTGGTGTATGAATTTTGATGATGAATTGTGAAATGATGATAGAAATGCATATGAAATATGTCATGCTCATGAAAAACAAGTTTTCAAAATGTGCCATTTGGGCAATTGATTTTCAAGTCATGAATAACATGTTATGTGGGTTTACGGTGATCTGTTCTATCTGTCAAGTGCACTTGATTAAAAAGGCCTCTCCTACCTACCAGTTAATGGCATGGAGCTCCTTCGCAGACTCCCATAAGTTCACGGCTATGCAAGACAATTTTGTCGGATTGCGATAGTACAGTCTCTTAACGGCTACACAGGACCCTTAGGAAAAATGTGTAGTACGTTCTATTATAGATCCACCCAATCCATTTTGATGTTCTTATGTGTTTATCATTTGTAAATAAGTTGAAAATGCATAAATTGTGTTGTTTGTGATTTTGATTACTTGATAAGAATTTTGAGAAACATGTGTTTTAGGACTCAATAAAAATTTTATATGACAATGAACTTTTTGAACAGTTATGCTTGTTATTCATTATAAACTTGTTACCCATGAGCTTTTAAGCTCACCCCCACTCTCCTTCCCCTATGCAGGTGATGAGCAAGAGACCGAGTGAAAGAAAGTCAAGACATCACTGTGAATTTACATCTTTTGTTTTGTTTTGGAGTAGTTTATGTAAAATAAGGCTTCAGATGTATTTCGAGAATTATTGGGTTTTGCATCTTTTGTATATTGGATTTTGATATTAATGATTTAATGTGGCTTGAAAATGCCATTAAAGCTTTGTAAACTCTTATTTCATGATGTTAATGAAATGTGAATTTGTGTATGGATAATTGTCAAATTGAAATGTGAATTTGGGTATGGATGAGGTGGAGTTGAAATATGAATTAATTAAGGATGAGGTTAAGTTGGAATGAAGTACACTTGGAGAATTTATCAGTTTGAGATGATAAATTTTGAAAACGAATTATTGCTTCATATAAGTGAGATGTATTATGGAAAGGAAAGATAGGAATTGTGTTTTGACTTTAGAGATAAAAACTGGATTAATCTAGGCTAAATTAGACAAAATGTTCTTCATGAAAGTTGTATCTTATCCCCTTAGCTTTCCAACGATCTAAAGTTTGTAATTTTTGGATACAGGAGTGAAAAAATATGATTGTTACAAGAAGTGTTGCTGCATGGAATGTATGCAAAGGATAACTATAGTATATTGATGAGAATGTGTGGTTTTGATGAACCAAATGGGATAAGAATTGAGAGTTTTATGAGATAAATTAGGTTTTTGAATTGATATGAAGTGAATTGGCACTAGAAGAGTTGAATTTGGGAAGATTTTGAGTGAACATGATGTTAGATTGGATATAGGAAACATTGGAGAGGCTTTGGAGGGGTTTGGGGAGCCCTTATGTCCGTTAGATGGACTTTAGGTCCATTAAACGGACCTTCTCGGTTGGAAAAGAGCCCCTAGGCCAGACGATGTCCGTTAAATGGACATTCACGGGACAGCTACAATAAATCGTGATTTTGACCCCTTTTAAAGGCATAATCTTGCTTTTTGGTCTTCATAAAAGTTATAGATCTCAAAGTCTTCTTTCAAACGTCTAAGAATGAACTCAATCAGACATGTCTATTGAAAGTTATGCCAATTGCTCCAAGTTAGGTACAATATGATTGAGAGTATAAACATGTTGAATTCTTTTGGCCATAAGTTCATCATCTGACCTCCAAATGAAGTGATTCTTTAAGCAATGGATTCCTAACACGTTTTCATATCTGTCTATAAAAATTTGTATCTTTTGGAGTTGATTTGAAAAAGTTTGATGGAAGGAAAATGTGGGATCGGCTAGAAGAGCATGATTGGGATATGAACACCCTTTAGCTTTATAAGCATATCTTCATCTATAGAACTCCGATTAAGATGGTTCTTGCTTCAAAAAAAAACTAGATAAAAATTTCTACGAAGAAGTCAAATTGAAACTCTAGTTTGAAGATTTCTAAATTCTGTTTACAAATAGGAGAAATGAGTTCGAATATGGTGATTGATTTGTGTGGGCACTCCACTCTTATGGGATGATGGTTAATTAGGATTCTTGGAAATAACCCTTAAAGGTAATATGCATGCTCATGTCTTATGATGTTTTGGATATTTGGGCTCTAGAAACAGGGTCCAGCATGTTGTGGTATCAGAGAAAGAGTTAGATTCTGGAAATGGGATCCAACAGATGCGGTATCAGAGCAAGAAGATGAATCGATGATGGTTAAGGAGATTTCATAGGAATACGCTCACGTTTCATGATTTTGCAAGGGTTAGATTTCGGAATCAAGCGGGGTCTAATACAGACCAAACCCCTCACAGTTTTGCTCTTCCCACCCTTAGAAAAATGCATCTAAGTGGGAGAGGTTTCTGTACCCTTATAAAGCATACTTCGTTTTCCTCTCCAACTGATGTGGGATCTCATAATCCACCCCTTTAGGGCCCAGCGTCCTACGATGGGAACCGAATTTGATATCATTTGTAACAACCCAGACCACTCCCCATAGATATTGTCCTCTTTGGGTTGCCCCTTAGGTCAAACTCCTCTTAGTTTTTCTTTTCCACCCTTGGAAAAATGTGTCTTAGGGGCAGAGATATTCATACCTTTATAAGGCATACTTCATTCTCCTTCCCAACCAATGTTGGATCTCACATAATTTCTGATTCAACTTCTTCTAAGACTAGTGTGAAACCCTCATTTAAAAAATTCTTAAATGAAAAAAGGGATAGTACTTTTCATAGTATGATTTAGTTAGACAAATATTTGATGGTAGATTGTACGACCAAAGTTGAAGTTGTGGAGTTTAATGTATTGTTAAAGTGGAAGAAAAAGGACCTAGGCTATCCTACTCGTAAGTATACGAGATAGTTGTAGATGATTACCCAGGGTCATCTCCCATAGAGGTAAAATTAGTTAACCTAAATTAATCTTAAATAAAAAATAAAAATAGATACAATTTTAAACACTCTGTCCCGAATTGTTATGTGAACGCTTTAAAGAAAATCATAAAATTAGAATGAGAAGTAAAATGATTCGACCGGAAACAATGACAAATAGATTAATGAAAATGGAAGACTCTTGAGAATTAATTTCCCTAATTTAATCTCCTATGCATGATTAAGGGAAATGATTGACTATTTGTTTTACTAAAGTTAACAGTCAGATTCTAAGATCAACTCAAATAATAGACTAAATCTAGCTTTCACATTCGGCAAGTTATTGTCTTAATTAATTATGAAAACCCAAATACTAATTACCACTTAAGTTAATATATTTCCAATTCATAACCTAAGTGTTTACATTTTCTAGTTCCATATTAAACTTCTCATCTCGATCCTTCGTTTAATACCAAAATGATGCAAAGTTTGATCATGCTATTACATCCATTCAGTTCAGAAACTATAACAAAGATAAGACAACAACACAATCCCTCAATCATGCTATTAATCCAATCAACATGCATGCAATATTCACACCATTTTCATTCAATTTGTCTCTCATTTGGATAAACTTATAAGAATTTGTAACCAAAATCAAGATATAAAGCCAATTAAAAAATAGAAATTAGACACATCCTGGAAAAAAATATGGAGATGATTTTTTTATCATGCAAGTAATTGCACAAGACCTCTTAGTAATTCCATCATCTATTGTTGCTTTAGAGTCTACTTTTTGTACCAGCTGTTAGATTATTAATCCTCATTGTGCTCGACTTCATCCTAGTAATGTTGAAGCCCTTAAATGTGCCTTAAGTTGGTTAAATGATAAAGATATTGAGAGTAAACTCAAATATTTATAATATATCAATTTGCTATTTTATGATATTATCTTATCTTATATTGTCTTTTTAATTTTTATTTAATATAAATACTGATGCGAAGGAGACCAATCATTTAACTAAAAAATATTTTTAAAAATATTTGATAAGAGGTATATTTAATTCATTATTATCATATGTTTAATATTCATCTAAGGCAATTATTACATTATCATGTATAATTTATATAATAATGTTTCCACATACAGATGAAGTAGTGCAAACGATTAGCAATCTAGATTATAACGATAAGTTATTTTCTTTCCTCTACTGCAGGTTTGTTATCTTTAATCTTTCTTTCTGGAGTTACTTATTTTCATGTCATTGGTTTGTTTTTTATAATTAAAGATATAACCATTTATTTATGTGTTTTTAAGCAGGTTTTAAGCTATTATCTCAGCCTGTTTACTCTACCCAACTTCAACATCTACTCTCCAATCTCCACTCTCCAACATTAATTGATATTTTCATTTTGACTTTTTGTAATTTGTATCATTAAAAAATTTAGATAATATTAGCTTGATGATAATCTTTTCTTTGGATAATAAAATGATATTCATAGTATTACTATTTTATTTGTAATTAAAGGAATGTACTCATATATATAATCTTTTAGTCGACTTTCTTCAAAAAAATATTTTGAATTTATTCACTTCAAAATTTTATATATACATTTAATATATATATTTTTAAAATACTCATTTTCATTAAGCAATTGTGTTAATTAAATAAATGTTGCATTTTCATACATATTCTTTTGGTTTATTCTCTTTAAAAATAAATTTAGTTTAAACTTATTCTTTTCAAAATTTTGAATATACATTTTTAAAAAATAAAATATTTTTAAAAGCGGGTCAGGTCAAAGCCCGATTAGGTTTTAGGCTCCTTTATAGCCTAATCAAGCCTCAGTCCAAGTTTGAACTTGAAATGCATTGTTTAGGCCAAAATGGTCGGGTAGGTCTCGAGTCCGACCTGACCTGCTAATAAATCTAGAAAATAGGTTTGATGAATTAGAATATAAAGTAACAAAAGTTGGTTTCAAGATTCTTAAATCTATAATAACATAAAGAAACAAGATTTGTTACCTACCCAAACAAACTCTAACTTTATCTTACCTATTATTATTACCTCTTGATAAATGACTTAGATGTGAAATTGAGCCGTGTACTTAAATATTACAAACGTGCATTAAGAGGGAATATTATATGTAAGAGAGTCAATCCATTGATGCAAAAAAAAAAAAGGTTAACAAGGAGATAATTAAGCTCCTTGATGCAAGTATAAATCTATCATTTCTCTAATAGTTATTGAGTTAATCCTATTCAGGATGTTCATAAGAAAGGAGAAATGATTGTTGCTAATGATGATAATAAGTAGATTCCTACTAGGAAAATTAGACGTTAGACAATTTTTATTGATTATAGGAAGTTGCAAAAAGCCTTTAAAAATTTTTCATTTATTGATAAAAAAATAGAAAGATTTATTGGACATGATTACTATTGTTTCCTAGGTGATTAGTTTGGATATAATCAAATTATTATTGCTTTAAGGATCAAGAAAACTCTACTTTTATATGCCATTATGATAATTTTGTTTTTCATCATATATCTGTTGTTCCATGTAATGCTCATTTAGTTTCTAAAGGTGTATAATCAGTATTTTCAGGACAAAGTGGAGGAATTTATAGAAGTATTTGTGATAATTTTTATTTAGTTAGTAACTCTTTTGATAATTATTTGCTTAACCTTATTCTTCTTTTGCAGCATTTTGTAAATTAATAAAATTGTCATTTTAAAATAAGGGAAGGGTATTTGTTCATAAGATTACCCGTGAGGGATTCAAGTTAATAAAGCTAACACAGAGGCAATTCAAACGAGTTGACTTTGAAGATAAACTTAAATTATTGGTGTAAGTTGGTTTAATTTGATAAAAGATCAGAACAATTACTAATTTTATTGAATGGTTAAATTAGTCAAACTCATCTCCCAATACATGTTGAAATGGAAATGGACTTCAGCCAACACATCTCGTAGTGTCGTCCATCATAAAAGGAAAATGAATTATCAACAAGAAATTGAAGATTTTTTGAAACGATGTTTAACTAGAAGAAAAAAAATTAAATACTCTCTTTAGTGTTCATTTTATAACATAACATGATCAAATATATTTTAGTATTATAAATCAAATTACCTTAATCTTTATTTAACCGGAATTATGCTTAGTTACATTATAAATTTCCATGATCTTATCTCGTATGATTGAAATTTTCGTCAGAGGATGATTGATGAAAGCAATTGGTAAACCATAATATTCGAATGATGAGACTTCCCTTTTCCTTCTCATAATACTATAGACCATTGGCGTTAGTGGACGACAGGATGTTAGATGTCGCCCTGTGAAAGATTTGGTAAGTTTAAAAGCATCAGCCTATCACAATTCCATTGTCGTCTAGTCCGGTTTAGGATACCTGGCTTTCACCCAGGCGACCCGGGTTCAAATCCCGGCAATGGAAGTTTTTTGTTTTAACTTCCTTTCATGTTTTTAGATAACGCAATTTAAGCTGATAAACCAAGGCGATCTTTTTCTTTCACAATTTCTGCTCGAAATCTTCGCGAGTGGCCCTGAGAAATCAATTGGTATGCCGGAAAATGATACAAATATATGTGCTCCGCCTTTAGTACTGGCGAGTATTGGACCAGATTAATTTTAAAATATAAAATTATCCTTACGTCTCAAATCTTCCACTTTCTCTTGTAATTTTAGTAATTTTCCAGTTTCTTACTCTTATAATTAATTTCAGTAATTTTCCAGTCTCTTACCGTCACCGTTCCTCTCTGCTTGGGAGATTATTTTAAAATTTTATAAAATTTTAGTACTATTTTGTAATTTTAATATTTGTTTTGGTGGCCATATAAAGCATTTGGAGTGCTGATAAAAATAAACATTACATTTGCTGGCAAAACATTACATTCTCACATGATCATTTTACAATTTTGTGTTCATACGTATCAGAAAACAATGAAAAGGAATATGCATCGTCTCAAACTTTTCTGTGTTTATATTCATGTACAGATTTTATATGCAGAGGGATTTGTCACCGAATTTGAGTGCGACCTAATGACCACAAACCTGTGTCTTTGACCGGTGCCTGAAAGCATCCTTAGTTAGTACTTGAGGATGCATTTAATCAAATCAGTGAGTTTAGACTGGCATACTACTTACTGGTGTTTTTACAGATGGGAAGACATTCCAAAAGCGCAAAGTCTCATCTCCTGCTCCAGTCACTATTGTCTGTAGGAACACAAAGTGATTGGAATAGTCAAACATTATTTATACAGTATTCAAAAACAAGGAAAGATAAGTTCAGTAAAATCATCATCATCTATACGTCCATAGGCCGTGGAGATTCCAGTACCTGACCATCAGGTGACATGGCAAGATAAAGTACCCGCAAACTATGGCCAGTTAGAGTTGCGAACTACAAGAAGTCAAAAGCATTGGTATTAGCCTCATAAACGCTAGGTGTTCTCACTAAGAGAAGAATTCGCATTGATACCTTTGCAAGTGATGGATATTTCCACACCATGATTTGATTTTGGGAGTACCCGTGAGTGCTGACCAGCTCATTGACATTCTTGCTCCAGGCTAGGTTGCACACCTAAGTTGGAGAATTATGGTGTTACCAAAAGCTCTTTCTTTGTTCAAGATGATCTTATCTGAAAGTTAGCATTGTTTACGTAGAACTATTGCTTTCCAGTTGCTTTTTCGACATTTCCCCAATAAAATCTATGGCAAACCTACGGTAAAAGTTGAAGAAGGAAACAGAAGAAAGTGCTTCGACAGAAACCTGGCTCCCAGTGTCGACGTGGTTTAACTGATGACCATTTGTGGTGTTCCAAAAACGAATGCACCGATCAGCAGTTCCACCCCCAGACGCAAGAAGGCCACTCTGATGGGGTGACCAAGCAATGGCCTTTACAGCAGCTGTATGCTCGGTCAATTTCAGTACCGGATGCTGAGAATGCTGGCTCCAGACCAGCAGCTGATAACCAACAAGCAATTGAATGGCCTTTAATTTTATTGTTTGGACAGAAAGCTCAGTGAATTGACCACGGCACGAAAGACTAAAACCGAATAAAATTGAATAATATTATTTGCCTTTGTGTCACGGTTGAACTTTCTGAAAAGAAGTAAAGCATGAAGAAGAACTAGCATTACCTGATTATCATTTCCACCTGAAGCAAGTTCTCTATCGTCATGAGACCATTTTAAGCCACATACCTGCAGCATTGAATCGTAGTGAAATGTTAGTTCTTTTATGGGTTGTGCACCTACCCAGTACGACGACTAGAAGTAGAAAGGGATTCTTGAGCCAACAAACTCCAGTTTCCCCTAAGAGTTTACCTCCGATTTATGACCAACATGCTTACATACAAAGTCGCTTGAAACACGAAGATCATGCTGAAGAATGTTACGGTCCCTGCTCCCTGATGCCAGTATACGGGAATTCCATGCCAGGACACCTGTTCTTGTTTGATGTCCTCCCAAGGACCGTACTTTCTTGCACTGAGTTCCATCCCATACCTGTAAAAGGAAACCATATATTTGTGCAGCGGATGCATAAATCAGAAAGTCTAGATTGGATAAGTATACATGTTTCTCTGCATGTTGGAGAGTTGAAGATACCTGAACTTGACCAAGATGTGTACCAATTGAGATGTATGAACCCTCTCGAGTCCATTGCACGGAACAGACGCTATCACTAGGTCCCAAGTCACACAACTTGGTCACCTGAGGAACAGATCATAGAACGGCAAACATGTCAGTTACCTTCTTGTAAGTTGCAAATGGAGCAATGGGGACTGAAATCCAATTTCCTACCGAACTTGGCAATGATTGCTAACTTACTTTGCTATTTGATGCAGACCACAAATAAACGCAAGTTCCCAAACCAACAGCCAATACGTTCTGCGAGGACCAATCCACAAGATTCAAATAGAAATCGTCTTGCAGTGATGGGGCGTCTAAGACCTGGACCAAACTAGCGTTTGAATAACCACAACTACACTTCTCACCGAACATTCTTGCCCAAAGCAAAATTAGATCAATAATAAACAACTAACCTTATGGGGAGTCTTGGGAACTTTTCTTGGTGGCTTCGAAGGTGTCACTGACTCGCTAGAAATCCCAGCATCCTGCCCCAGGATGGAAGGAGAATACGGAGAATTAGGCCCCGAGAAATCAGTCTTGAACCGCAACATGTTCTTGCTGGGACTATTTATAGGAGACCCAAATTGATCACCTGCAGGAGACGAAAAAGAAGCAAAATCAGACCCAAAAAGCTCACATTTCAACAACCTGGAATAGGCCTCATTGCCTCCTTCTTTAACTGGAGACTCCTTCTCTAGTAGCCCAAAAGTGTGCAGCCTTGAAGAAGATCTACAGGGAATGAATCTATCACTGCAAGTCGATGACTTTGAGGGCGATGAGAGGCTCGATATTGCTCTAGGTGACTGTATGTTTGATCGAGCTCGACAAGAACCCGAGAACGTCTCGAGCCGTAGAGAAGCCTCAGACATGGAGGACGGGAGGTTTAGGCCACTTTTTCTTCTTGGTGGAGAATCCATTTTCCTGAGTTGATTGTTCTTGTGATGGGTTCTGATGAAGATTGCGAGGCCTCTCTGTGAAATGGAAGAGAGGGGCTGTCAACGGAGCTTAGCAGAAAGGGTTCTTTTTTTTTCCTTCTGTATTGGGGAAGAATTGCAACGGTCGAATTGTGGTGGGTTATATATAGCACATACGGAGTGGGACTTGGAATGTGCGACGCTCAACGGTCAATTACTGAGGAAACAAGCAGCTGGATGCTTGGTTTTGGTTCTGTTTGCCCAAAGTAGCCGTTAGTTTCCAAAATCAATGTATGTCGGGTGCTGTTGTTCCCTTTTCGTTCCTTTTTTTTTGTAATTCTTCATTGTTTTTTCTTTATTTTAGCGCTCTAAAAGTTGGGCGGTGGTTACATTGCAGATTTTGATTACGACAATTATTCTTGGAACTTGTGATGATTAATCTTATCATTAGTTTCATGTCTCTCCTTAGGTTCTCTTTTCAGGCGGTGACCGTGCACTAAAGAGTTTTTGGAGTAGGGGCAAATACATGGTTCCATTAATATCCGACGAACAATGCTGAATAGTCGAGTCAGTCCAGTGAATATCTTAAACAACTAACTAAAGCCTTCCTGCTTCACTTACAATTGATTGAAATATAATACATCTGCTTGTTCATGTTGGAGAGTCATCTATATAAATAGGAACTAACTCCTCCAATAAATAACCAATGGAAAAAGGCATAGAGAACCAGCAATGCCGCTGTCATAATAAAATTACAATGTGTAACGAAACTTGTATTCCCGCAGCCAATCTTCACCCTTCTCGTAATAATCCATTCTACTAAATGTCTGATGAGGAAATTGAAACGTAGCCGCATAGTTAGAAGCACCACGCCATGCATCATATACTGGATCCAATGCTCTAACGACTTTTATAGGTGACCCACATGGCCGAATCATTCGGACTCCTGCTTCCAAGCGCTCAGCCATACCCGGGTAAAGGCAACTTCCACCAGTCAATAAGATGGAACTTGTCAATCTCTCCACCAAGGCGTCGTCATTGACAGGGAGCCTCCTTATTGAGACTCCAGCCATCTCATCTAGTCCAGCCTGATCAATCCCAACTAAGTTGGGAAGGAATAGAATTTCAGGGCATCGAAACCTTTCCACACCTAGCAGAATTTGGAAATCTTCCTTGGTCAGAGGACGAATCTGCGGTAACTCTGAAGCAGGCTGTGATGATCCTACTTCTTGCTTTGGAACAAATGCTGGGTCAATCTCCTGCAACAGCAAACTTAGTGAACTAAGTGCCTAGAAAAGTAATGACACTAACATGAATGAATATTAACACAAACGAATACATAAGCTCACCTGAAGCCTAGAAACAATGCGGGCAAGCTCTGCTTCATCTTCGTCAGGTCCCTCATCATCATCATCATTATCCTTGCTCATTAGTTTGTATAGTTGCCAATCTTCATCTTTCGCCCCAAAATTGTCCTCACCTTTACCTCGATCAAAGGCTGCTGTTGTTAGGAGGCGCATCCGTTCTCGTTGGGCAGTATTCAATCTCTCACCACGGCCAACACCACCAGACACACCATTTCCATTTGAATGGTTCCCATTTATCTTGAGTCGTTTTCTCTGCTCAACTTTCTCAGACATCTCTTTGTATTTAACATGCATCTGTTCCAAATAAAGCTCCGGGTTCTCTCTGCATTATAGAGAATGGGAACACTAAGAACAGAGACAACCACCAGGAACAAACTAAATAGTTTCTAAATGCTCGTCTGTTGGTAAATACATTCTAAAGAATTCAATTGCTACTGAACTTATCATTTTCCATACAACTATGCTTTATTTAAGCACTTAAAAGCAATACAAAACCTAAATACTTCTCAACCAGTGATGTCAAATAAACTGAAAGAAGCATCAGCAAGTAGGCACATACAGCCGTTTTGCTTCATCTAGTTGATTTTTCCGTTCTCGTTCTAATTCTTCTTCATAACGTTTCTGTTTAGCTCGTTGTCGACCATCAGATGTGGTTTTAAGAAATAGCTGTCTTCTCTTTTCCTTCAACTGACACAGAAGTACCGTTCAGAGTTAATATAGCATATTTGTAGGGAGGAGAATATCATAACAGCACTAAACTGCTTTTGAGTTGATCAAAAGTAATGCAATGAAACAAGGGGTATAGTATTATGACCAAAAATTTAACAACATTCCAGGAAGAAATAGAATACAACCCAAACAAGCAATCCAGAATTGATCAAATTGATAAGAAAACATACCTGGTCCGGGGTCAGCATGTTATCAGGAATATTAACAAGAGGATACTTTTCATTTGTAGAAGAATCAGTCTTCTCTTCAACTTCAAATTGTTCACTTTTAGGTTCACCTTTTGCTTTTCGTAAAGACTGCATTACTTTTGTTACAGAGGATTCTATTTCCTGCCTAGAGACATAACCAGTCTCCTTCAGAAAAGAAGGGATTTCATCCTCTGTCACTTGATCAAGCTGCTGCAAAAGGAATTCCAAACCACGCAACTCATTCTCCAGTTCATTTATCCTAGATGATCTCTTTGCCTCTGCCATTTCTCGCAGTCGTTGACCCTGTCTCTCCTTTATGGCTGCCTTCCTAGCAATCTCTTCTTCAGAAGGAGGCTCCTCAACTGGTGGTGGAGTCCAATCAAGTTGCCAACACCTGGTTTTTTCTTCAGCTTCCTTAGTTCCTTTCTGTTGCATAATTTTAATAGTCAATGTAAGTTTTTAAGATAAGAGGGAAAGCACATCCAAGCTGGTTACCTGAAATAATCGAGCTTCTGAAGCGTAATTTGGTGCAATGTAGCAATGTTCCATCTTTAAGTCTTCAACCTTCTCCCATGATAACCGATTACTACAGGAACACATCAAACATAAAACAGAAAATTTTTTAAATTGAAGTACTGGAGTTGCACCAGAACCCATCTAGATATATATATACTCACAGGTGGTGAGGATATTTGAGTGAAAGAAGTTGCTTCAAATAATCAGTGACATGGAATCCTCCAATATTAGTTCGGCAGCATCCTTTATAAATAGGCTCTCCATCAATAAACTGATAACAAAAAGTGCCATAATTAATAGCTAATAATTGATCTTGGCTAAATTGTCTAATTCAGTTCTGAAGATGGCGAAACAACACTATTAGGATGACAATAGTACCAGAAGAAAATTGCAGGAGGTCCAAAAGGACATATAATGCAAATAGCCCCAAAAAATGCAAATATAACTAAAAATGATACTAATTCTGTTTTAATTCACATTTCAACAGGTTGGGCAACAATGATATCAACTAACTGGTGTATATTGCATAAATGACACATAACAATGGTAGAGAGAGAGAGAGGTTTAATGCCTGTCATTTCACATAATAACAAACTTTCAATCTACACAATTTCCGGCAAATTTATGAAGTTGAACTAAGCAGAACCTGGGTAGGAAAACATACTGGAATAACATGAGTTGTAGTGAATCCTGGGCAAACAGCAAGTCCATCTTTACCACAGACGCCGTGTTGTTGATTGTACTTATAGCTGAATGCAGCATCAACACCAAATGCTGTCATAATTGTTAAAAGAATAGATTAATTTGGTAAACCATCCATAAGTACCGTAGGATCAAAATATTGTGAGCTTCCAGGATGCCTTAAACCCTCTCATAATGAAGGAGGAAAGTTTACCGACAGATGGAACTCCATAGGTTTCAAAAAGAAGCTCTGCCATTTTACTGCGGGAATGAACTGGGTTGCATACACATTCTGTCATCAGTATAGGATGATCAATCTGTCCTGGCCTCAAGTAATAAGAAGATCAACAAAAAAAAGCTCATGACCATGTCACATAATATATTCATGTAAATGACAATGCATTAACAAATTCCAAAAATATTTCCATGCACACTATAAGAAAGCTACAATACAACATTAAACTAAATAAGATCCAAAATAGCAGAGCCAAAGGCAATTTGATGCAAGGTAGCATCAAACCTAGAGAGCATCTTCCAGAATAATGTGAAATACAGCTTTAAATTGTTTAATACACAACATGCATCTTGAATATCTGTGTATTTTATTAGTATTTTCATAATTTTAACAAATTCTGCATGTTACCTGTGCACCATTTGCTCCTAGTCGATCAAATGCAAAGTCAAGGACCTATCAATTGAAAGAATCCGTTAGAGGAAGCACTCTTCTCAACAGACTTCAAAAAATAAACCAGCAGTTCTAGTCTATCTCTCCCATATAGCCACTCTCAAGTAATCTCTACCACGATTGCCATGAGGTTAAAAAAAGCAAAATGTAACAGGTCACTTCCATATTTATATTAAAAGGCTTACATATTCCATTATCTCAAATTGGTAAACAACATTGCTATCAAAAGCAGAACGAGGCCCTGAGCGAGTGCAGTCAAAGTACTTCAACAACGCAGGGTCATGATCACCAACAATGGTCACAGTTTCACCTAAATCAACGAAAAACTCAACAAATCACGTATTAGATAAAACAGCTAAGTGAAATCGCCTAATTTTCAATCACTATAAATGGCAATCTCTAACATTGATCACTTTTAATAAACATAAGATGAGCAACGCCAAGATTTAGAACAGACAAAATAAACCCGGTCTGAAGTAGAACATCTATCATTGACATAGAAAAAGGTGAAAGAAAGAAGTATGAAATCAATTACATTAGTTCCTCCATTTTGCATAGCAACCAAACAGACACCAGAAAATAATTAAAAAAAGAACTGCAAAGGGAATAACAAAGAAAGTTAGCATACCGGTGGCTTTGTGGCGTGGCCTCTGGACAATGTTACGGAAAATAACCCTCGGATCGGTCTCTCCAGCCCATCTAAAAAATCGAAGAAAGAAACAAGAATTACGAGCAGAGAACCAAACCACGCGTATTGATCAAGAAGTTAAAGGCAATGTTAGGGTTTGTTAGGCGAAGGTTGATATACCCGACACGGAAATACGAGGCGCCATTGTCGATAACGATGGGAGTAGATGAAGGGAAGAAATTGTAGTCTGCTTGTCTATGAATCTGCGATATGAACGGCATAGTCTCCTCAAGTCTTCCGACAGAGGGGTCTGGCTACTGGCTATGGGCTAGTGTGAGAAGGAGACGCCAACATTTACAGAGAAGGAAACGACCTCTCGTTTAAGTTAAAGACCAGAATAAACCAAACCGGGCGATCTAAAGCCAGCAGCAACACAACGCGTGAAGTTTATTCGGAAACCGTAAAATAAAATTCTTGTTCATGTTGGGCTTAGGCACAAAACGAAAATTCCATATTGATTTAGAGCCCATAGGCCCAGGATTCTGACGTCGGGAAAAATAAGATTCAAGGCAAGTCCTAAAGCCCACTTGCCCAATTGATTTGATAAAATGGTAATAAAGTCAATCACTTACACGTGCACAGTCCACTACCACAACCAAACTTCAAAAACGCAACACGTGGTCCTCATTCAGCCCAGGCTGCTGGCTCCAAGCCCGTACCTTCTGGCCCCCACTTCGAAGTCATGCTAGTACAGACAAGGAACATGCTTGCCAAACCACGGACGCATAAAATAATGTCATTAAGAGCCTGCCCAATTTTTCTTCCGTTCCTTCCACCACACGGTTGGATAAGTCAAAGAGCACCTTCCCGAACAAGCTTGTAATTGGAATTTTATTTTATTTATATGTGTATGCATGCTTCGTGGAAACAACTTTCTCAGAGTAACATTATGAAAATGGAAGTGAATGAAGAATGCAGAACGCCCAGACACGGCGAGTCTAGGATCCCGGCAGTGTTTTTATGTCCGCCGGCACCAAAGAAGAAACCGGTTTATATGAAGAGAAGGGATCCTCCCAAAGATGGCTACTTTCATCCCCCTGATCTTGAAGCTCTGTTCGCAGTTGCGCCAAAAAGGGAAGCTTATGCTTGAGACTTGATTAGGGAGAAATCCTTATATGCTAGAATTTTAGCTCTTTGCTTTTGGGGCTGGGCTCCTGATTGCACTTCTAAGCATTTATCACCAAGTTTAGGATTACTTAGGCTCTGGGAACTCTTTTTTTTGTTTATTCCTTTTTCTAGGTGATTTGTAATATTGGCAGGAGTTGTTTAGATTAAGACTTTATGGTAATTATGTATTCTGATAATTAGTGTTCGTGGAGAAAGTTACACTGCTTGACGAAAGCATCATTTTTTAATATTCGGGCAACAATGCCTGAATCGTGACTATTGTGGGTTTCACTATTTGCGGTCTTGCAACGCGAGCGGTGAAGATTTCACACCTGCCACGTTCATAGTGTTGGTGGATCATTTCGCCTTCAAATTATTGGGGGCCTAGCCGTCAGGTTTTCTTCTGTGCCAAGGAGGCATATATCCATATTGGGTAGTGGCAATTAACAGTAGGCTACTATTAAGATGGGCCTCTATTAGATTAAAATCTCTGAACCTACTGGCAAGTATAGTTTAGATAACCAATTTAAAAAAAAAAAGATAACCAAGATGAGGATCCTAACTTAGGTTGAAAAAGGTATTTGCAACCAACGATTGCAACTTAGGTTGAAAAAGGTATTTGCAACCAACGAGCCGTCGTTAAACTGGTTACGGACAACCCCACCATTAACTTGAATGGGATGCTCTCTCCCTCTCTCTCATTAGTTCATTTTCAGTTGTAACCTAAGAAGCACAGACACACGACACGATAAGAATACGGATACGGAGATACACCAACTTCTAAAATTTGGTGAACACTGACACGACATATATATATATATATTATAAAATTTAAAATTAAAAAAAAAACAGAATTCATAATATAATATATATTGATTGATGTATTTTAAGACTTCCAACATCTTGATAGTTCATACATATTTGATACTTTATAAGCCCCTCTAAAAAAACATGAAGCATATATTTTATAGAGCATATATTTCATTAAGCAATGTCCGAGCTGTGTTCACCGTGTGTCAGTGGGTGTCCGACACGCGGACGCGGCTCCATTTTTCCGTGTCTATACTACATAGTTCTCCCTAAAGTACTTACGTGTTCCTTACATCAGTTCCACTTTCCAGCTTCCTTTAGATTTGGTGTTTTATTTTTGATAGAAAGTGCCTAACTCACCCCCAAAAGCTAGCTCAAGAGGGGGAGGTTTGTATACTATTATAAACTCTTGAATGCCTTTGTAATTGTCCGATGTGGGATTCCTGACACACTCGCCTTAGTCCAGAGCAGGACTGGACATCTGATGGACATATTGGGCAAAGGGACATAACCGGGCACCACCCCAAACCATCGAGACAAACTGGCTCTGATACCATGTTAGAAAGTGCCTAACTCACCCCCAAAAGCTAGCTCAAAAGGGGGAGGTTTGCACAGTATTATAAATTCTTGAATGCCTTTGTAATTGTCCGATGTGGAATTCCTGACAAATTTCTTTCATTCTTCTTTTCCTCTCTCTTCAAAAGGCACTTTGGTCCCATTTTTTCTGTCCTCTTTCCCGCTATTTCCCTTT
>JANVCL010000214.1:14704858-14724490 GCA_026546855.1 Erythroxylum incrassatum | reverse complement strand
TCTTCAAGAATAAGTGTCATTGGACATCAAAGAACACAAATCTATCATCCAATCATCAAACTCATCCACTTCCATCACGTGGGTTTCACAAAGAAGAGAAAATCAAGCTTTAAACTCATAGATCTAAGCATAGGAGTGGAGGCTTACCTCTTTATACCACCCAAATGGCTTGAATCTTCCTTTCCTTTCATGAAACAAAAGTTGAAAGAAGCTTGGAGGAGCTCCCATGGAGTTTCGGTGGTGAGGGAGAGAGAGGGAGGAAGAAGACAACTCTTTTGTCTTATTCTCCCACTTACCTCCTTATATATAAGCCATAAGTCCACTTATTTACAAAAATACCATCCTTGTTCTTGTTTTTAAACATCTATCCGAACAATTTCCTGTGACCATCGAAAAATATCATACGTCATTAATTCGATGTCACTATAATTATTATTCACTGTTTTGAAATTTTTAATGACATCAGTCTTAAATACTGATTTATTTCGATGCACCAGTTAAACTAGATACTGGGTGTTACAGATCATGTTATGCCATTGAATTGTGTCATGGAAATTTGTATAAATAAAAAGCATGAGAATATGAATTTATGATTGATTGAATTAAGCATAAGAGTTGATTATGTTCGGGCAAGAGTGGAACCGTTTTGTAGTCACGTGCACGTCGACATAAAGCCTTCTCTCAACTGTCCTCTTATGGCATACGAGATTCAAAAAGTGAACTCATTCGTTCACGGAGTAAACTTCGGTTTCTCTATTTTGTTCCACAGAACCCTCGAGCCAATTGTTTGTGCATTTGCATTTTGATATGTTAAGTTATGATGCAAATTGAGTGTTGTGCTTTGTTTTTAAATTACATCCAATATGTTATATGTGATGATGTATTGAATTATGAAATGTGAATTGGAATTGTGAATGCTAAGATTCATTGCTGGATTAGGATAAGACATGTATGCCTATATGGATATTCATATATGTTTGATTGTGTGGCTCGTTGCCAATGGCTATAAATATATTAGCCACTGAGTTGTGTAGCTCAACCCATCATTTTCCCTCCTCACGTGCAGAATGGGAAGATGAGAGATCCTTGCAAGGCATTCAGAAACTCCAAGATGGCTAGGAACCTTTTGTACTAAGTTAGTGACGAATTTGGATAGCTTTATAGGCATATCAAGCATGAGCATCCTTTTGTATTTTGTATTAAGTTTGATGTATATGTTGATATGTAAGTAAAGCTTGTTCAAACATTGACTTTGTTTAGAAATGAAAATGAGAAATTGAGAAGTTCCTTTTTGTATGATTATGTTATTTTAAAGGTTAAGTATGATGGATGTGCATATTCTTCTTTGTTGAGATTGTCAATTGTTGCTAGTATGAGAATAGCATGGTAAAGTTGGAAAGATTATATGCGTTGAATCTCTGGAGTTGAGATTTAAGAGTTAATGAAATGTATTTAGTAATTAAACGGATATGAAGTGGTTTTGCACTAGAAGGGTGGAAATTGAGGAGATTATGAGGAAAGGGGATGTTAGAATGGATTTAGGATCCATTGGAGGGGTCTTGGAGGGTGAAAACTTTTGTTAAACCTAAATGTTACACGGTCAGGCTGTATGTATTCACACTGGCCTGGCCATGTATTCCTGATACTGAAAAATTGCCAGACCCGAAAGTTACACGGCTTATCCATGTATATTCACGCGGTCTGTGCTTTGTCCAAATGATAGAATGTCACTTTGCAGTCTTCATAAAATTTGTAGATCTAGAAGATCTTTTTCAAACAGTCTAAAAATGACGTCAATTTGACATCTATAGTAGAAGTTATATCAATTGCACCATGGCAGGTGCAAAAAGATTAAAGACATAAACATGTTGGATTCTTTTGGCCATAACTTCATCATTTGACCTCTAAATGAAGTGATTCTTGAAGCAATGGATTCCTAGCAAGTTTTTCTACCTTGTCACAAAAATTGATAGCCTTTGGTGTTGAATTCAAAAAGACTAATGGAAAGGAATTAAGGGTTCATTGAAATAACCCTACAAGGAAACCCGTTCACGCTTTTTGACTCCGGATAGTTAGGCTCTAGGAACGAGGTCCAAAATCTTGAGCTCCGGAATGGGGTCCAACACTCGAGCTCATGGATGTAGGTGGAGATGACCTATTCGTCCGTATGGCCATATCAACCTCAGTTATCTCCATAACATTCAATACATCCTTTATCCACTTCTTCGTATTGAAACTGGTCAACATTTCAATGATGACACTGATTTTATTGACCAAAAAGGTGACTTCGAGATGATAATGTTTAAATAAACACAAATGTAGGACAACAGCGATACTCAAAGCTATTAAATAGTATTTTTATTGAAAATCCGGTCACACATATTATGAAACACCTGTGGGATGAATGCATAATATATGTAACTAGGCATCAACATAAAAGTGATCAGAGTATAATCCATCAACTCTTATGACATTACCACCTGTGGGGAAATAGATCATTCAAACAATGACTTTCCTCTATCTAATGTCTTTATGTAGATCTCAAAATCTCATATAAAGCCAACACTTATGGGTTGAATAGCCAAACATGAGACTAAAGACATCCCCTAACGTGTAAGCAGAACAATTCAAAATACTGACTTAAGGTCACTATGGTGACTACATCCTCATCAGCACTAAAAAATTTCACAAACACAGGGTATATATCTTTATGTTATCCTTACATTTTTTATGGGCATATGGTATGCGACAATGTAACATCAATAAATGCAAAAACTCGAATGCACAGTCTCATTGTCACACATTCGTGCAGAAGACATTCTCTAAAAATTTCATTTGAGACTTTCGTAAAAGAAAAATCTCAGTAGAGTGATTATCATGCATCACTGGACATTGAATCAATCACTTGAGACATGAAAACCTCATGTATCTCCCTTATGGCAAGTTCATTATATGAAAATTCACTTAAAAATGGCTTTAGAATGTCTTAATTTCTTTCTCGGGTAACTATTATAGGATCCCGAATATTACATGAGACCTGAGATACAAAAACTTAAAGTATCTCCTTCATGTGATGTCTAAAGCATGAAAATTCACTTGAAATCGAATTCAGAATACCTTAATTCCTTTTCTAGAGTTAAACTTTAATTTATTACTAATGTAATAAATCTAGAAAAATGGAAAAACTCACTTTATGAATTTCTCGAATTTGGAAACTAACCCAAAGCACCCTGAGGCACCCTTATATGAAATCTGACAATTTTATGTTTTTGTGTATTTTTTTAAAATACTATAAAAATTTCGTACAGCTAACGTCATAGATGACGTTATCATTGCGTCAACGCATTGTAGCAGAGTGGAGAGTGCGACGCGTGCAGTACACGTGCCGTCTAGCGGCGCGCCTCAACAGTGAAACACGCTCTAAATGCCCGCCCACATGTCGACCCGTGTCTGACCTATGCGTCGCACGCCCTAGACGTACCACCCCTCAAGGCGGTACTGTGCATCGACGATCTTCGTTGGGCCATCAAAAAATGATGATTTTCGGCAAGTTTTTGGTCAATTTTTCAAGCTCCCGAGCTCGTTTTCGCCCTGTTTCTCAAGGCTATATACATGTATACTACTTTCATGCAAAAAAAACAAGAAAAAGCTGAGAAATAGAAGTTACATATCTGAAAAACTTATGAAGAGAAAACCGAAAAATCTTTGTTTTTAACCACCTGATCACGTCACCGCTCTGATACTACATGTAATACGTAACGATATCTCAGATCAAATGTGAAAGGGCAAGAAATAAAAAAATGCAAAAAAATACTTGATTTCGATCTTTGTAACTTCAAACTAGCTTTTCAAAGCCGAAACGAGTGCAAATCCACTATCGTTTTCACGGGAACTACTTTTTGAGACACGAGTAAGGTCTTTCTATACTTTTCTCAAAATGTAAGCTCTCTTAACGAGTCAGAGAACCCTTATAGTTACGATTGATTATATTAGCAGCGGCAGGAGACCTTAACCTTTATACATAGCATCCATATCGAACTTCCTCATCACAAAATTAATATGGGTACGACCCACACTGATTGAGATCATTTTCTACCCGAACTTTGACTTATTGATTTAGATCATTTATTTACCACTTTATTATCTTTATTTAGATCAAATTATGTAACTTAACTAATAAATTATTAAAAAAATAAAATATAATTAATAATAGTCCAATTTTATGGAAAAGAGTCCAACACAAGATTCACATTTGTCTCTCAGCCTCAAACTAACATACTATAAGGTGATTTTTTTATAGCAAAATTAGAAGTGAATAATGATGCAGTTTACCATTTTAACATGCATTATGCATAGTTGAAGGGAAAGAGGAGCGATAGCGTGTGCAAATCTAAAGGGAACTGAAAGGAGGGTGTGAACACTTGGGTTTCCATTGGAGTAAGCAGCCACGCCACAGATTCAAATGCAGCATAGCGTCTATCTCATATTTGTGTATTGTGTTGTTCATTCTTTTACTCATCAGCGAGATTTCTGTGCCGCATATCGGTTATGACTCATCTTTTCAAAACACAATTCTTGGGCTGCTGCTGCTGCAGCCCTAGTCAGAACTCTTTCGTTTTTATGGTGCAATTAATACATGCAATGTTCTTATTGAGCGTTGTCTTTTTCGGTCAAATAGCTGAATTTAGCTATCCCATTTGCCTTCAGAATTTATTGTTCTAACGTCGGTATGCGCGAGCTCTATAATGGCTTTTCAATATAGATCAGAAAATGCAAATTTCTTTCCGCTGGAGGACTAATTGGATTAACATACACATTCTAGGTAAACATATACGTAATTTGAGGTTTTAGGGGGAAAAAAAAGTAAAAGTGTGTAGGCCACATCCACGTGGCAGGAAGCCTTCATTTCACTTCATGTACAAAAGGAAGATCTCCAGCCAATCAACGTAGAATAGTCTATATAACTGACGCATCTCACATGAGGCCATGCCAATGTTTCTATAATTCTCTCCATCTCTGAGCGCGGGATTACTTGTGCTGTTTGATGTATTTCAAGTCTGTGCGATTAATTTTTAACTATATATTTATGTAAATCTTACGTAAATATATATATATGAAAATTAATGAAACAGGGTTAAAGCAAAATAAAAGATGTGTTCCCATCTCAAAGATCAATATGATAAAATAATATGTTTGCTTCAATTCATTAGCTGTTCATGCTATGATTTTGATTTGGAGAAATTGGTCTTCACTAATCTCGGTTTGTGTCAATATGGCATACCTAAAATATAGTAAAGTATTTATCTCAATCTGACAAAAGCCACAACCACATACGTACATGGGCATATTGAATAGTTGTTGTTGTTGTAAAAGACACGACCACCAAAACCATTAAGCACGGTGAAGCAGCAGCGTCTGTCGTACAAGGACGATGTCTGTGGGCAAATAACTCCACTTCTCCGTGTTTGACGCGTTTCTTTATCGCTATTCCCCAATGTCCGTACATTTGCAGCCAAATCAATGTCACGTCAACTCCCCATCTCTCTCCCGCTCTCTCTACGTTGCATTGTACCTAAAAAATGCTCATTCCCACCACCTTCGAGGTTCTAACTTCACAGATTGATTAAAGTTTTAGAGTGAACACGAAAGGCTATACTTTAATAGTGTATGAGCATATTTTATTTTATGAGACTGCAGGTTCTAACAAATAAATATATATATTTGACCGTTAATTCAGATAACCTCCAGGAAAATCTGTAATTTCTCGTTCTGGATTTTTCCAGTTCAGACTGGAAACTTTTCCTGTAGCCTTGTTGGACATTCATGCTGTCCAAAAATTAAGAAGGTTCGTGCAATAATTAGCAACTTTTGTAAGCTTTTTAATAAGAATTACACGGTAAGTATTAAAAGGATTTAAACTAGACATGCTAAATCCCACAAATCCAACGACATATTTGTTTTGCGGAGAATCGCTTTGCTGACTCACATATTTGTTTTGCGGAGAAGACAAATACGTTGCATAAAAAATAAGTCTTTCGCATGCAGGAAAGCGAATCATTGTGTAGATTGAATTGCTTTCAGATTCATTTGCTGGAGTGTGTTCAAATATGATGTAATTAATATCAATGTGGCACTGTTTAAATGTTAAACTTCAGACGAATTTGATGGGGGCATTCGTAAGGTAAAGAATAAATTAGAATTCATGTGATTTATACTTTTTTTTTACTTAGGTTATAAGAGTACATTTCAGTTCTCACTCCAATTTTTTTATAATAGTTTTTTTAAAAATATCAATGCAATTAATTAATGAAAGAAGAATAAAAAGTAACAGTTGAGAAACAAAGGAGGATCCCCAACAAAGGACACAACTATATTAAAAGGTTAGGCAGAAAGTTAATGAAAAGGTAGCATAAGCCAAGGACTGTAGCTTCTAGACAAATACATTTCATATCTTCCCATAGCCAAAACCAGAAACCTTGTGCAAAGTTTAAGATGCCAACCGAAAGTTCACATGCATGCAAATCAAGTCCAAGCAGCATGTTAAAGACGTAAAGCAGAGCAGACAATCGGGCTACACGTTAAATGGAGTTGTTTTGCCAACACAATCTCGCGGATTTCAAACAATATCAAGAAGATTAGTCTCTCTTTTGGAGAAGCTTTGTTTTGGAAATGTTGGAAATTACGTTCTCGTCAAAGCGAATAAATGCAAACTCCCAAGATAACAGTAAAAGGAGGTCTGCTGGTAGCTAAATGTACATATAAAGAAGTGGCAATATCAACAACAGTCAACCCTGGATATATCCAAGAGCACAATTAGAGACATATTCCTATATTGCTTTGTTAAATGGGCATTCAAAGAAAAGGTGAGAACATGTTTCTAATTGTTGAGAACACATGGGACAATGTTGGTCAATCTACACATATGGAATGCAATCAACTGTGGAAAGCTTATGTTGAATGGCAAACTATAAAATGAACGAAAGTCTAGGCGTTAAATGTTTGTTCGAAATCGTGGTTGCCTATGGAACAATGGCTCGATGAGGATACAGGTTGTCACAAATGATGCGATTGGTTAGCTTGACAACAGGAATATCTTTCCAGAAGAAGGTGTCAAATTCTTGAGGTGTATGGGAATAGTTTGGTTGAAGGTGGCATAAGCTTCGAGGAAGATTCTAAGAGGTTCTATCTATGAAAGCTCGCATCCGGGTTTTGAGAGGGAATAAAGAGGAAGCTCTAAAGATATTTAACTAATGAATTAAGGGCCCTGACTTGACCAATTATCATACCATAAAGAAGTCAATCAACCATCTTTAATAATACAAGAAGTCTTTTGTTGAACTTCATCCTTTAACTTCAAGAGCTGGTTGTGAAAGAAAGAATGTTATGCTTTCAATTTAATAGCCCAGATGCTGTTGCCTCTAAGAAAATAAACATGTAACCATTTAATCCACAAAATTTTCTTGTCCTCCAAAATCCACTAGAAGCGCTTAAGAAGCAAAGAACGGTTAGTAGTTTTAATGGGAATAATGTTTAGCCCTCCTTTTTTTTGCAAAACAAATATTATACCATTTCACCTTAGCCGCTCCCTGAGTACCATTGGAGTGGCTCCATAAAAATTTTCTAAGAATCCTTTTAATCTCCTTGATAATGCCTTGAGTTAAAAATATGTGGGAGGACCAATACACATGTAAGGAGTTAAGAACTGATTTAATAAGTTGAAGCTTACCTACATAAGAGAGCGACTTGTTCACCTAAGATGTAACTCTTTCCTGGATTCTTTCTAAGAGAGGACAACACTCTGCATAGCTGAGCCTCTTGGTCAAGATTAGGAGACCAAGATATAATAGAGGGGGAGCGTGCAGCTTCATACCCGTGGCCTCTAAAATGGGGGATTCTAAGGCAGTAGATTTTTTAAACAATAGAAAGTGACTTTTAGTCAAGTTGATCTGCAACCCAAAAATAAGTTTAAAATCATGTAGAGCCTGCATAAAAGTCTGAATAGACTCCAAATCAGCTCTACAAAAGAGAAGCAAGTCATCTGCAAAGCACAAATTAGTGAGGCTAAGTTTCATGTGATTTATACTTTTTTTTACTTTAGGTTATAAGAGTACATTTCAATTCTCACTCCAATTTTTTTATAATAGTTTTTTTAAATAGCAATGCAATTAATTAATGAAAGAAGAATAAAAAGTAACAGTTGAGAAATAAAGGAGGATCCCCAACAAAGGACACAACTATATCAAAAGGTTAGGCAAAAAGTTAATGAAAAGGTAGCATAAGCCAGGGACTGTAGCTTCTAGACAAATACATTTCATATCTTCCCATAGCCAGAACCAGAAACCTTGTGCAAAGTCTGAGATGCCAACCGAAAGTTCACATGCACGCAAATCAAGTCCAAGCAGCATGTTAAAGACATAAAGCAGAGTAGACAATCGGGCTACACGTTAAATGGAGTTGTATTGCCAACACAATCTTGCGGATTTCAAACAATATCAAAGAGATTGGTCTCTCTTTTGAAGAAGCTTTGTTTTGGAAATGTTGAAAATTACGTTCTCGCCAAAGCGAATAAATGCAAACTCCCAAGATAACAGTAAAAAGAGGTCTACTGGTAGCTAGATGTACATATAAAGAAGTAGCAATATCAACAACAGTCAACTCTGGATCTATCCAAGAGCACAAATTAGAGACATATTCCTATATTGCTTTGTTAAATAGGCATTCAAAGAAAAGGTGAGAACATGTTTCCAATTGTTGAGAACACATGGGACAATGTTGGTCAATCTACACATATGGAATGCAGTCAACTATGGAAAGCTTATGCTGAATGGCTAACCATAAAATGAACGAAAGTCTAGGCGTTAAATGTTTGCTCAAAATATTGGGTGTAACTCTTTCCTAGATTCTTTTTAAGAGAGGACGACACTCTGCATAGCTGAGCCTCTTGGTCGAGATTGGGAGACCAAGATATAATAGAGGGGGAGTGTGCAGCTTCATACCCGTGGCCTCTGAAATGGGGGATTCCAAGGCAGTAGATTTTTTAAACAATAGAAAGTGACTTTTAGTCAAGTTGATCCGCAACCTAGAAATAAGTTTAAAATCATGTAGAGCCTGCATAAAAGTCTGAATAGACTCCAAGTCAGCTTTACAAAAGAGAAGCAAGTCATCTGCAAAGCACAAATTAGTGAGGCTAAGTTTTTTGCACTTAGAATTATGCTTGAAAAGCGGATTGGAAAGAGTCTTCTTCCTGATGATAGCACTGAGAAACTCCATGGCCAAGATAAACAGATACAGGGAAATGGGATCACCCTGTCTAACACCCCTTGCGGCTCTAAAGTATCAAGTAGGAGAGTCATTAATCAAGACCGAAAAGGATGCAGAGGAAACATATTCCATGACCCACTTAATAAATTGGTCTGGAAAACCATAAGCCACCAACATAAATCTCAAGAAAGAGCAGCTGATACTATTAAAAGCCTTGTGGAAATCGACTTTCAAAGTACAATTCGAAGGGCTATTAGAGGAAGAGTATCCTTTCAAGAGTTCTTGTACAATAATAATGTTGTCGCCAATATATCAATTAGACAAGAAAGCACTTTGGGTATCACTAATCAATGGAGCCAACACTTTCTTCAATATAGCTGCTAATATCTTAGAGATCACCTTATAAATGAAGTTAGCGCAAGAGATGAGGCGATAGTCGGAAAAAGGAAGAAGGATTAACACCTTTAGAATTAGGCATAAGAAGGTTTGGTTAATCTCCTTAAGCAGCACCCCATTTTGAAAAAATTCATATATGGCTTACTTGACAAATCCACCAATGACATTCCACGATCGTTGATAGAAATAGCCATTTAAACATCCGACCTAGGAGCCTTCTTACCATTCATCCCAAAACACAACTCTCAATTTCACTATCCTCCACTGACTTAATTAAGAAATCCATGTCAGTAGGAGCCACACGTGTAAGGTTAAGAAGTTGCAAATCTCAAAGGGTAACCTGATAATTGGCCTCAGTGCCAAGTAAGGAGTTGAAAAAGTTGAAGGCTTCATCTTGAATAAGCTTCGGATGATGGATAACATGGCTATTAGGAGTAGTAATGGAAAAAATCTTATTACGGTTCTTCCTTGACAAGATGGAATGAAAGAAAAATTGGGAGCAATTATCCCCATCTTGGAGCCAATTAATCCGGGCTCACTGTTGCAAAAGGGAGGAGTGGTTATTAACTGCTTAAAGATAAGAGGTAAGGGCTAGCTTCTCCTGATCAATGAGGTTTTGATTATTAGGACTGGAAGATAAGAGAGACTGCACCCTAGCCAACTCCAATCTAGAGTGATTGACGGATTCAGCAGTAGGACCTTGAATAGACTTTATAAGTTTAAGCTCCTGCTTATTGACTTTCAATTTCTGAAGGTAAGTGAATTGGTTAGTATCTCTATAGTAGTACGTAGAGCCCTTCGTGCAAGCTTCGACGAACCCAGGAGCTTCAATAAGATAGTTGTTGAACTGAAATGGATGGTGGACAATCATAGGTTTTATCAGGTTAGAGATCAGGATGGGGGTATGGTTAGAGAATAAAGGGTCCAGAAATCTAGCTGAACTATTGGAGAAGACCTGAAGCCAGAGATCATTGACAAGGGCCCTATCAAGCTTCTTTCGAATAAACCACCTTGATCTTTGTTTATTAGACCACGTGAACAAATGGCCATAGAATTTGAGATCCATTAACTTCACTTGCACTAGATAGTTCAAAAAATCAGTAGAATAGTTTCTCAAACTGATGTTTCCTTGAGCCTCAGATGTGTAGAGAGTAGTGTTGAAATCCCCACATAAAAGCCAAGATTTGCTGACAATGCCACTCACTTGGCTAATATTAGTCCATAGATCTTGGCGTTGAAACTCAAAGTTGCTAGCATACACAAAAGAGACAAAGAACTCAGTATTACCTTGCAACAGAATTATACGAAGATGCATAGCTTGCTATCTAGCCTCACTAAGGTCAGCCTGAATCTCATCTGAATTAACACAAACTATAATCCAACCATAAGCATGGTGACTGTGGTTGGATAACAAACTCCACTGAGAACCAAAAATCTGCAGTTTATTCATATTAGCCAGCCGAATTTTCATTTCAAACAAGCCTATCAAAAGAGGTTTTTCTCTCCAGACAAAGTCCTTTAAAGCCAAAAACTTGGAAGGACTATTTATTCCTCTAACATTCCATGCCAAAATAGACATATTAAGAAGAGGGAGTTGTGAGGCCTTCACCTTTGCCCCATTGGGATTTTCTTCTTGATATGGATCGTGAGTCTACACTGTGCACATCTGCATCAATGCATAGAGAAGGAAGAGAGGATTTGTCAGAACTTACCATTGTCTGCGAGAGATCCTTATTAGAACTATTATCTTGAGGTGAGGAGACAACAGGCACTACAGGAGAGCTCTCAGGAATACAAGGATTTGGCATCTTAAGCATATCAACGTTCGCTACCTTTGTGATCCCACAAGGCTCTAATGACTGAGTTAGAGCAGGACTATCCTAGTTATTCACTGGTTCAACTATATGAGTAACATCGAGAGTAGTAACCTCTTGGCTGTCCTTACGCTGCAGAGCACTTTGATGTTTAGGGGCTAGATTTTTAGCTGACTAGCATGCATCCTCTTCATGCATCAATTCCTAGTAGATACCAGTTTTAAAGGTCTTACCTGTAGGTCTCCAAATAGTATTTTGAGCTTTAGCCTGGGGTCCCTAAAGATAGGAAATAGAAATGTTGTCCTCCCATAACTGATTCTCAATCCCAAGCCTCATAATCGGTATTTCATTAGGTAGTTCCTTAGACACCTCTATACTAATGCAAATACAAGCATA
The DNA here is from genome assembly GCA_026546855.1 of Erythroxylum incrassatum. Taxonomy (NCBI): domain Eukaryota; kingdom Viridiplantae; phylum Streptophyta; class Magnoliopsida; order Malpighiales; family Erythroxylaceae; genus Erythroxylum; species Erythroxylum incrassatum. Next base: position 14,712,623 of record JANVCL010000214.1, on the reverse strand, counting down.
ACCAATTTACTTCTTCGTTGTCATGTTCTCATCCATACACAATGGCTTACCAATGAAGCTGGCTAGTTGGCTTAGTCCCAGTGTGGTCCAGTACTCCAGTGGCACATTATGGAAATTAACCCAGATTAGGAGATTATGAATTTTGATGGTTTCTTGCTTAAGACTTGGCTGCCAAATTTGCAGGAATAATGGCTGACTCCCGAAGTGCCATGGACCCTCCTCAAGGATTTTTGAAGCTACAGAGGTGGAGGAGAAGGAGAAGAGGACAAGATTGTCTTCAGAAAGTAGAACAGTTGTAAGGCCTCTATTCTTCCAAAATTTGTTAGCCCATCGCTGAATAAGGGGAAAAGCTGGGCGTTGGTCAAGGAAAAAACCAACAAGGGTGGCTTTCCAACTATTAGCCCCCGCTTGAAGGGTGCCCAGGTGCGGATAAATGATAAGCTTCCCATTGACTTCATTGGGTGGTTTGTAAGAAAGAGAAGATGCCAAAGAGTCCTCGACTCCCTGTTTCCATATTTTCTAGGTAGCCAAAGGAACTGCACCCGAAGGGGTTAGAGAGGTGTGGGGATGAGCAGTGGATAAAGGTGGAAAGTCTTCAGTGGGGCGGGAAAGTGGGTGGGTCAGCCATGATGCAAGGGGAGAGAGGCAGGAAAAGAAATTTTAAAGGAAAGATGGAGACAGAGTGAGCTGGAAAGAAAAGGAAGGCTGGGGAAAGGGTAGGGAGCAGAGGTGGGGTAAGCAGAGAAGAGAGAATCCAAGGGTTTGAAGGAAAAGGTGAGTGCAAGAAGAGCAGGTTGTAGAGAGAAGGGACAACGTCTCTCTCTAACTTGTTATAATAGTTTGTGCTCCATTGGAATACATTGTTCTTTTTCAATTTTCATACATTTCTCTTAAACTTTTAATTCAATAAGTCAATCTACCTATGAACTCACAATTCTTGCTAGTCATTTATAAGAATATTTTAGGACTCTCTAAGATATTCTTATTTCTCTCAACTCTGCCATTTCAATTGATTCAAGCACATTTTATCTTCTCACTGTTTCAAGCATTTTAATTTCTTATCGAGTCCTAATATAGCTTACATATAAGAAGAGTCCTCATCTCTAACCAAAAGCTATGTATAAATTATTTTTAATCTTTATTACCTTTCAATGTATCTATTCCTTTGAATAATAAACTACTCAATATTTTTTAGTAAGCAAAGGAAAATATATTAAGCTAAGAATACAAGGATAATTGCAAAAGGAGAGTCTCTAAGCACAAAATACTCCATGAAACCAAAACTAGAACACCGGATATTAGCAACAAAATTAAAGAAGACAATAAAAAAACCTACAAATTGAAAGCTTGAGAATAGGTTAACTTTAGTTTACACACCAAATATCAATTAGAGAAGGGCTCCTATCAGCCTGGATAATATGCTTTGTGATAATTTATCTCATTTAATTATAGGTGTTTGTTGCTAAAATTTGGTGATCTTAACATTTTTGGAGAAAAAGTTTCTGTTCATTTCTCTCTAATAAGAATAAGTATCACATTAAGGATTAGTTTGAAGATTTTAAAATTTTGTTGATGAGAGAAGTGTATTTGATTGGTCCATTGTACAAATTATGACAAACTTGTAGGGTATCATCCAGCTCTGCACAACACATCTAGTACAAAAAAAGACTTTGAATAATTACAAAAGAATAACAAACACTTAATGTATTTACGATCATATTTATAAAGAGAGTAAAGACTACACTAAGTTATTATTCATTTCAATCTGTCAAATATTTTGAACTTATTTTTTGTGACTTGACATGTCACGTAGCAAAGGAGGTTTTGGAAGAATCTCTATTAAATTACACTATCTTTTCTTTAATAAATTTAGACAAGATTTATTGGTAAATATTTTGGAATTATAATTCTTCCAAATTACTTTGTCTTCAACTTCCACATCAAATCCATGATTTGAAACATGTTTTATTATGTGACTGAAACCTCTAAATTTGCAATTATATTATCCATTAATAATAGTAAAATTAAATTTGATTTTGAGGGAAATTAAAATTAAGATTTCTTTACCCTTGAATGATGTATAAAGGTCCTAACTCATTAGGTGGCGTATATCACGCATCAGGAGACGAAATGCAAGGGGGAATAGAGAAAAACGCACAAACAAGGGGGAAGCAGAATGTTTTAAGTGATTGTGACCTCTATTGGTCACATCACTACACAGTAGATAGAGGAGAGTAGAGAAATAAATTGGAGGCTTGACCCAGGAGAGGCTTGAGTGGTGTGAACCAGGAGACGTTAGAGTAGACACAAGCACAATGTCGCACCATGGCAGCAGGCGTGAGGAGAAATAAATCAGCAGAGAAATAAAACATAGAGGAGTAACGCAGACGCAGCTAGGTGGCGTTGTTTTGGAGGCAACAAATTGAATTAAAATCGCCCCACAGGTCATAGCAAAGCGGAGGCGTTTTGACGCCATAGCAAGGACGCAACAGACTACAGGGGAGAAGGATTTAAAAGGTTGCAAGGTTTATTCGTCAAAATCATCTACAATGCCGAAAGAAGAGAAGCAAAGAGTGGAGAGCAATGTATTCGTTATTGGTGACCTTTATTGGTCACATCAACGAATAGTAGACACAAAGCTACAGTGAGGAACAATACAGAGTTGGTGCAACATAGGCAGAACAAGGAGCTACAGTAAAAAGTAAGGGATTTTTGGTTGGGGATAAAGAGTGGGGTTGAAGTAATTTATCAAGAAAGACCCATGAAGAGCTAAACATCTTGACGCTGATTTGGAGGTAAAATTGATACCGATAACCTGGGCTAAGTATTATTTTAATTATTTTGTTGTTCTTTCTATCATTAGAAATTGATTGTGTTATCCTATTTTAATTATTTGGATTTTTGTATGGATAATTAAATTTTCGTTATTATTCGGTTATTTGTGTATGAACCTATTGGGTATTGTGAGTGATGATTTTAATGCGTCCATTGGATTGTTAATTGCAAAACCCATTGCTAGAATTTTGATATAATCCATAATTGTTATGTTAAAATTCACATGTAGCGACTAATGATTCGTAATCATTAGGGATAACATGACCTAGGTTAAATGACACATCGTAGGTGGTTGTTGCCTTGATTAATCGATTTTTCTAATTCGTAATGCTACTCCCTAATTAATCTAGAGATCGTATCCTAGGTTGTTAGGTGGTTAGATTTAATTAATGATCGTATCTTGATTAAACAAAACTTAAGGAAAAACTCGGGTTAATTATTAACTCACGATTAATAGTTACTAGGAGAGGTTAAAGAACAACAAATTAATAAAAATATGCTTAGTCAGGGTGTAGGCCGAGATTAAACCAAAGAACCGGGTCCCTACCGAATTCCCCACATTTATCATTTTTTGCATGTTTTCTTTAATTTTTTATTAGTTAGTTTTATTTTATTTTTCTTATCCCAAAAAAATCCAACCCCCAACCATTAAGTGTAAACACCGATTAATTTTATTTCATGAACTTTACACGCACTCTTTATGGGATCAACCTAAACTTACCACTGCTACAGTAGTAGTCTAGTTAATTAATTTTGACTAGTGTTACGAAGCACAGTTAAATTTTGGCACTATTGTCGAGGATTGCGGTGTTCTAGTTTTTGTTTGTGATTTAATTGGTATTTTGTATATATTTGTTCGTGATTAATTTCTTTTCTGTTATTTTGTGATCTTTTCATTTTTATTTCATGTTAAAAAATCGATATAGACGGAGGTAATTTCTTTTATAATTCATATTCTCATTCCTATAACAATACTTGGACTGATCAACCTAACTTTTGTTATGGATGGAGTAATCATCAGAATTACTTCCATGATAGTTTGTAGGACACACAACAATTCTCGTACAGGCTAGAAGCTTCCTATCACAACTCCGGTCCATCTCTAGAAGAATTGATATTGCAATTGTAGGAGAATACTTTACAATTCCAGAAAGATGGAGGGCAATTTCTAGAAAACATTTGGTCCCAAGATCCGGAGAGCCAACTTGGTTCAAGTGCATCTTTAGAAGAAATTGTTAACAAACTTATTGCTAATACTTTGCAATTTCAACTGTTTATGCAACAGGAAATGCAACAATTCCTACAAGAGACAAAAGCACACCAAAAGAGGATGGAAAACCTAATAGGTTAGATAGCACTAAGCCTTGATCACCTAGAATCGCAACGAGAAGAGGCGCAGCTGTATCAACCCGAGGTTTATCCAATTGAAGTCTGTGTGGAAAATTTGCAAAGTGATGAGGAGCTTGAGAATTTTGGGGTCAACCCTCAACGAATTATTTCTGTCAAAGAAGTAGAGAAGGAGCTCGAAGCCGAAAAGGACACATCTTTTAGCTCAGAGGTAAGTACTGAGTCCATAATTATTTTTGAAACTAACTATTTGCCTTGACATTACAGATTAGAAGAATTGAATGATGAAGAAATAGGTAAAGAGATGTTCGAAATATGTCTAGAGGGTTTGGAATCAGTTAAGATTGAGAAGCTGAAGATAGGGAAGGCGCTAAATAAGGATGATGATCAACTAAGGCCCTATCCGGAACTACCCTGTGTGGAAGTGGCGCTAACTGTAATTCCCAAAGATCACAATTTCGTCACGTGAGGAGAAGAAGGAATCGAGCCAGCCACCCTAAACAAAGGCCCTTCTTGGGAAGCAACCCAAGGGAAGTAAATTTCTTTTCCTTTACATTTTCGCATTACTTTTATTTATTCATGTGTGTTTTTGATCTTGTTAGCTTTACTTGTTTTTAAGTTTTCAATCAAAATGAGAGAAAGACTAAAACAAATGAAACAAACATTTTCTCATTTTATGTTGCTTCTGGAATTATATCATCATGATTAGAGTGTGAATTGACTAGATAATTTCATAGCAACTTTAGCATGTACTTTTTCTCTTATGATTGGTTGATATACATTATTTTTGGAAGAATAGTGACTAATGGTAGACAAAGCCGGCGAGAATTTGAGCCTTAATTGGCTAACACATCCATATCAGTCTCATTGCTTTTTGATAATGTGTGACCTTCATGACGTGTACATCCTGATTTTGCATTGAATTTCTAATCGAGACCACATTTTTATCACATGCATTAACATGGATATGATTAGGCATTCTTTGTTTTTCATAAGCTACATTGGCCAAATGACCTACCCTATTGACATGATTTTTCCCTTGATAAACCCTTTTAAGCTTTAGCCTTTCTTTTTGTATAAACCACACTTTATTCTTTTAAACTTAACCAAATGTCCTACCTAAATCATAAAGCTAGTGGAACATTTGTGATTGTTGAGTTTGTGGATGTGCAAAATTCTAAGTGTGGGGGCTTATATTTGTGAGGGTTGGTTATAATCTTGGGATGTTATTTTATGTCTTAGCATTGAAATTCCCATGTTGACGTAGCTTATTTCAATTTTATAAGGAAAAGAAAAAAAGGAAAAGGAAAAGGAAAGAAAAAAGAAAAAAAGAAAAGAAGAGAAAAGAAATGAAAAAATTGGAAAAAAAAGAAAAAAATTGTTTCAAATAAATGTACCAAGGAAGAATTGCATTTGTATTGAAAATTTGTTTATAGTTTATGCATCTTCCTAAAGTTGTAATGGATGAGTTATTTGAGTATGTTGAATATGAGGTTGAGGTTGGATTAGAAGGTTCACTCTTGTGATTTTATTGGGATAAATCTTATGAGTGATTCCTTCAGATTGGATATGCTTCATGTGGTTTGTGTGTGAGAGTTGAATGGGGTTATGAAATATTTATTGCATTTGTCATAGCTGACGGTACCCAGTTTTTGATGAGTGTTACTTTTGTTTCACTAGCTTTGATGGCTTTCATGCTACTTACCCTAAATATACCTCACCTTACCCTTACCTACATTACAACCTTTAAAAGTCCTTTGATTCATGATTTTGCATGTGAACATTAGTGGTGGAGAAATGAAATGATATGCAAAATTAGGGATTGTCATGATCACGAATGGTATTGAGTGTACCCATGGATTTATTTTAGTTAAACACATTTTTCGAGTCTACCGTTAGATTGTTCAATTTTTGAAGATATTGAATGATGATTGATCATGAGTAAAAGCTTGGAATGTTAATTTATTGCTATGATTTTTGAAAGTTATTCATCTTTGGTTATGATTATATTGTCTTGAAAAATATGAGAATTGAGTTGATGTTTTGGGTCAATGAGCTTAATTTGGATGTTTTGCCCGAGGACAGTCAAAGGCTAAGTGTGGGGGTATTTGATATGTGCTTAATTGTTAATATTTTTAATTATTTTTACTTAGCGATTATTGACATAAAATGCTTAAGATACTCACATTAATTCATATTTAATTTTAGGTACATTTTTAGAGCAAAGAAATTAAAGTGAGTCAAAAATATCCCATTTGAGACATTTTTCGAAGATCAATACTCGCTTGCCTTCATAGGGTGAGACAAAGAAAATTATAAGGCAGCCAAAAAAATAGCATTTTAATTGGAAAAATCGTCAGCATGAGGTAGCAGTGTTTTTGAGGGAGGCAAATCAAATTGTGAACGTCAATCAACAGTACAAGGAGCATATGAAAATGGCAAGAGAACAAAACGCTGAAGCAACACGAGATTTATCAGAAAAGATTCTGATTGGAGAGTGTAGTAGTACTGTATCCATAATCAAAGGATCAGATTAACCATCTTGCAATTCAGCCACGTGGTGTCGAAGGAGGCAGAGCATAGCAGAATTAAATGAGATTAAATGACAAGGAAGCGGGCTGGAGAGCATAGGTGACATTGTAATTGGACGCATGAGGATAAGAATAAAAGGAGATAGCTGGGGCGTGGTCAGCAGTCAAGCAAAAACACAGAATAGGAGCTGGAGGATTTAATTGTCTAATCAGGAAAGCAAGTTGGAGGACAGGTCAGCGCAAAAGCAAAAGCAGGGTTGAAAGGTTAGATGTTGAGAAAGCCGGACACGTGGAGAAGCAAATGAAATCAAGAAGAATTAAATAGACAGACAGAAATTGCGTGAAAGGAAACAACGGAAGTCACGCAACATGAACTAGTATTCATGTGAGGCTTCTTACCTTTCCAAACTAGAGAGGGCAATAACAAGTAACAGGTGGCATATAGGCTTCTTACCTTTCCAAAGCTCGTAAGGTGTCTTATTTTTATCTCTTCGCAAATGCACCCTATTAATCACGTAGCACACGGTATTGACTGCTTCCGCCCAAAAGGATTTAGGAAGATGATACTCATTAAGCATTGTTCTACTCATTTCTTCAAGTGAGCGATTCTTCCTTTCTACTACACCATTTTGTTGTGGTGTTCTTGGTGTTGAGAAATTGTGTTCCATTCCATATTTGTCGCAAAGCTTTTCAAATGGTTCACACTCAAATTCTCCTCCATGATCGGTTCTAATCGCAACAATTGTCAAATCCTTTTCATTTTGAACCAACCTACACCACTTAGTAAATTCGTTAAACGCATCACTTTTATTTGCAAGAAATCTCACCCAAGTAAATCTAGAGAAATCATCCACAATAACCAGAACATATAATTTACCACTAAGACTAGAATGTCTAGATGGGCCAATCAAATCCATATGCACAAGTTCAAGAATTCTAGAAGTGCAGATTTCTCTCTTTGGTTTAAAAGATTCCCTAACATGTTTGCCTTTCAAACAAGACTCACACAAGTGATCTTTAACAAATTTAATCTTAGGCAAACCTCTTACAAT
>JANVCL010000214.1:14694510-14704758 GCA_026546855.1 Erythroxylum incrassatum | reverse complement strand
GTAATTTCTTTTATAATTCATATTCTCAATCCTATAACAATGTTTGGACTGATCAACCAAACTTTTGTTATGGATGGGATAATCATCAGAATTACTTCCATGATAGTTTACAGGACACACAACAATTCTCGTACAGACCAGAAGCTTCCTATCACAACTCTGGTCCAGCTCTGGAAGAGTTGATGTTGCAATTGCAGGAGAATACTTTACAATTCTAGAAGGATGGAGGGCAATTTCCAACAAACACATGTTCTAGTGCCCAAGATCCGGAGAACCAACATAATTCAGTTGCATATTTAGAAGAAATTGTTAATAATATGGCCGCTATCAATTTACAATTTCTACAGGATATGCAGCAATTTCAACAAAATATGCAAGAATTCCGACAAGAGACAAAAGCAAGCCAACAGAGGATGGAACACCTAATGGGTCAGATGGCAATAAGCCTTCATCGCCTAGAATCGCAACGAGAAGAGGCACAGTTGTATCAACCTGAGGTGTACCCAATTGAAGTCTATGTGGAAACTTTACATAGTGATGAGGAGCTTGAAAATTTTGAGGTCAAACCTCAACAAATTGTTTGTGTCGAAGAAGTCAAGAAGGAGCTCGAAGCCGCAAAGGACATATCTTTTAGCTCGGAGGTAATTACTGAGTCCATAATTATTTTTGAAACTAACTCTTTACCTTTACCAAATATATTGGATGAGTTAAATGATAAAAAAGGGTGAAAAGACGTTCGAAATATTTTTGGAATGTATGGACTCAGTCGGGATTGAGAAGCTGAGGATAGGGAAGATGCTGAAGGAGGATGATGATCAAGTAAGGCCCTATCCGGAATTACCTCACGTAGAGGAGCTGCATGTGATACATGAAGATCATAATTTTGTCACGTGAGGAGAAGAAGGAGTCAAGCCAGCGACCCTAAACAAAGGCGCTTCTTAGGAGGCAACACAAGGGAAGTAAATTTCTTTTCCTTTACATTACCGTATTACTTTTTACATGCATGTGTCTTTTACTTGTTTTTAAGTTTTTAATCAAAATGAGAGAAAGAATAAAACAAATGAAATAAACATTTTTTTCGTTTTCTATTGCTTCTAGGATTATATAATCACGATTAGAGTGTGTTTTGACTAGAGAATTTCATAGCAACTTTAACATGCACTTTTTTTATGATTGGTCGATATGCATTATCTTTAGAAGAGTAGTGACTAATGGTAGACAAAGCCGGTGACATTTTGAGCCTTATTTGACTGACACATCCATATCAGTCTCATTGCCTTTTGATAATGTGTGACCTTCATGACAGATACGTCTCGATTTTGCATTGATTTTCTATTTGAGACCACATTTTTATCACATGCATTAACATGGATATGATTAGGCATTGTTTATTTTTCATAAACTACATTAGCCAAATAACCGATCCTATTGACATGATTTTTCCCTTGATAAACCCTTTTGAGCTTTAGCCTTTCTTTTTTTATATAAACCACATTTTATGCTTTTAAACTTAACCAAATATCCTACCCAAGTCATAAAGCTAGTGGAAAATTTATGATTGTTGCGTTTGTGGATGTACAAAATTCTAAGTGTGGGGGTGTATATATGTGAGGGTTGGTTATAATCTTGGGATGTTATTTTATGCCTTATCATTGAAATTCCCATGTTGATGTAGTTTATTTCAATTTTATAAGGAAAAGAAGAACAAAAGGAAGAAAAGAAAAGAAAATGGAAAAGAAAAAAAGAAAAAAGAGAAAAAAAGAAAAGAAAAAATGAAAAAAATTGTTAAAAATAAATGTATCAAGGAAGAATTGCTTATGTGTTTAAAAGTTGTTTATGATTCATGTATCTTCCTAGAGTTGTAATGCTTGAGTCATTTGAGTATGTTGAATATGAGGTAGAGGTTTGCTTGAAAGATTCACTCTTGTGATTTCATTGGGATAAATTGTGTGAGTGATTCCTTCGGATCAGTATATGCTTCATGTGGTCTGTGTGTGAGAGCTAAATGAGGTTGTGAAATGTAATTGCTGCATTTGTCAGAGCTAACGGTACCCAGTTTGTGATGAGTGTTACTTTTGTTTCACTAGCTTTGATGGTTTTTGTGCTACTTAACCCAAGTTTGTATCACCTTACCCTTTCCCACATTACAACCTTGAAAAGTCCTTTGATTCATGATTTTGCATATGAACATTAGTGGTGGAGAAATGAAATAATATGCAAAGTTATGGATTGTAATGATCATGAATGGTATTGAGTGTAACCATGGATATATTTTAGTTAAACACATTTTCCGAGTCTACCATTAGATTGCTTAGTTTTTGAAGATATTGAAAGTTGATTGATCATGAGTAAAAGCTTGGAATGTTGATTTCTTGCTATGATTTTTGAGAGTTATTCATCTTTGTTTATGATTATATAGTCTTGGAAAATTATGGAAATTGAGTTGATGTTTTGGGTTAATGAGCTTAATTTTAATGTTTTGCCCGAGGACTGTAAAAGCTAAGTGTGGGGGTAGCGTTGTAATGCTAGTCACCCTTTTTTGATGATTCATCACACTGACTTTGCCACATCACCCAAGATCTTCATCGAAAGGTGAAGGTTAGCCAAGTTCTGAGCCAATTCGTGTATAGTCTGACCAATAGCACCCATGGTCTAATCGGTTTGTCTATGGTCCGCCATTTGAGCACCATTTCATCCTTAGTCCCACCAAAGATATCATAGGCAAATCTGACTCGCCCTAGCAACTAAGCCAATCAATGCCCCACGGTCTGTCAAAGCTAACAACAACTCAAACCATGCTTAACCTTACTTGGTTAAGTTACCTTGGTTCCATTTGGCATGCCTTCTTAATGCCTAATTTATGCTAGACGTTGACCAAAGCTCACCAATGACTAATAAAAAGGGTCATGCAATGTTAAAGGACTAACAAATCACCCCCACTAGATGAACTCGACGCCCTCATCGGAATAAATTGAAGGTAGTCATTTACCTGGACTTTGAATTGCCACAAGGTTGTGTCTTCTCCCAAGTAGCTTTCGAGAATGGTTTATTCTCTATTGAGTCAAGAACTCTGTCCCTCAATTCTTCTTATGTTGCCCTAATATTTGATGATCTAAAATCTTCTTAATTTTCTCATCGAATTGCATCCTTACCACCGATGAAGCTCTTTTTAATTGACTCCTTTTAAGATCTATTGAATCCTTATAATATGGTTTAAGGAAACTAACAATAAAAGTAAGATGTACCTTTAAATGCTATGGTAACTTGAGGCAATAAGCTACATTTCTCATCTTTCAAGGGTTTCGAATGGCCCATCATACGTTGGCACCAACCCTCGATGCACCTGCTGTAGTAAGTTTGAAAAATACCTTATCCCCGATGTCAAAATCAAGCAGTCTTCTCCTTTGATCCGCATATTTCTTCATCTGTTTGGAAGCTTTATAAAGGCTGTCTTTTGCTTCATCCAACAATTCTTATTTTTCCTTCGCAAAACGATAAGCAGTTGGACACTTTCCTCCCGAAATTTTTTGAGCTATTTAGAGAGGAGTGAGTGGTTATTGTCCCAAAATAACTTTAAACGGGTTTTTTTCGTTGTCAAGGATCTATGCAAGTTATAACAACATTGTGCAGCATCAAGTAAACTTAGACAATTTTGTTGACTTGCACTTACATAATGCTACAAGCATTCCTCCAATAAGTCATTGATTCTTTTCGTTTGACCATCTATTTATGGGTGATTTGTAGTTAAAATTTTCAATTCACACCCCATCATATTGAAGAGAGATGTCTAAAATCGGCGAGTAAATTGGGTATCTTAGCCACTTACTATGTCCATCAAAACGCCAAAGTGCTTCACCATATTTTTGTAGGAAAGCTCCACAGCAACATCCGAGGGACACGAAGCTAAAATTGGCATAAAGATCGCATACTTGAAGAACCTATTAACTACCACCATGATTGACACCATGTCGTCAACCTTTGGGAAACCTCCAGTGAAGTCCATCGAAATTAACATCCGTTCAACTTCTGAGAAGTACCTTATCCCCATTGTCAAAATCAAGTGGTCTTCTCCTTTGATCCGCATATTTCTTCATCTGTTTGGAAGCTTTATGAAGACTGTCTCTTGCTTCATCTAACAATTCTTATTTTTCCTTTGCAAAATGATAAGCAACTAGGCATTATCCTCCTGACATTTTTTGAGCTATTTAGAGAGGAGTGAGTGGTTATTGTCCCAAAACAACTTTAAAAGGACTTTTTTGTTGTTGTCAAAGATCTATGCAAGTTATAACAAAATTGTGCAGTATAAAGTAAACTTAGCCAATTTTGTTGACTTGTATTTACATAATGTTGCAAGTATTCCTCCAGTAAGTCATTGATTCTTTCCGTTTGACCATCTACTTATGGGTGATTTTCAATTGAAAATTTCAATTCACACCCCATCATGTTGAAGAGAGTCGTCTAAAATCGACGATTAAACTAGGCATCTTGGTCACTTACTATATCTGTCAGAACCCCAAAGTGCTTTACCACATTTTTGTAAAAAAGCTCCACAACAACATCTGAGGGGCACGACACTAAAATTTATTAGCACAAAGATCGCATACTTAAAGAACCTATCAACCACCACCATGATTGAATTCATGTCGTCCACCTTTGGGAAACCTCTAGTGAAGTCCATTGAAACTGACATCCACGGTTTTATCAGAATTGGCAAGTGCTGCAACAAACTTGCCCCCTTCTTTTTCTTAGGTTTATCCAATTGAAAAATAAGGCAAGTTTTGACATATACCTAAATGTCATTCTCTATCTTTGGCCAATAGTAATATCGAGAAAGGAGCGTTAACATCTGTTCAACTTTGGGGTGACCAGTCTACTATGAATCATACATCTCCTTCATTAATTGCTTTCATAAGGAACTAAAACTTGACACATACAATCGATTATTCTTCGTCATGAGCAACCCCTCATCATCAAGAAAAAATCGTCACACAACACCCTCCTTTACTTGCTTTACAATTTGACCACAAGTGTTGTCAATTGAAGCTACTAGTTTAATTTTCTCTAACAGGTTTGATTCGACTTGAGTGATCACATATAAAGCTATAAATACTTCTTTTCGGCTTAATGCATTAGCCACATTGATGTGTTTTCTCGATTTATGCTCCTATACGAAGTCATATTCGGCAAGAAACTCTTGCCATCGGGCTTGCCTTGTAGATAACTTCTTTTGGGTCCTGAGAAAGGTATTAGCAGCATTATTAGTATGAATAACAAACTTGGTACCCAATAAATAAACCCGCCAAGCTTCAAGGCAATGTATTATTGCTAGTATCTCCTTCTCATCTGTCGAGTATCGTTGCTTGACACCATTAAGCTTACGAATTTCAAATGCCACTGGATGTCCTTTCTACACCAAGACTCTGCCAATATCTTTGCCCGAAGCATCTGTGTGCACCTCGAAAGGGAGATCAAAGTCGGGTAACTTCAACATCGGTTCAGTTAAAATGGCAGTCTTTAACTTCTCAAAGGCTTCTTAGCATGCCTCTGACCAGTGCCACTTTTGTTTCTTCTTCAATAAATCTGTCAAAGGTGCTGCCTTCTTCAAATATCCCACAATGAATTGAGGATAGTAGTTCTTTAAGCTGAGAAAGCTTCTAAGTTCCTTCACCATCTTTAGAACTTGTTAATCAACAATTGCTTGTACCTTTTTAGGATTCATTCACACCTGGCCCTTGCTCACTAAGTGTCTTAAGAACTTTATATCTGATTGTGCAAATTCACTATTCTCCAACTTTACAAAAAGTTTATGTTGTCGCAATTGCTCAAACACCTTCCACAAGTGTTGTATATGCTCTCCCATGTTAGTGCTATAGACCACAATATCGTCTAAATAGATCTCCACAAAATTGTGCAAAAGGTTGTACAACACATCATTCATCATATTGCAAAAAGTAGCAGGGGGCATTAGTCAAGCCAAATGACATAACTAAAAATTCATACAAGCCATACCAAGTTACACAAGTTGTCTTTTGCTTGTCACCTCAACAATTCGCACTTTCCAATACCCACTCTGCAAGTCTACCTTTGTGGACATTGTAGCCCTTGATAATCTTATCCATCAAGTCTTGAATTAAAGGAATGGGAAATTTATTTTTAATAGTCACCTTTTTTAAAGCTTGATAGTCAACACAAATCTTTAGGGCTCCATCTTTCTTCTTTTGGAACAAAATCGGAGCTCCATAAGGGGTTTTGGATAGTTGGATGTATCCTGCTTCCAAAAATTCATCAAGTTGCTTCCGTAGTTCCACGAACTATATCGTGATATTCTATAAGGGGTGCGGGCAGGAGGTATTACATATGGCACTAGTTCAATCTAATGATCAACTTCACAATGAGAAGGGAGAGTTTTTGGTAACTCCTTTGGCATCACATCCTTGAGTTCCCTCAATACTTTTTCCACTGCATCTAAGACTTCTATCACGTGGTCCTCTATAATTTCCCATATGGCTGCAAGGTATGTCTCCATGCTTTTCTTAAGGCCCTTTTTAATACTCATGGTAGAAATATAAGCTATAATTGCTATTTTGTCCACAGTTCCATAACTAAACCTACAACAATTGATGTAGCATGAATTTTGATCATTCATAAACATTATACCTCTAAGATGTGGATATAGCATCGCCTTTTCCATCTTAAGAAAGTCAATGCCAAAAATCAAATCAAAATTCTCGAGAGGTATCACCAATATGTTAAACTTCCCACGCCAACTTTCTATACTCAAAGTAACATTGTATGCAATCCCTACCACAGCTTATGCTTTCGCGGTAGGAGTTTTTATTTTTGTAGGGTCTTACTAATCTTCAACCCCAATTTTTGTACCAGCCATTCTACAATAAAGGAATGAGTGGCACCCATGTCCATCTCCCATTTACCTGTATCTTCACTTATATAAGGCATTTAAATGGGTTTAGTTCTGTACTAACCGCATTAAGTAAGCAGGTAGGATTTAACCCAACTTCTGAGTGATTGGCATCCGCGTCTACTATTAAAGCATTCAACTTCTCCTTTCTTGGGTAGTCACAAAGATAGTGAGGGCTACTGCATAAGAAACAATCACAATTTTTCTTAGAATATTTCTCACCTTGTTTTGGTTACCTAGTTTGCTTGAACTTCCCTTTATGATCATTTTACCTTTCTTGGTTTTTCTTCTTCTTTCCTATACTCTTCTTTTGGTAGTGCCTTTCAATTTTTGAGAAGAGGAAGAGGCCTCGGCTTCCTTTGGCATTATAAAATCTACCAAAACATTCGTAGCTACAATCGCACCCACAATGTCCTTGACAGTTTGCATTTACAACTCCATTTGTGCCCAAGGTTGTAATCCCAATATGAAGTTGAATAACTTGTCCTCATCTAACATTTTCTCAATATCAAACATTAAGGAACTAAATTTCTTAACATAATCCTTTACCAAACCATCATGCTTCAATTGCTTCAGCGCTTCCCTTGCAAACTAAACGGTATTATTTGGAAGGAATTGATCCTTTAGCTCCTTTTTTTATCCTCTCCTATGTATCAATAAGAGGACAACCAATATTAATTTCGACAGAGGTTCGAGTTCTCCACTACAATTTTGCATTTCTGTCAAGATGCATTGTCGAAACGTTCACCTTTTCCACATCTGACACCTTAATAATTGCAAAATAGTGTTCCACATCCCACTAAATTTTTTTAAGTTCTTTAGCATTCCAAATGCCTTAAAAAACTTTTGGCTCACGCACCTTTAATATGGTTCTTTGAACATGTCCTGCATCTGTAGTGGCAATTGCATATCTGAGGGCAATCATCTCAAAATTGGCATCCTTTGGTGCTTTATTGAATTCAACCACTTGATTTCATAATGCTTGGGATTGCCCCTTTAAGGCTTCAAAATGTGATGCGTAAGACAAGACTTCTTCTTCACCCGTAGGTATGGGATCAATGAGTACTTCCACCCTTGTGACACTCTCAATTAGATTGCTATCACCTGCCATTGGCTCTAATACTAACTTTTACAAAGACTTTACAAAGAACTCGAGCTCATAAAATGCACCAAAGTTTAAGTACGGCAGTTGAACTTTCTCAATTCAAATTAACTTTAACAAATCCCTTTTGTTTAAGGTGTTTCTCACAAAGGCAAAGTAAACCCATGAAATTCACTGAGCCATCATATTAGAATGGAAAACAATAAGAAGAGAAATATGCACACAACTTTACAGCAAAATTACCAACCTATATATTACTTACAAATTGGTATAAAGGATACAAATCTCTAACTCTCTCTCTAATGAATGAAGCTATGCTCAAATGAGCTATTTATAGGCATTTGGGGACTTTTTGGGCAAGAATATAAGAAAGTTGTCACAATGCCACTAACTTAGTTGATGGTTCACATCCCTAACCACTAGGTGCTACTTTAGTGGGTGGTTTACATAACATACCACTATTTCACTCCTAAATCAAATCAACATGTTGTAAACTATTTACAAGACACCTCATTCATATTCTTTGCCATGTCATCCTACTTCTTTGATGATTCATCCCAATAACTTTGCCAAATCACCCATGATCTTTATCAAAAGTACAAGGTTTGCCAAGTTTTGAGCCAATTAACATATGGTCCAACCAATAAGCTCCCATGGTCTAATTCATTCTTTCATGGTCCACCATTTGAGCACCATTTCATCCTTAGTCCCACCAAAGACATCTTAGGTAAGTCCAACTCGCCCAGCCACTAGGCCAATCAACACCCCACGGTCCATCAAAGCTAATCGCAACTCAAACCATGCTTGATCTTACTTGGTTAAGTTACCTTGGTTCCTTTAGCATACCTTCCTCATGCTTAATATATACTAGATGTTGGCCAAGACTTGTCATGTAATGTTAAGGAACTAACACCAATCCATATAAGCTTATCGTAATTGCATGATTTAAAGTTTAATATGAATATTGCTCTAGAAATTAATTGACTAAAAAAGTCATTTGCATGCTAAAAAACCGAAGGGGGTAGTAGTTTCACAAACTTTTGAATTTTTATCATGGACGTCTCTAGCACAAACAAAAACAAAAGCAATCAAAACGAAATAATAAAAATCATTAGAAATGTGGTAACGTAGTTCGAAACACTTTGCCTACATCTGCAGGCCCCTCACCCAGCTTAATACTTTCACTGAAATACAATAGATTTACCCAAGGTTTTACTGAGTCGAGACTACTCAACCCTTGACATTATCTCTTAAACTCACTTCTCGTGAAAGAACTTTACACCTAATAGTACAACCGCCTCGTATTAACCTCAACAGATGATTTTTCTAAACTACTTTTAATTAAACGACAATTAATAAAAATAACTCAAGTGATTAACCAACTAAAAACAAAACAATAATACACTTAAGACAACGGAGAAGAACAACTTTCTCAAAGGTTTAGCTCCACTGAGATAAATCTGGAAGTCGTTGCAACAACAATAGGCTGATTCATACAAACACCAACACGAAGCCAAAATTGCACAATTATCAAACAACATATAATAGAATGTGCACGGAGTCCTCAAATATCTTTTCGTCGAAAGCCATTTTGATAGTTGAAGGTTTAGCGTAAGTGACTCCCAAGAGTATGCTATTCCAATGATTCAATAACAAAATAAGAATGCCAAGGTTCTTCACTCACGCAAATTGTCCAGCTTCAATAACTCCAATTAAACCATATGAGAGACTGTAAGTGAACTATCTGTACGTAAACGCCACACCAACAGCTCAATGTGAACATACGCTACACCAACAACTCAACACCTATTCATGGCCTCCACATTGTCGTTTGAAAAACAAAGGAAAGGTGAAAAATTCTGATATTTTTTGTCCTAATTCAATCAACGCCCATTACCCACTTAATACCACTCACATATCAAATTCAAATTCCCTTCTGGTATGTCATAGAGATATACACGAAATTCACTTCTGCTGTATCATAGAGACATACACGACTCTAACTCACAAAAGCCCTTAACCCACACACATGAAAAATTCCAACAACGTATGCAAATCAATCATCAGCTAAGTCACAGAAAAACACCAATAGGAAGCAACCACAACTCCTATATAACCCATCGACCACATCTCTTCTTAAGATACACATGTAACACCCCACTCCCGAGTGACCCGAACCCGATATCGTTGGTGATATCCGAGTCCGTGCCCCACGAGGGTGGCGTAC
>JANVCL010000214.1:14681892-14694410 GCA_026546855.1 Erythroxylum incrassatum | reverse complement strand
ATAAAATTGTCTTAGGCCCAATTACCGGGAATTATCATGAATGCATATACAGTAATTCCATGTGCACAATTGATACTATGTATCAATCCTATTATGCATGAACAGTACTCATTAATCCCTATCAATAAGTACTATGACAAATTTACTATTTTACCCTTGCAGTAGGGGGTGGGATGTTACAACACATCTATTCAATATAGGATACTATAACATCTAGAACATTATCCAAAATAACTTTTTGAATCAAGTCAACCAAGTATTATTGGTTAGCTATCAACATCCAATTAATATCTTATAGGTCCAATTAATAAAGAATGCCAAAACTAATTACTTAGATATATAACATATGTCCTAACAATCTCCCCCTTTTTGATATTATTTGTCACAAATATGAAACTCCCCCTAAATAACATAATTGAAAATATAAGTATCAATTTCACAATTCAATGACAAATACTCCCCTTTAATCAAACTTCAAGTTCTATAGAATATCAAGTTTATCTAATCATCTAAATTTCTTCCCCTTGGAACAAAAAAAAGCCAAAAAACATGACAAATAGTCACGCATATATCTTGAAATCTCCCCCTGAATGGAACAGTCACCAAAAACTATTTGATGTCTTCCCCTTGGGACAAAACAGTATCAAAATGCATAATCAAAATAATCAACAATAGGTGTAGAGAAAGAATCATAAGCACACCAAGATGACAATTTACGACCATTCAAAACATATGCCAACATATCATTACTTACTTCAATTCCATCTTCATAAGACTGATCAAATTCATAAACCTAAGCAATTAAACATGAGTGTTGCCAGTGTAGTGTGTGTGAGAGAGATAACCGAGAGAGAGACCCACACTGATGAGAGAGTTGAAGAGTCTTCGGTGGAGATAAATAGAAGTCACAATACAAACTACTAAAAAGATGGAACGACAATGGCAACATAAAAACTAAAGAATTAAAGAAGACAAATCTTTTTTTACGCTTCGTTTTTTAAACAACACAAAAAATACTTCAAAAATGTAAAGTACACAGTCCCTGTGCCCCTCAAAGAAATTCAAACTTGGCCT
The DNA here is from genome assembly GCA_026546855.1 of Erythroxylum incrassatum. NCBI lineage: Eukaryota > Viridiplantae > Streptophyta > Magnoliopsida > Malpighiales > Erythroxylaceae > Erythroxylum > Erythroxylum incrassatum. Next base: position 14,693,336 of record JANVCL010000214.1, on the reverse strand, counting down.
TATTCCTCGTCATATTATCTTTGTCATCTGTTGCTTCTTCTTAAGTAACTATCTTGTCCTTTGTCTCACCAATTTCTTTAAAAGTAGTAACTAACTGTGAATCTAGACAATTTCTTATTTTTCCTTCACAATGTTTTTGTGCCTGTAATTGACCCTTTCTAATCTAAGTGTGCTTTGGTATCATGGGATGCTACTGGAAATTTAATAGGGTGTGTTTAGATTTTTAGTTTTGACCCCTTTGAAACATCTTGTAGCATCTTGGCCTTATATGCTCGATAACTATAAAAAAATGATACGTGGGTACAAATCTTAATTTCTTGCCCAATGTTTCTTCTTCTTGAACAGATATGGTCATATCATTTTTCTCTTTATTCACTTTAGAGCACTCACCCTTATAGCCAATGCCTTGAAGACCCCCTTTTAACCTTACCAATTTTCATTAACTTTTCTGATTTTTCTGTGCCTCCATTCAACATTCTTAATTCTTTTTCGGTACTTACTAATTTCATTCTAGCTTTACCAAGCTCATCTTATGTAGACGACAACTTCTTCTCTAGATCTTGAATGATGTTCTTCATGGAAGTGTTTTCCTCCTTCAACTTCTCATTTTTCATACATGTTTAGACCCATTTACCATACATTAACTCATAGGCTTCATAAATACCTTCCTTTTTGTCATCTAAAGTACTGACATCACAGTCATAATCTGAGATTGAGCTTTGAGTTGAATCGCCTGCGTTTTTCTCAAAATTTACCGATTACTCACTTTTTCGTCCTTAGTTACTTCCTTCTCGGTTTCTGTTAAATAAGTAATTGGACTTTTAATGTAAAAAGTAACTAACGCAGCACTATTCACAGCTTCTTCTTCACTTCTGAATTCCTTATCACTCCAAGTGTTAGTATCGGATTTCCCTTTTCTCTTCTTCAAGATGTTAGCACACTCCGCTTGAACATGTCCGAAGCTTTGACACTCATGACATTGAATTCCCTTTACTTTCTTTCTCCCTTTTAAGTTTTGGCTTGTTATTTGATGAACTCCTATCGTTTTGCCTAAACTCAGGTCTGTTCTCTTTCACTCTCTTCAACCACTTACTAAACTCTCATGTTAATAGCTCCATATCCTCATTCTCGTCGAATCCATCTTCTACATCATTCATACCTTTTCCAGTTTCAACCTGTAATGCCAATCCTTTGCTTCTTTCTTATTTACCCCTTAAAAGATTCATTTCGAAATTTGTAAGAATTCCAATTACCTTCTCCAACTACAAGTCATTGATGTCATGAGCCTCCTAGATTGCTGCAATTTTTTGAATAAATCTTGGAGGTAGTGATCTCAACATCTTCTTGACTAGTTTTAGATTGGAATATTTCTTCCCGAGTTGATGTACCTGATTCTCTATATCTCGCAATCTTTCATGAAAGTATCCAATAGCCTCATTTTCATCCGTCTTCAGTTCTTCAAACTTTACAGTTAACATATGAAGTTTTGACGCTATCATATATTTGGACCCTTCAGGAATAATCTTCAAAGTATCCAATGTTTCTTTAGACGATTCACAAGTTGATATCATTGAGAAGCATCCTTCATCAACAGCACTAAAAATTGTGTGCAATGCTTGTGAATTTCCAGGTGCACTTTCTTCTTTGATTCTTGTCCATTCAACTAGATCTTTTGAACTGCTTCTCCTTTATCATCAGTAATCATCGGATGCATCCACCCATGTGTCACCGAATGCCAAGTTTTTGAGTCCTGAGCTTGGATGAAGACTTTCATCCGTGATTTCCTTGCAGGATAATTGAAACCATCCAATAACGGTGTCCTGATAATTGATGCTCCTTCTCTTATGGCCATAATTGCAAAACCCGAATCTACACCAACTTGATGTATCAACTTCTGAATTAGTGACCTTTCTTTGATACTTGAATAACCAAAGGGGGTAGTAGTTTTGCAAACTTTTCAATTTTTATCGTGGATGTCTTTAGCACAAATGAAAACAAAAGCAATAAAAACAAAATAATAAAAAGCACTAAAAATTTAGTAACGCAGTTTGACACTCCTTACCTACGTCTGTAGGCCCCTCACCCAGTTTAATACTTTCACTGAAATAGAATATATTTACCCAAGGCTTTACTGAGCCGACATCACTCAACCTTTGACACTATCTCTCAATCTCACTTCTCGTGAAAGAATTTCACATCTAATAGTATGACCTACTCGTACTAACCTCAACAGAAAATTTTTCTAAACTACTTTTATTGGAATGAAAATTAATAAAAATAACTTAAGCGATTAATCAACTAAGAACAAAACAATAATACACTTGAGATAAAAGAGATGAATTTTTTTTGAAGGGTTCAGCTCCACTGAAATAAATCTGGAAGTCGTCACAACAACAATGGACTGATTCCCATAAACACCAACACGAAACCATAGTTGCACAATTAACAAATGACTCACAACAGGACGTGCACGCAGTCCTCAAATATCTTTTAGTCAAAAGCCATTTCTATAGATGAAGGTTTAGTGTAAGTGAATCCCAATAGCATGCTATTCCAATGGTTCAATAACAAAACAAGAATCCTAAGGTTCTTCACTGACGCAAATTGTCCAGCTTCAACAACTCCAATTAAACTATATAAGACACTGCAAGTGAACGTTACCTGTACCTGAACGGTACACTAATAGAAGTCGACACTACCTGTACGTAGACGCCATGCCAACAGCTCAATATGAACGTACGGTACACCAACAACTCAACACCTGTTCATGGCCTCCACTCCGTCGTTTGAAAAACAAAGGAAAGATAAAAAAATCTTATATTTTTTCCTTAATTCAATTAACGCCCACTGCCCACTTAATACAACTCACACATCAAATTAAAATTCCCTTCTACTACATCATAGAGATATACACGAAATTCATTTTTGTTGAGTCATAGAGACATACATGACTCTAACTCATAAAAGCTCTTGACCCACACATATGAAAAATTCCAGCAACGTACGCAGATCAATCATTAACTAAGTCACAGAAAAACACCAATAGGAAGCAACCACAACTCCTACATAACCCATCGACTACACCTCTTCTCAAGATACACATATATTCAAGATAGGATTATATAACATTTAGAGCATTATCCAAAATAGCTTTTTGATTCCAAGTCAAACAAGGATTATTGGTTAGCTATTATCATCCAACTAATATCTTATAGGTCCAATTAATAAAGAATGCCAAAACTAATTACTTAGATATATAACATATATCCTAACACATGCAATAGACTTAACTTCGTGGAAGTCGTGCAAGTATGTTCCGAGCACACAAGTAGTAATTAAGCACAAACATTGAGAAATATGATGTTTTATGTAAAATCATGTTAGGCACAAATCTCAAATGCATTGAACATCATTTATTAATATCCATATGAAGTTCCCTGTGTAATTGGTTGGCAAGACATATGAGATTAAATATGATATGTAAAACTTAATTCAACAATTATTATGTGTCTAAATTTAAGTCTATTGTGGCATACTAATGTCGAGTTAGATATGAAAAATTAAAAGTTCAAGTATTCAATTATTACTTTTTAAGGTTAGGATTATAATTGTAAAATTTAGTAAGTATGAGATTTTTTTTGTACTTAACCCTTTTAATTTTCTAAACCAATCCCTTTCTTGATAAAAGCACACATTAACGTATTAACATCACTTTATGTAACCCTCCTCATGGGCTCTTGCCCAAGTTCAGAAGCACTGTGTAAGATTGATGGTCTAATTTCATATGTAGTTAGCTATATCAATCTTTTCCCTGGTCAAGAAGAGAAGTTTACACACTTTTGGCTTTAAGGGTAACAAATGACAATATTAATATCTCTTAATATGTGACTGTACGAATTTATTTTAAAGAAAGTTACATATTCGAACTTCAATCAAAATAATGGATAATTAATAATTTATTATTCGAAGTAGAGGTGAGAATCATTCGTATACTTTCTTGAATTGATGATATTTTGTGAACATGTTAGTCCTAGAAGACCGGCATGATGAACAATAACATGAAGAACTTGACATTCAAAGATTGAATATGGCTGATTCTTGGTAGCTAGAGGTGTTGAAATATTTGAGGCTTAACTATAGAGATTTGATTGAGATTCTCTGTAAATAAGGAAACCATAAAATTAGGATCATGATTGTAGGATCTTAATTGTAGCTGTCATTTCTTCTTTTTTATACTCCTGTACACCATACGTTTCTACTATTCAACGAAAAGAAAAATCTCTCTTTTCTGCTTATTTTCTTCTTAGTATCAGAGCCATTGCTTTGGACTTAGGACCATGAGCAAAGTTGAAGCTTCTGGAACTAAGTCCTTTCCTATCATTGTTCAATCTGAAAATTCATCCTTCAATGCCAGGATTATTCTCAATGAAACAAATTATGGTATGCGAAAAAAGAAAAACTTGCATCATCCGAGGAGATCCTCCCACTGAAAAAGACGATGGCTATGAAAGATGGTATACAGATAATCAAAACGTGAAGAGATGGTTGCTGATGTCCATGTCCCCTGAAATTATGAAGTGATTTTTTTGCTTGCCCACAGCTCAAAATATTTGAAAGGCTCTGTCAAAAGCCTTTTACGATGGAGCTGATGAACTACAGGCTTTTTCCTTGAATCAAAGAGCCTTCTCCACTAAACAGAATGGTAGATCACTCTCTGCTTTCTATGGAGAATTAGTTGAAATTTTCAGTGAGTTGGATCATCGTAATAGGGTGATTATGAAAAGCGAGAAAGAATCCAGCGACTAAGGGTGCATATTTTCCTCGCTGGGTTAGATGATGAGTTCGAACAAGTTTGTGGGGAGATATTGAGGAAGGAATCAGTTCCTGAACTTGAAGAATGTTACTCATAGGTCTGTCGAGAATCTGTTCAAATTGCAAAAATGACTACAGAACTGGAAAAAATTAAAGCTTCAGCCATGGTGAGTAAAAATAAATTGAATCCGAACTAGTCTTCTCGGAAACAAACAAAGTCTAAAACTCCTATAAAGGGTAACAAATCTACCTTCAAATGCACCCATTTTGATCAGCCTGGTCATACAAAAGACTGTTGTTTTGAATTTGTTGGGTACCCTGAATTGTGGGATCATAATCAGGATCCACTAAAAAGGCAATCGAACAAAGCCTCTGTTGCTACAGTAGCATAAATAAAGAAGAAGGAAGACGTTGCTATTGGAGAGCCATCGGCTTTAGTCACTACAGGAGGTAACAGTGGTAAGGCCTTAAATTCTTATGTACCTATTAATAATAATACATGGATAATTGATTTCGGTGTCACAGACCATATGATATTTGATTCTAGGCAAGGACCAACCCTTAAATCCTCCTCACAAAAATTTATTTCCACTGCTAATGGTTCCTTTGCCCTTGTCATTGGGGAAGTGTCGTTATCTCTTAACAATGATTTAAATTTAGACTCTGTTTTAGTTGTTCCAACATTAGATTATAACCTTTTGTTAGTCTCTTAAATCACTAATGCTTTATCGTGTATTGTTATTTTTTGGCCTGAATGTTGTGTGTTTACGGACATCAAAACGAAGCGGACGATTGGTTATGGTACTAAATGGGAGAAACTGTATTACCTAGATCTCGAGGGTCATAGCTCAAATAAATTGGTGTAAGCACTAACAGTAGACAATCCTGAGAAAAAGGGAAGAGATATCATGTTTGGTTATGGCATCGACGCTTAGGGCGTCCTTCTTTTAGCCACCTTAAAAAACTATTTCCCAGTTTGTTTACAAAACTTGATGTTTTTAGTTTTCGATGTGAAGTATGTGAACTTGCAAAAAGTCATTGTGAATCATTTCCATCTAGCATGAATAAAAGTGTGAACCCATTTTATGGTTATACATTCTGATGTTTGGGGTCCGTCCAAGGTAGCCATTTTAGGTGGATCACGATGGTTTTTGACTTTTACTGATGATTATATCATGATGACTTGGGTGTGCTTGATGAAGTCTAAAATTGAGGTAAGTGCATTGTTTCAAAACTTTCATAAAATAATTTCTACTCAGTACAATGCACAAGTAAAGGTGTTACATAGTGATAATAGATGTGAATATTTGAGTCATGAATTTCAACAATACTTGAGAATACAAGGAATCCTTCATCAAACTACTTGTCCTAACACACCTCAACAAAATGGGGTTACTTGAGCCTTATTGATAAAATCCTATATGCCATTGTCCTATTGGGGAGAAGCACTTACCATTGCAGCATATTTGATCAATTGGGTGCCATCTAGTACTATTGACTTTGAAACTCCTTCTCAAGCTCTTACTAAAATGGGGATTGCACCAATAGTCCCAAGTTTGACTCCTCAGGTTTTTGGGTGTATAGCATATATACACTTTGATAAGCAGCATCGTAGTCAACTAGAACCTCGAGCCTTACGATGTGTCTTTTTTGGATATGCTACTCATCAAAAGGGGTACTGATGCTATCACCCTCCCACTCAAAAGATGCTTGTTACAATGGATGTAGTTTTTCATGAAGACTATATGTATTTTTCTTTTGATTCAGATCTTTAGGAGAGAGCAAAGAGGAAGTTTTGACTCTAGAATATAAACAAATACCTAAAGTAATTCCTGAAGTTCTCTGCCCATCTGAAGAATTGAGCCAAGATGTGGATGAAGATCAAGATTTGAAAGGAAACGTGGATTCATTTGAACTTCAGGAGTTGGATGGTGATGCACCACATTCAATTGATATAATACAAGCAACAAAAGTACCAAACCAACCGTCAGTCGAGGATGTCTTTGAACCAGCCAAAATACAACTACCATCATGACATAATAGAGGTATTCCTAAATTTACATATGTACTTGAAATTTCTAGTAAGGTTAAATATCCATGAGCCATTATGTGTCTAACCATCGATTGTTAGGATCAAACCAATCATTTGTAAATCAATTATCCACTGTATGTATTCCTAATGGTGTGTAGGAAGCCTTAGGTGATCCTAGATGGAAAGGAGCCATGAATGAGGAAATGAAATCCTTGATTAAAAATAATACTTGGGAATTTGTTGACTGTCCACTTGGAAAGAAAACAATTGGATGTCAATGGGTATATGCTGTCAAATTCAAAGTTGATAGTACGATTGAGTGACTTAAAGCAAGGTTGGTGGATAAGGGATACACATAAACTTATGGGATTGACTATACTAAAACTTTTGCACCAGTGGCTAAAATTAACACAGTTTGAGTTTTGTTATCCCTGACTGCAAACTTCGATTGACCATTGCAAAAATTTTTACCTGAAAAATGCTTTTCTACATGGAGAATTATCAGAAGAAGTTTATATGGATCTTCCTCCAGGATGCACGATACCTGAAGCATATCGTAAAAAGATGTGCAAATTAAAGAAATCATTGTATGGGCTGAAACAATCTCCAAGAACTTGGTTTGGAAGATTCACGAAGTCTATGAAGGCATTTGGTTACACTCAAAGACATGCAGTTCACACTTTATTCATAAAGAAATGATAAGTCAAAATCACTGCACTTATTTTATATGTTGATGACATAGTGGTGATCGAAAATGATCCTGAAGAAAGGAAAGCACTTCAAGACTACTTATCGAAGGAATTTGAAATGAAGGGTCTTGGCGTTTTGAAGTTCTTCCTCGGAATTGAAGTTTCAAGATCAACTAAAGGAATTTTCTTGTCTTAAAGGAAATATAATTTAGATCTATTACAGGAAACGGGTATGTCAGCTTGTCATCCATCTGATACTCCGATTGAAGAGGGATCGAAGTTATTTGTTGAACCAAATCAAGTTCCAATTGATAAAGGGAGATACCAAAAACTTGTGGGAAGATTAATGTACCTAGCACACACAAGACTTGACCAAGCTTATGCTCTAAGTGTTGTAGGACAATTTATGCATAATCCTGGGGAATAACACTTGAAAGCAGTTGTGCACATTTTGAGGTACTTAAATTCTGCTCCAGGAAAAGGAATTTTGTTCATAAAGAATGAAAATTATCTAAGCATGAAGTCATATACTGATGCGGATTGGGCTGGAGTTGTAGATAATAGGAGATCCACTTTTGGTTATTTTACTTTTGTAGGAGGCAATCTTGTTACTTAGAAAAGTAAGAAACAAAATGTTGTCGCTCGATCAAGTGCAGAGGCTGAGTTTAGAGGCATGGCACTCAGATTATGTGAAGTTTTATGGATCAAACTTCTTTTATTAGACTTGGGTTATCAATCCATACAACCAATTCAACTATTTTGTGATAACAAGGCTGCTTGTGATATTGCTCACAATCTAGTGCAACATGATCATACCAAGCATGTGGAAGTTGATAGGTTCTTCATCAAAGAGAAATTGGATGAAAAAAATACTAGAGTTATCGAAGATTAGATCAGAGGATAAATAGGCGGATGTTCTTAACAAGGCAGTATCAAGTTAAAATTTCTCAAAGTTCATTAGAAAGTTGGGCATGTGTGATATCCATGCACCAACTTAGGGGGAGTGTTGAAATATTTAATGCTGGACTGCAGAGATTTGATTGAGATTCTCTATAAATAAGGAAACCATAAAATTAGGATCATGATTGTAGGACCTTAATTGTAGCTGTCATTTCTTCTTTTTTATAATCCTGTACCACTACAAGAAAAATATGGATTAGCGATGAAAATTTAGCGACGAAAAATATACCGTTGGAAATTAGCGATAGAAATATGCTTTCCGTCGCTAAAATTGATTAATTTAGCGACGGTACTAATACTCGTTGCTAAATTTGGAGGGAATTCGTCGCAGCAAAAATTGCGACGGACATTAGCAACGGAAAAATACATCCGTCGGTAATCACTACAAGTTAGCGACGAACAATTACCGACAAAAAAATATACCTTCGCTTAATTTGGAGAGAATTCATCCCGGCAAAATTTGCAATGGACATTAGTGATGGAAAAATATACCGTCGCTAAATTTGGAGGAAATTATTGGTGGAATAAAAAAAATTCAATTTACCTACTGAAAATGTCGTCGGTAAATTCAGTCGGTTAATGGATTTAGCGACAAAAATTTTCGTTCCGTCGGTAAAAAGGTGGGAATTATTAGTGGAATAAAAAAATTTTGAGTTTACCTACGAAAATTTCTGTCGGTAATTCTGTCGGTAAATTCTTTTTAAATATCAGCTCACCCGATATCTCCCCCCTCTACGTTTTCTTCTTACTTCTTCCTACGTCTTCGTTTTGGTTTTGGTTTTTTTCTCTCCGATTTCTCTATTGTGGACTCCTTTTCTACTCGTCGGAGTTGTCTTGACCAGCCATTGTCATCGTGTTCTTTGGTGGAGGTATTTTTGCAACTACTGTCATGTGTTTTTTCGTAGATTGAATGAAAGTTAATTTAGGTATTTAATTACTTTCATTTATTTGTGTATTTTGTGATTGGAAAACAACTTTAAGTTATAAATGGTAGTGATAAATTTCTGATTCTAGCGGTGCGAGGTGGGTTGTGGTTCGTAAAGATTTTATCTTGGGCTCGAACAATTTCTTTGACCAAGTTCAGGGAGCTAACCACGAGACGCAGTTTATTATCGAGGCAAAGCTTAGATGGGTCCGTAAATACTAGCCAAACTTCCTTTGTCTCGATGAATATCTTCGTTAAGAAATAGAAGGTAACTACAAAAACTGAACATTTTATAGGTAAATTTTAAAAAGTAATTTTTAGCAAATTTACCGACAGGAAAAAATTATATAGATAATTACCGACGGAAAAAATTTCGTAGGTAATTACCGATGGAAAAAATTTCATTGGTAATTTTTTGACAAAAATTTACCGACCAAACAAAATAACTGTCAGTAAATTTACTGACGGTATGCAAAATTTCTGTCGGTAGATTTACCGACGGCCATATTTTCGACACTTTTTTTCGTCAGTAAATTTCGTCACTAAATAAGCTTACCGACGGAATTTATACACATTTCGTCGGTAATTTTCGTTGTTAATCTCTATTTTTCTTGTAGCGTACACCATACGTTTTTCCTATTCAACGAAAAGAAAAAGCTCTCTTTTCTACTTATTTTCTTCTAGAGGTCCCCAACCAAATTCAAGATATTAGTGCGACTTTATTCCTTCAGTTGTGATAGAGAATGATTTAATATCCCTACTAATATCAGATGAAGATCTCTAATTAAAATCATGGAGTTGACTGTGTATGGAAATTCAAGATGAGATGATCTCAAAGATATACGAACTAAATATGAAATTGTCTAAGCGTGGAAATTAGAAGTAATAAGAGGACGGAAATGTATATTTGGTAGGGAAAAAAGAAAGGATGAAGCTAGGCTGCATGCACTGAAATCTACTTATATGCTTAAACCTCAATCCCTATTCTCTCATTTCCCTCCAAAAACTTTCCCAATATTTTATACAGCATTTAATGCTGATTGTACAAAGCAATTATACTTCTCACAAGAGCATTTAATGCTTTCTGCAAGCAGCATGCTCTTGTGAGAAGCTCGACACTCTCCAAGCAGTAATCCATTATTTTATTATAAAAGTATTAAATGCTCTTCTGAGAAGTTTAACATTCTCCAAGCAGCATTAATTGCTTTCTGCAAGCAGCATGCTCTTGTGAGAAGTTCGACATTCTCCGAGCAGCATTCTCCAAGCAGCATGCTCACAATAGCATTTAATATTTTCTTAATAGAATAATGGTTTACGTAGAATAGAAGTCATCCTTTCTTACGTTGTACTTTGCTTCACTTTCTCGCTCTCCTCCTTCTCTCCTTCGTCTGCTTCGGATCTGTGTCAATGGTATATGATTTTTTTGTATTGTTTGTCTAAATAGAAAGTCGAGAACTATTCGTATATGGTGTTTCTCGCTCTCCCCCTTCTCTCCTTCGTCTGCTTCGAATTTGTGTCAATGGTATATATTTTTTTGTATTGTTTGTCTGAATAGAAAGTCGAGAACTGTTCGTATATGGTGTTTCTTGCTTTTCCCCCTCTCTCCTTCATCTGCTTCGAATCTGTGTGAATGGCATATGATTTTTTTTGATTTCGAGTAACAGATTTCGTCTCTTCTGGTATAAAATATTAAATAGTATAGTTCTTGTATTACTAATTAATTTATTACTCTTCATTTTTTGTTTTTGTGCTAGGGATAATCTTGAACATGTATGAGTGGAAATAATCCTCTGGTGACAGACAAACATATTAGTTTCGAAATGTCTAAATTCTTTCTAGCCCGTTTCCATATCTTTACACTTTACTTGCAACTTGAAAGTCTGCCCTTTCTGTTAATCTTTTCTTCTTAATATTGATCTTTTCAGCTTCTGAGTGTTGCAAGTGACTTTAGTGATAGTATGCTGATGGATTGTTGACGTTTATAGTATGTTACTGTTTAGTTGTTGCTAGAATTTTATCTCTTACC
>JANVCL010000214.1:14669051-14681792 GCA_026546855.1 Erythroxylum incrassatum | reverse complement strand
ATTCTAGATATAAAGTACATGTTCAAGTAAAAGATGCTTATGATGGTCTGGAGTCATTTGTGTTATTTGATGATCAAGCCTTCCAATTGATTCAAGTTAGTGCAAATGATCTCAGAAATCGTCTAATTAAGGTTTGTAAAAGATTATATTCTTTATTTTTTATCATAAATTGCCTACTCTTTCATGTGTTTATGTACAATTAATTTGTTCATTAGGAAGGAGATGAAGATGGGTTTCCTGATGAGTTAGAATGCTTGGTTAAGAAAACGTATCTTTTTAAGGTACAAGTCACAGAATTTAATAAAATCAACAAATCTTCAAGTTTCACTGTCAAGAAAGTAAGTTGTAATGAGGAACTGATCAATAAATACCTGGATTCTCCACCCCAGTCTCAGGTATTACTCCACTTCACACATTTCTTGTGATTTTTTGTTTTAATTTTGGTGGGGTTTTATTTAGCAATCGATTGATGCATTTAGAAGTAATGTGGATGTTTCAATGTTCTATTGACTCGATTGTCTTTTCTATCTGTTTTAATTATTCGTGGTGTTTGCATGATGCCTGACTTTTCTTATTTTTTGGACAAAAATGCAAGTTTTAGGTTCTTGTGTTTTGGGAACTTTATGGGTTTTGCTTTCGCCATTATTTGGTATAAAGGGTTTTTCATATTTTGCATTCTGTTACCGAAATTATGGTTCTTTTCATAGCTTCATGATCAATGGCAGTTTGGTTGCTTTGTTGAGTTTATACGTTTACAGATTGTGTTTGTTAATCTTCTTCATGTTTTTGTTGTTGGATAAGTGCCAATTAGCTGGATATTTATTATATTAGGTCCAAAGAATAGTTTTTATTTCTTATAGTCAAAAATAAACAATAGTTTTTATTTCCTTTTGTTTTGATAGTCTCCTTTTCTTTCATTTAAATTTTTTTCTTGTGGTTCTCTGATGGACAATTGTTTCAAGACTTTTCGGATTGCTTTAGAACCCGTATCAGCCAGTTGTTACAGTTGTTGGATACTTGCATCTGATTTTCAGACCTGTTTTTCTCTTCATACGTAATGTTTCAAACAATGTATGATACAAACTTCGTTCTGTTTGGTTACTAACTTGATAAAGCAAGTACTTCCTAATTGTCCTATATGGTGGAAGAGTTTGTAAGAAGTTGGACTACTTGCTAGAATTAGTGTATGAAAGGTGGAATCTTGATGATTTGCTATTGAGGGAAACTAGAAATTAGATGTATTCAAATACTAGAAACTAGAAATTAGATGTATTAAGACCTGTTTTTCTCTTCTTTTCATTGACACTATATTAAAAAATTCAGATACATATTATCTCATTGTTAAACCATTCATTGTTAAATTAATTACATGTAAATAGGCATTCAGTAATCAATTATTAACTTCTACTTTGCAGGATTCAATTCTGGATGAATCACTAAGTAACATTCCTATTCAATCCAATGCACCACAATCAGTTTCTGCATCTGAAATTGTAAGATAATCTCTTGCTTTACAAAGTTGAATTTTGTTGTTTGATGAAAAAAACAATAGCATAGTAACCTATAGAAAGTGCCAACGTATCTGCTTCTCTTATAACATACTTTTCATTCTGCAGGACTCAAATTGCATTGATTTACTCAGCTACTTTTCAGAAAATATTCTGGATGAGTGTATTTCTGTCTCTATAGTTGATAACAAAGTATGTACATCTATTTTTTCAATATATTTATGTATTGTGTCTTCCACTTATTGAGTTTATTTAATTACAGGATGATAGAGCTGCAATTTGTAACACTGAAATAGACATTGTTTCTTCAGCTGAAATGACACCCCAGATTTCCAAAATGAAGAGACCAATATCAGAAACTTCTGAGACTGATATTCCTTTATGTGATTTAATATCACCACAAATGTCTTCAACCAAGCTCACCACAAAAATCAAAAGAGAAAAGTTAACTTAACAGTGAAATGTTGAAGAATGATCATTTCTTTGTCAGCTACTTTTTGTTTAGTACACTATGTATCTATTTTGAGGCCTGCAAGTATTTTGTACTTAAATAGTAAATGATCTATCTTTTGTACTTGTCTAAATATGGCTCTCATATTTTGTGACTCATTTTGTTTATCATATTCCTATTTTATCATAATCTTATTTTATGCCATGCAATATGTTAATTTTTTGCTTGTGTTTGCCTTTCAATTTTGAGTCCAAATCTTCTGTCTACTGTTACCGTGTCCTATTGTCTGTAATGGCCAAACGCCATCGTGTTGGCATTAACAATTTATCATTACGTACAGAATTAATCATTAAACCGCATTTTTACAGTTAAATTACTAAGAATAATTAAATAACCATAATAATTTTTAACAGTAATATGCTTTATTTTTTCCAATCTTTTCTTCAAATGTAATTTTTATAGCATTTTCAGATATTTTATTAAAAATTATATTATAATTAATAATATAATTGTTATCTTTCTTTTTATATTTCTTATTATTATTCTCAATTATATTATTTTAACATTTTATTATGGTTCTTTATATTTCTTATTATATTATTTTAATTGTAACAACCCGTGCAAAGCACGGGGTTTAGAACTAGTTTGAAATTGAACGTGAGAGATGAGAACATATTTGGTCAGTTGAATTAAGAAATAAACAATTATACCTCGTCAGTCTGACGAACTAGACTAGACAGAAAACTTAAAAATTGAACCATAACTTGCAACACTTATACACAGAAGAGAAGCTTTAAAGGGTCCGAAAATAGTAATTGGGGATCAAAACAAGGAACCTGGAACCCTAGGCCGAGACCTCCCCGTTTCTCATGTATGTGTTGGGGAGGGAAGAAGGGCACAGCCCTGTCAATTACAGTTCCCACCGTTTGAAAATGCTTGTAGAGGACGCAATCGTGGCAATTTATATATAAGCCATTACTATGGTTAAGAAGCTTAATTTCCCACTGTCAGATTGGATATTGGTATTATTCTGCTGACATGTGCTAGAGAGAAAACTGACTTGATCAGTGGAGATTAAATATTTTGGTAAATTTGGTATCTAGGATTACGATGTGTAACTGTTGCGAGTACACTATCTCTCTCTCTCTCTCTTAATTTCCGCAAAATTGATAAATATCTCAGAACCAACCATTTCCTAGTATCTCTCTTACTCGGTCATTGATGCACCCACACTCTAACTTCTGTCAGTGTTATATATATACCCACTTACACTCTTCAAAACCTCAAAAGCTTTCTTCTGTGCTTTCTTCTGTTCTTTTTGAGTCTCATCCTTTCGGCTTTTTGTTTTGTTCCAATGGAGTGAACTGTTCTCTATATTCTCTCCAATATTTTAAGTTTCTGGCTGTTGTCGGTTTATACATATAGAACAACCATAGATCACTTTTTCTACCAAGCGGGTCTTTCTCGTTTCACATAACTAGACGTGGTCTATTGAACTTTTTTGAGGTTTTTTTTAATTATTATTTCATATGCTCCCTCTTTTTCTCTCTTTACTTTTGTGTCATGGATGGGATTTTAGGGTTAGGATTGGTTCCCTCCTATAAACAATCTTTTTGATGAGAGATGATTGTGATCATAAGGGTTGAGATCTAAAGTAAGCATCAGTCACTGATTGCGGATGGAGCATCATCAAGATTCACAAACTTTAGTAAGGCTAGTGAGTGGCGATTCTCTTCAATCCAATGGCCCTTTGGGTATGGGAATCCTGATGATGCTGCAGCGGCAATAAATGGCTATTTTAATCTCCTTTTTCTTCAGCTAATGCGTAGGTACAAGCCAGCAATACCTATACCAAGACTTTTTAAAGACGGAGGTGAACTCACAAGAATACCTGAAATGCTTTTATAGTCTGCAATTGACCTTACTGTGACACGGTTATTGGATCTAACATAAGCCGATTATGTTATCACAGGTTAATTTTCGCGATATATGAGTTAGGGTTTTCGGGAGGTCAAATTAAGTTGCACCACTTTTGTGGCCTTGTCATACATATTACATCATGGTCTCAATAATCTGTGTTTACTGGATATATCTTTATTCATTGATGTTTGTTGATGGGTTTTATATGCTTTTTTCTTCTCATCAATATTCCTCAGATGCTATTTCGTACTGCCATAGTGGCATCGCCTGTCCTCGGTAGGTATATGTCTGTACTTTTGGTAGAAGAAAAGACTTGTACCAGGAGAAATCCATTGTCTACTTTAATTTCAAGAATTTCTTTCCCATGTACTACTCTCCATCTCTTATCTTCTTTCTACATGTTATCTGAACAAAGCTCTCAAATCCAGCGGATCATGATTTCGGTATAGTGTGCGTCTCGATTACAGAAGGCGTCATACGAAATTTTGGTTTTATTTCTCTACAGATATAATTGCCTGTTTGTTTTATCCTTTGGCCTTTAGAAGATCTGAGGTTTTCATTTGTCATTTTGTGGATTTAGAATTATAGATTTCACAGAACTATGGATATTTTATATGTTTTCTGGTATCTAATTTAGTTTTACAACTGTTTGTTTCCAGGTCTTGGGAAGATTTCTGATTATATTGGGAGAAAATGCATTTTCCAGAAAGCAGAAGTACAATTCTTTTTTTACGTGCCACCCGTAGGGCATGAATGATTTGTCCTTTATTTGATTTGAGAACATAACATCTTAATTCTTGTAGAAGAAACCATAACATCGCTTATGGTCCATGCAGGATTCATCGTTTGATTACCGAAGCTTACTTGGTTGTTCACTCGATGTTTTTTGAATTAAAAGATTTTATATCCTGCTTATTGATCTCAAACTCATAAAGTTGTTTCCTTTTCTTTGTATTTGTTGAAACAGTGCGAGTTGATCAATCAGTAGGTTGTTTAAATACCAGATAAATGATCAAAATGTTTTGAAGTTAATTATCTGTTGTGGTTTTTGGTCTAAGCTTTTCAATTTTGTGATCTGGCAGAATTAGAGGGAGAAAGCATTCATGTTCGTCGAAGTTTAATTTATGATAGGATTCAGAAAGCGTAGTTCCTTTTTCTTTTCTTCATCTTTGTTTTTATTTGCTATGTAAATGGCTTTGTATTTAATTCGACTTCACTGTTTTCCTGACCAAGAATGTGAATCCCTCATTTTCTCAAACTTCATAACATTGGTCCCCTTCATTGATTTCTGCAGAATTCTGTAAATCATCCTTTAATTCTCTTCCATCTTTGCCGTTTCAGCTCAGATCAAATTTACTGGTACGGTACCCTTCAGCTCTTACCGTTAAATGTCTCACTTATTTGTGGAAATTCTTCCATATCTTTATGTTTCCTGTACTGGGTTGAAACCTTACTTCGGATTGCTCTTGTTGTAACGATCTTATCTAACCTTGAAGGGACCTTTACTTGAGGTGACAGCCATTCTTGCAAGTGAAAATAAAACGAAATTCTGGGAATGGCAAATGACATTAGACTGATATTTTTCTCCACGCAGCCTACTTGAAAGACAACGGTTCTTGTTTATACATTTTTACAAGTTGAGTGTTGCAGTGAGCGAGGATTTAATGATTTTTCTTACACCAGGAAGAAACAATGCTTTATTGAAGATCAATGCTTTAGTTGTGGCGGCGAGGAAAGATCACACAACGAATTATCTGGAGTTGTTGCGATTATGCATGGCTTGCATCTCATACTAGGACAAGTGTTGGTTATGTTCTAATAACAAAACCTTAATGCATTTCTCAAAAGAAAAAAAAAACCTTAATGCAAAGAAAACATTGGACAATGTTATGTTCCACTTTTACCTGTCACAGCAGTTTGCTGGCAATCTTAAACTGCAATGAATCTCAGTTTGACAACATTGGAGACCTTGCCTACTTGAACTTCGTAAAATAACATATATGGGATTTCAAGGCTCTGGTTTACCTTAATGTCTTGTGGCCACAGTCTGGTGACAGTTTATAGATGGCTCCACTCTCCGTCTAAAGGATTTCCGGTGGATAAAAATTTAATTTATGGCTATCCTGGATTTTTTTCAACATGAATTGTTTACTTGGGTCATTGAACCAACACGATTTCTTCCGGAAAGATATCTCCTTCCCTTACTAATTCATAGTGCATTTTCATGTTGAAGAAGGTATAAACTGTCAAATTCGGTATATGTTATTTCTGGATAATTAAACGGATTAAAAATTTTGTGATTTTAGGAATAGGTATGATAATTGATATGGTTAATGACAAAAAGATAAAACAATCCAAAAGATATGTGAAAGGAATGTTTTTACTTCTGTTAGTTTGTTCTTCATTTTTTTTCGATTGCTATCGTCTTGTCTTATCTAAAACAATCCAAAAGAGCAGGTATTTCTTGTTTTTATTCGGCTTCATCGTTTTTTTGTTGTTGTCATTGTCACTTTCCACCTCTAATCTGCAACATAAACAAGCAAGTATTTTTTTCTGCCTAGATTTTCTTAGTTCCGTTGATCTCATCATTTTTTTTGGGTCACCTTTATCTCCTCCTGTTTGCGACACAGCCAAGTAAGCATTTCCGTTTGATATTGTCGGACCACTCGACCATTATGTTATATCACTTGACTTTTTGGCTTGGTCCGAAAAATTATAAAAATAACTAAAAATATAGTTTAAAATAAAATATTTTATTAAAATAAAAATACAATAATAATGTATGTTAATATATAATAAACAAATAATAAATCTAATAATTTGAACTAAGATTGAATGTAACATAAAATTTAAAATAAAAATAAAAATTGTATTTTTTATATTATCATTTATTTAAAGACTCGTAAAAGTTGAAGTATGCTTAAAAAAATCAGTAGAAAGGACTCTAATTGTATTCTAACTTTTTAAATGTTTTTAAAATATATTTCTTTATAATTTAAATATTATATTTTAACATATTCTTAAATTATCTTAAGAAAAATTACTTATATATACTAATTAAAAATTCAATTTATTAAATAAATTAGTGATAAAAATAATAATTAGCTTTTAAAAATAATAATTTAAAATTTTCAATTAAAGCAAAAAGAGATAAATAAATAACCTAAATTTTGATCAATATAATTTATTAATCAGATTAAATAAATAAAAATAGAAATTCATTTTTAACAATAATAATTTAAAATAAAGTTTTTAATTAAAATATAAAGAGATAAATAAACAATATAAAACTTAAAAATATAAGTTATAAATTAAATTTTGTGAGAGAATTGAAAAAAATTAAGAAAAAAATCATTAAAAAGTGAAAAATTTTATCAACTTTCGTACAACAACTTATTAATGATAGGTTAATATAGCCTATAATTAACCACATAGGTGGTCACCAGAGACCATAGAAGCGAACAAGCCATACCTTTTACAGAACAAGCTTATAACAATTTATAGTAGGTATGTTCTAACTTTTCATTGGTATGCAAGAGGTGGCTTCACTTGTAGAGGAAGAACTTGTTGCTGGCTCTATATCTGACATATTTTCAAAATTTATTGGACATTTTTTTCTTAAGAATTAGCGGGCTTTTAAAGAAAGTCGTTAACAAATTGACGTGTTTTAAGAAAACTAGTCCGTATTTATCATGATAGTTATAAATACAAATCAGATCAGAAATTAGGCCAATTCGTATTTATTTAACTCTAACCAATTGGTTCGGTTTAGTTTTAAAATCATTGATTACAATAGTTAGTCCATCATCATAAATAAATTACATACTTAAGAATTGTAGCTACTATTGGATGTAGTATTACAAAAGATAATATTACAAATCATAATATTTTGTTTGCATTTGTTGTACTCATTTTGCTACCTAAAATTTTGAGGCTTGCTTGTATATATCTCTATATGTGTGTCTACATGCATTGTGAGATATAATATGCACAATTTTTTAAAGGCCTTTTTCTATTTTATTCATAATTTTTTAATTCAAAATTTGCCAATAAACTTGAATTCGAATTTAACTTTTTTTGTTTAAAGAGAAGGTTATTATCGTTAACAA
The DNA here is from genome assembly GCA_026546855.1 of Erythroxylum incrassatum. Classification (NCBI taxonomy): domain Eukaryota; kingdom Viridiplantae; phylum Streptophyta; class Magnoliopsida; order Malpighiales; family Erythroxylaceae; genus Erythroxylum; species Erythroxylum incrassatum. The sequence goes on along the minus strand of JANVCL010000214.1, from coordinate 14,673,804 downwards.
GAAAAAAAGAAAACAAAAACAAAGAACAAGTTGAAGTGCTCATGTGCAAGAGCCAATTTCCTATAGAAGTGTGAAAAAACGGATATCCCAGTATGACACCTTTCTAATGGGTGTGAAGTCGTATTTTTTTGTAATATATTAGTAATTTTATATAATCTAGTGGTAATTTTTATGTAAGGTAATGATATTTTTTGAATAATGTTATGAATTTTTTAATGTGGTATATAGTATAGTAAAAATGAGTAATAAAATAAAAAATGAGAAGAATTATTGAAATGTGACGACTCCATGTAGTGGTAAAGAATATTGAGATCAAGGTGGTATTAAAAATAGGAATGAAATTTGAAAATTAAGAAATTATAGTTGATGCTAAAAAGTTTGCAAGTATCATGTGTTTATGCTAAAAAGGGAGGACGGAAAGATGAGAAAAGAAAGTTTAAAACCAGAACATTTTTTTATCATTGAAGTTGGTTGCAAAAATCACGAGGGATGAATGAGATACAACCAAGATCAAGAAGAAATTTTGGTTGCAATACTCAAGTATATTGTCATATGATTGAAGGTATTTAGACTCAAGTTTAAAGATAAACAACTGTGAATCAAATTATAGGTAATATAAGGTTTAAGAGAAAACATCAAGTTATGGATAGTTCGGTAAGATGAAGAATATAATTGAAAAATAGTTATGAAATTAGGTTGTGCATAAATGTATGTTTTATTATTGCTAGGGTGGGAGGGGTATTAAAGCATGAAATATTTATAAAATGATTGTCTTAATCATATATACATATTGAGACAAGTAAGAATGGAAGAAGGAGATATCAAAGCGTACAAGTTCAAATGAAAAATGGAGTATATTTTTCTATGAAATTGATTGTGATGAGCGAGTAACAATGAGAAATATTTTCTAGGAAAATCAAGGAGCTAGATAGTTTATGTTCAATTTGTTAACGTTATCATGTTTGATGTCATATCTTGTCAACAAATACAATAAAAAGCTCATGCTTCTTTTGCTAATGTAAACTATAATATGTACTCTAGTTTGCTTATTTGTTCACTATTAAGCAGTAAGATGATTGTTACCTTTTTTTGGGTTTTTTTGATAAATGTCTAAGGTGTATGAATGGATAGTTACCTGATGTAATTATTATAAATGAGTACAAGAGTACATGTAATGTCATTGAGCTGATATTCCTAAGTACGAGGCATAAATTATGTTTATGGCATATATTTAATAAAATATTTGAGGAATTTGGTGCCCATAGAATTATAAAAAGTTGAAAGATATTTTTATAAATGTTTTGTATGATATCAATAATATTAAATAATTCATGATGAAATAATTATAAAGTTTGACTTGAGGAACAGTTAATGGATTCAGTCATTATTTGATTCATGTAAAAGGTTAGCTTCATCCTATGTTAGGGATCAATTTCATATTAGAATGTCAATGATATAAAGAATTGAGGGTCTAAATGTTTACTTTAATGGCTATGTGTATGTTTGTATATGTTTGAAACATATTAAGATAATTTGTTAAGCGAAATGAGAAAGTAATTAGGTAAAAGATTGAGCAAAAGTTGATGCCTTTATTAAATTGTAGGTAGAAGTCTTCCTTCTATACAGTGTGGGTTCGCCTTATGGTAGTGTCTAGATTTGTCCCTAAAAAAATATGGACAAAAGACTTTCTTTCATAAGGTATAGGCAAGCCTAATGTTATTGTCCAGAGTTACTTCTAACAAATTATAGACAAAAGGCTTCCTTTTAGGCTTGGGCATGCCTAATGGTAGTATCCATAATTGTCTCTAAGAAAAACGAGACAAAAACTTCCTTTCATAAGAAATAAAAGTGACATAATTTTATAACATATGGTAAGTACAAATTGTTGTTCTAATTGATTGAACATGTGATGCATTAATAACATAAAATTATTGAACATGCTTTACTTCTATGATATACAATCATCTAATAAGTAATTAAATGTGAGCATTATATAGACATTTTATTTTATTTTATATTATTTTATGGGATTGGATTCACAATAATAGAACTTATCACATGAAATGTATAATTGATAAAATAAGTTTGCCTCAACATATGTTTATCATATTGCATGATTATATATTTTGAATTGATATAACAAAATGGAAGGTTGAAAAATTTTAATTATGTCAAATTGAATTTCATTATCATTAATTTAGTATTTTGAACATCACGATATAAATATCTTAACTTTAAATAGTCCTATCGATTTCATAATATTACAACCATGATAAGAAGACATTTCTGACCATTCACAACCATCCCAATTAACATGATCTTTCAGTATATTGACAAATAAATGTAGCGATTGCACTAGCTTTACATATTGCATCTATATGTACAATCACCATAACTACTTTACACCTTAAATTTTTTAAAACACAAAACTAGTGCCCAACACACAAAATTTCTAAATTTTTTCTCTTATCTTTTGAAATAAATAGTCATGCATGTTTATGAAACAATAGGATGTGATTGCATATGTCGAGAAGGACAACTATGAATTTGTATCTCACACTTTAGTTTTAATCTTAGTAGTAAATATTTTTGTTATGTGCAAAAGGTAAAGTGTTGTTCTTCGAACATAATGATAATCATATATAAGTATTAATTTCTTTTTTGGAAATTTAACCCATATATAAGTATTAATTTCCTTTTTGGAAATTTAACCAAACATTTTATTCTATGTTATTAAAAAATGGAAAACATAATAAAAAATAAGGATATGGTACTTTAATGTGGAAAACTAAGTTTCACATTTGTTCTTATACTTTTACCCTATAATAATCCATATTTCTACTTGTTAATATTAATGCTTCAAAGGCTTGAATAATGATAGATGTAAATACTTTCAATAGAAAGATGAAATCTAATTCCAAAGAATAAGTTCATGTTATAATTTGAATATAAATTATAATGACGTACTAATTTGTTCAACTACATGTGTTATTTCTTACCATCAATTGAAATTTCTTAAAGAGAAAAGAGATTATACAAAATTGTTTTTAGAGCTTTGTCGAATTTTACTAAATATCCTCTAAGGACTAATGGAGAAAATGTAAATAATATTAGATTAATAATTATAGATCATGTATTTATAGTGGGTTCTAAATAGGTTCATAACAAATAAGGTATGATCTTAAAGAGTTAGCCCCATTTGTTTAAGTTTAATAAGGTTGTAAGGGTTTTTGTAGCGCCCCCTTACCGCAAGGTACACACGGGGACGCCCAGAAGTCATTCCGGTATATATCCTACGATAAGAGTGAGCTACGTTTGATCACTACATTCGTTTCTATGGCATCATATCATTACTAACTTATAATGCATCATAAGAAAATCACAATATTTTGAAACCAACTTTTTCCTCATTTCATTGCATAACTGAAAGTCTACATGGTGGTTTCAACACTCCTTACACGTACATCATCAAAACCTACTACCAAAAGGACTACATGAAAGAGGAAAATATACACAGTCTATCTAAACTGTCCACAAATTCCAGTTGACCGACCTTTGAGCTATGACTTCTCTTGTCAAAACACAATCTACACGACTAGTGTAGCCTCTTAGTAGCTTGAGTCGTCTCTCGGTCCTGAAAAGTTAACGTTGCAATTTTGGTGAGTTTTGCGAACTCCGTGAGATAACCATTATCGATGGTTCACTTAATTCATGCATCACATCATTACATGTAACATAATATTCAGCTCATTGCATATTCATAATATATCACATTTCGCTTTCAGAAAAATCATATCGTTCACCCAAAACACACGTATCAATTATAATTGCAATGCACGCGAGACTCACTTTCATTTATTATGGTTGTTATGACCGAGTGCCTTTTTTACTAGCTCACATCACTTAATGGATACTGAGTTGTGTCATATAACGTCCCATATCCCTTAGTGGATACCGGGTATAGTCGCACTCGAGCCCGAGGCTCTAATCACATTCTGAGCTTTAAGCTCTTTATCCTGACAACTCCGATCATAACTTCCTTTATCTTACATGCATTCATGCAATGAATGTTTCTCATAACATAACCTCAGTCAATCACATGGATGCACATTCACATTTAGATCACATTCATCATCTAACCTTACTCCAGCATTCAGAAGTGTTGAGCACACTTTTGCATTCATATGTATATTCACAATTTTCATATGTTGAAGCACTTATTTAATCTTGTTCACATATAGGGAGCACGTTAATAACTCATTTATACATCAAAATCACCGGACTTTCATTGTCCGGAATCAACACAATCAAACCACATCTATATCATTATTCAAAACATATTCTAAAACAAACAATTAATTGAGTGAAACCGTCTAGGTTACTCACTAGTTGCTCCCGAAGGTAATGCCTGGAAGATCCGGCAACGTCTAGAGGTTGACATTTTAGTTTGTAATACCCGGTATCTAGTTTAACCAGTACATCGAAATAAATCAATATTTGAGACTGATATCATTAAAATCAAAGCAGTAAATAATAATTTTAGGGACATCAAATTAATGATGTATGACATTTTTCGGTGGTCACAGGAAGTTGTTCAGGCAGATTTTAAAAATCAGAACAAGGAGTGGCGTTTTTGTAAATTAATGGGCTTTGAAACATATATAAGGAACTTGTCATCTTCTTCTCTCTCATCACCCACGACACTCACCTCCATGGAAGCTCTCTCCAAGCTTTTTCAAGCTTTGTAGCAAGA
>JANVCL010000214.1:14612856-14628872 GCA_026546855.1 Erythroxylum incrassatum | reverse complement strand
TTATACATTAGTTGTTACTTATAATAGCAATGTTCAAGATTAACATTTAATAACATAGAATTAAAGTAGTTTTTTTCTTTTCTTCTTTTTTTTACTCAAAAATTAATATAGTAAATACTAGTGAATTTATTATTATTAATATCATCTTAAATTATATCTAAATATATGATATTTTTTTGAGTGTTTCAGGTTCAGGTTTAAACCTAAACCTATAAATCAGGTTCGATTCGGTTAACTGTTATAGGTGCGGTTAACCTAGAACCGCAAGTTAGAAACCTGAACCTGATTTTTCATGTTCAGTTCGAACCGAACCTGAACTCAGGTTTGATTAATCTTATTTATAGGTTCGGTTCATGCGGTTCAGGTCTGATTCACAGGTTCGCAGATTTTTTTAAACACCCCTACTAATAAGATCTACATGTTGACATTATGTTTAATTGATACCTAATAATTTCCTGTTATTATTACAGGGACGGTATGGTAGGTCTAAAAAATCAAAGCCCAAAGATAATGGCGATTTGGTGGGTGAAATGATGTGGCAGTTAGTTATATAAGTGTAAAATCGTAGTAAGTCGGTTAGGTTTTATGGTTATGGCTGCTGGTCGGCTTGGCCTGCCAATCTTATGCGTGAACATTGGGACACGCTTCAACGTGGCTAATTTTTAATGGTTCTTTCCCATCTAACTCAACTTTCCCCACCCTTTTTCTTTCCTCTTAATTCAGCTACTACTTGTAAAATTTAAGGTGTTAGATAATCTCAATGATCACGTTAATTTATAGCTTTTAAGGAAGTATTATTTCTGTACTCGGCAAATAAGAAAGGTTTATATTATTAATTTTTATTTTTTATTGTCATTGTTATTGGAGTTATTAATTTCAAATTTAAAAATACCGTATTTGTTATTTAGTGTTTACAATATTTATACGCAGTGTATGTTTGTATTTTATACGCCACAACCATATTTAAACTTCAACAACTCACGCCAATAACTACATTTCCTCTTATGGAAAAATTGTCCTCACCACACATATTTATATTATCATTTCATTTTCTTTCTAATTTTTCAACACAATTCACCTAAGATCTATGCCAGGCATCATTCAACACATCATAAACCATTTCAACTTCATTACTTTCCACATACACTCCATATACTATTTTTTTTTTCAATGATAACAAAACACTTTATTTATGCCACAAATACACTTAATGACTATCTTTAATCACATTCACTTGGTCATTACATCATAAGCATACTTTTATGCCAAAAAAGCCCTTAAGGCTAAACTTAACACATTTTACATTAAACTTTTCCAATTCAATTCCAAATCAATTCTTTTTCATTTCTTTACTTCATTAGTGTCAAAACCATGCTATGAACATCATAAAACATCAAAAAAAATTTGGATCATTTCACATTAAAGAACCCTAGCCACGGCTGATTCTCTCAATCTTGATTTCTTGTTTTACTTTCTTGATTCCACAATTATTATATCCTTCATAACAAGTCAAAAATCACCATTGACCTTAAACAAATCCATCCCACTCAAAAACACAAAACTAAAAATTTAAGTTAAGAAACCTTACCACTTTTCCTCCAATCTTTTGGATAATTGGTAAGCATTTAGTCTTGATCAAGATTTCTCCACATCCAACGCAAAATTCATGAAAAATCAGCTGCCCTCTTCTTCCTCTCCTCCTTGGTTGACGTTCACATTTGGCTCTTTTCATTTCTTTTTTGTTTTGGACTCTCACAGTCATGTTATCAAATGAAGCTAATTTTTCTTACTGTTTGCTTTTTATACTCTTTTAGTGCATTACACATGTCACTCTCTAATTGGTCATCTTTAATGACTCATTAATCCACTAACATCATGTAAAAAAAACAAATTATCCTTAATGAGTTTAATTCACCTACTAACCAAATTAAATTCCAAAAATATTTTACAACTATCTCATCATCAAATTGATTGAATACGCTAATTAGGGTCAATACTTGTTGATTTGATGCTTTAAAAAATTTTCAATGGGTTTAAAATCATCAATAACCATTATTTCCAAAAAGGGCATTTTAGTCCTAAAATTTTAGAACTTCCAAAATCCAAAAAGGGCATTTTAGTCCTAATCTTTCCTTAATCTCTTGCTCGAAAGGAATGTCAACTACTATACTAGTCCCTTAACTCATTATGTTTGATATGATAAAAGATGAATCATCTCATTTAAATGTTTAGTAATTAATTCAAAATCCTTTCATGTAGGTTTTGCCCTCATAGGAAAAATATTTATTTAGTTTTAATTTGTTTAAAGAAATTTTACAAAATCAATTTTACCAAAAATATCTTTTGAATTCAATAATTAATTAAATAAGTTCTTCTTAATACTTTTTGTACTTAAAACTTAATTGTAAGTAATTTGCATTTGAAGTTTCAGATTAATAAAACATTATGAAATTAATCTTGTTATTTTACCTAAAAAACAATATAAGAAAGGACATTTAACAAAATTATATATAATCAGATCAGAGATTTATATAGTAATTGACATTATTTTCTAAAACTTGAGAGGCTTTAAGGTCATACTAGAGAGCAGAGTATGATTGTTTTCTACCAGTAAATTCAATGAGTTTATTGAGTCCCGCTAGAACTAAAAGATACATTCATATTAAAACTAACAAGTAAACAAAATGATAGGTCGTTTTTGTCTATAATCAATCTTGTTTATGTAAGAATCTCACTATCCAAGTGAAGTGTTGAAACACTTTAGTTTACTTGAAGGGATGGTTTATATTTCAAGTTGCATTCCGGGAATCCTTTAACCGTACGTGGCAAGACTGATATCACCTGATTGGAACTTGTTGAAATAAGAAGAAAGAATTGAAAGCATCTTTTGCATTTTAAACGAAATGATGGTGAAGTGACATTCAGGACTTGTTAGTTTAAAAAGGAAGGAATTAGCATGCACATTAAGTAAAGTGGTTTTGCTACTCATTTTCTGGCCGCTTTCCCTTGCATATGAAGTCTCAAGTTGAATAGCCCTACTTGATTAAACTAATCTTTAGTTTACTCTTATAATATACGGATTGATCATGGGTGGGTTGGAGTGATAACTCCTCAAAGGGATGATATACAAAAGTGGGCTCAGCCATACTATCCAAGGAAAGGACTAAAGCGTATCTCTGGCTTCTTTCCGCGTATATGTGGCCCGTAAACTTTGAGGAAGCTTCGATAAAGGAAAAACACAATCGTTTCGTTTGTTAAGCTAAAACCAAACTATTCTCATTAAGGGAAAGAGAAGAGTCTCTCACTCTCTGGTTAACTCAACCCACAAAAAGGTAGACAATATGTATGCTTAATTTACACACCAACAACAAATGGAAGAGGGGATTACCTTTATCTAAACTCCGGCAGTCTTTTTTTTTTTTTTACTCAATAGGAGAAACACACAAAAACTAAACTATAATACGGAAAAACACGACCCCTAAGCTATCCTCTAGGAGGATAAAAGAGCAACCCTCAGGTGGGTTTGAATACCAATGGATACTAAAAGTGGGATTCTTGGCGTAGTGTGTTAGCCAATTTGCAGCTCGATTAGCTTCACGGTAGATATGTCTAGCTTTCACAGTCCACTCTCAGTTGAGGAGTTGTCGTGTCCCCACGAGTAGAGTGTGGTATGGAACTTGTGATATTTCAGAGGATGATAGTAACGTAACGACTATTTGAGAGTCCACCTCGAGTTTTACCTTCCGAAAACCTAGCGTCCATGCAAGGTGCAATCGGGAAAAAACCCCCACAACTCAGCACATATTGGTTGACAGAATCCGATATTATGCGCAAAACCCCCTCGCCAACGTCCTGTGCTATCCCGAAGGAGTCCTCCTGCTGTGGCCTGCGAAGTGAACATAGAATAAGCTCCATTCGTGTTAAGTCATACCTAGTCTTCATTCCTACATATACTACAATGACGATGTTAAATTGGGCTCTGGATTGTAAACACAACCATAGTTTTCTTGTCAGCTTACTAGATTTCATTTATAGGCCCAAGATCCTCAAGGATGGTGGCATTATAGCATTCAATTGATAGACACAAACTTTATGAGAAATTCTAGTATTGTGATCAATCTTTAGTTCAAGTCTCCAAATTTTCTTTAAAATTTCGTAGTAATTGACTTCGGGATTTTGTACTACTTAAGGAGGACACTAAAGGAGAAGAGGTATCAACGACGAACATGTGTCAGAATTTAAAAGCACACTTGGGTTGATAATATGTTCACTCGACGCCATCCAACGTGTCCAAAGAATCCAATGAGTGTGACCACCACTAATATGGTAGGCAACCTGGGCATCCTATTCTAGAATTAGATTGTGAGGTAAGATGCAAAGAAACCATTGAAAAGCTTCCTTTACAAATCGTGATGTTTATCATGTTTTTAAAGTCGTAGCATGTGAATGGAAAATGTGAGTCACCTATTTGTCATGCCATAAGATAACTTATTAGTCATGATCCAATCTGGCATGGAACTAAAACTCAGACTCGATGAGACATCATCATTCAATCATGAGTTCTGGCGCCGCTATCTTCTAAATACTGTGGGCTTTTCTTCAACGTACTAAGCAAAGTGTAGCCTTATTATACCATTCTGCTGTTTTACAGAAATAAAAATATATGTTATGTATATACCTAGAATACATTTTCTTTAATTTATCCTTTTTAATTACCCAATTGGCCACTTACTAATAAAATGTTTTTACAGAATTTCTATGGGACATAGTACATTTTCTATTTATTATTGGTATGGGGTGCATGTGAAGTTGTCTTTTTTTTTTCGCCTTATGGATAAGATCATATGTATTCATGCATGTCTCTGTCAGTGCTCTTATCGGGAAGAAAGGCCAAGAATTGAACAGTTCTACCAAAAGTCAACAATTCGCAGCCAAAGGTTCGCACAAAATTTCCAGAGAACCTCGGGTATACGAAAACAGCAGCATGATGATGCCTGCTGTCTATGTATGCTCTGCTCAAGTTACGGCTCAAGGCAGAACCTTTCAACTACTCTAGAATGATACTGAGTAGAAATGGTATACACACTCTAGATGATGATGATGATGTTCGAAGATTAAGACATTTTTGTATCATCTGCTTAATTACTTCAATTTGAAAAGTTCTGGAATGGATAAGAGTCTGGAAGACTTGTCTATGGTTGTCGAACATCTAGCAAAACCAGTCGTCGTGTTGCCCTCGTTATGGAATATACAATGAATATAATGAATTATATTGACTGTATTTTCTATCCTCTCGGGGTTTAGTTAATATATGTAGCAGGTACGATTTTTATTAGGTTAGGTAAGGAAGTCCAAGAATGCTACCAACCCAACCTTTCACTCTCAAACCCAAGAATGTTCTTGCTGTACCTATCCGAGTGATATGCAGAAATTTCTCTGGTAACATTTTTCAAGTATAAAAGGTTTTGATGATCACTTCATCTGAATTTTAAATTATCAATTTGGTGAATAATTTATTAAAAATATGTGATTAATGAATATCACATGCCCTCATGGGGTGTGGCTAGATGGTTGAGAGCGGGGCTTAGTTTCGGTTAGGTCCCAGGTTCGATTTCATGCTAACCCCTCTTGTAAGAACTTGGGGCAGCCGAGGTTTTACCTGTAAGTGGAGAACTAGTTGGACCCTCAATGATGAGATGCGCCCGCTTGACCTGCCTATGGGGTGATGCGCCAATTGAACTCTTGGAGAGGTGTGCCCGCTTGGCCTACTTACGGGGTTTCCTCGAATAAAAAAAAGTAAAAATGAATATCACATATATTCAAATATAAATATTTATTAAACATGTACTTAAAAATAAAGATTGTCATTTCACTATTAACGTTTTTTCTTCTAACTATTTGCTTGCCGCAGAAATTACTGTGATGTGGAAACTTTTACTAGCCCACAATATAATCTTTACTGTATTGAGTTTTAGCATTCAACGACTCTCGCATGACTTTAGCCTGAATAGTCTCGTTCCTTGTACTTAGTCTTTAAATTGACACCGGTGCACTAGAAAAGACTATACTATTCAAATTTCAAACCACAGCAGCTTTCTCCGTCTTATAAATGAATCGTTCACGCAAGCCAATATTGATGGAAATGCATTCCACACAACAGTACAATCCAAAATTGACCTGAAAAGTCATGTTACGTTCATATACATCCGAATCATACACCAGCCCATTCATTCTTTATTTGATTTTTTCAAATTTGATATGCCTAACCAAATTAATTGAATTCAGCTTCCCAACTATACTAGAATTTTCTCTACTTCTCTCAGGTGAGCTTTGAAACAACCGGTAATATTACTCTTTTGTAATCAAAAGGGCACGAATTGGAGAAACCAAACCAGGGAAGGCTGCGTCAACAATTAGGGGACGTTTGGTTCATAAAAAGTAATGGGAATAAGAATATGAATGAATATAGTAAAGAATGAGAATGAAGTATAGCCAACAATGAATCTCATTTCTCTAGTAATTCACAAGTATGAAGTATTGCTGAAAATGAGGGAATGAAAGTGTTACCCCTGTTAATACCAAACATGAGTTTTCATTCCATATCTATACATTTCTCCTCATTACCCCCAAACAAACACTCCCTTAATGTCCCTTCCTTAACCCAAAGGGTTATTTTACATTTCCTCTTCCAATTAAAATTGAATTTGACATGGTGTATTCTGACAGGCAACGGCCATGCTATATTAAATACTTAGGGTTATGGTGCATTAATTTAATAAGCTGATAAGGAACATCATGCGTATATTGGTGTATACTGTATATGCTTCCTCTACTCATCAAAATTGAGTCCAGATCTTCTGTCTAATATTATAGCATTTTATTGTGTTCAATAAATCTCAACCATTTATTTATGTGGGTTCCGCATGAAAATCGCGTGAGGCCTGCAAAATAAATGACTGAGATTTTATGAGATAGAATAAGACAGAATAAAACTAAACAGAAGATCTTAACTCGTCAAAATTTGGGTACTTCTACCGAGTTGACAGGATTTATTAGTTAATCAGGGAGTTTTGCTAATAATTGTATGTCTTTTTTCCATTGATTTATGAGTTGGCTTGTTATACCAAACAACAGTATAAATATTAGGAACGTTAAAAAAATATCGAAAATACATGTACTTTTATTTTTAAATTTAATTAATATATTTATTTAGATAATTATAAATAATAGAAGTATTCATCATTATGAGAAACAAACATAATAAATAGAAAACAGATAAAAAGCTTACCAGATATCTGAAAAATTTTAAGATGAAAAATATAATATCTAAAATTAAATAAAATGTTATAAGAAAATATAAAAATAGGTGGTTTGAGAAATATGGAAATGTGTTTTAAAACCGCAAAAATATGGAGATATGTAGTCTATATACATCTTAATTATACTCGACATGAAACAAGATAATAATTTTATCGAAAATAACTTCTTTATTAGATAAAAATAAGACTACATATATACTTCTTTATTTTATCTTTCTAAAATACGAAGCTCTTAAAATAATTTTTTAGAATTTAAAATTTGTAAATTACCGAGTTATTTGTTGAATATATAATTTTAAGTACACACTAAATAATTTATTAAATATTTATGATGACTCGTAATTTATGTATAAATCACTTAATAAATTGATGAATTAAAACTGAATTAAATATCATATTCAATCTAACTAAGCACCTGCTTGGATGAACTGATATCAGTAGAGCTTTTATGAAAAGAGCTTTTCTAAGAAGTTAGTTGACTGTTTGATTGTCATTTAAAAAAGAGATTTTTTTGGAGAACCTCATACAATTGACTGTTAGGCAACATAAAAATAAAACGCAATTTTAATTTTAACTATAGTTTGTTTTGTAATAAAAATTATTTATGCATATAAATATTATTTAAAATATATTAAACAATATGCAAAGCACAATGTATTAATTATTATAAATTATTATATATTTTAAACTATATGAAATATAAATAAAAATATATCTAACCAAATCTTTTATACAGATTATAACATAAGTAAAATTAATATCAAAAATAAATATTAAAACATAAAAATGTCAAATAATATTATATAAATCTCAAAATAAACGTGAAGATATTTTTGTGAGTATTGTGGGAATTATGTGTAAAATATAAGGATAAAAAGGACTAAAAAATATGATCATTAATTGATTTGAATCTACCTGAAAAGGTGTTTTTTTAAGAAGTTCTAAATTTGAGTTTCTTAAAAAGTTATATTTTAGCTGCCAATAAAATTATATCTACTAAAAAGATATTTTTTATTTTACAGTCAAATATTTATTTTAAAAAACATCTTTTACGGTAAAACAAGTGCTTATTTATCTTTCAAATATTCGACGAAACATGCACCAATATTAAGAAGCTTGAGTGCTATGCATTCTTTTTTCTCGTAGAGTTTTTACTTGATTTGTTGTTCATCTCCGTAACCTAAGGATCAGAGGCACTTGAGGAATCTCCCTATCAAACAAAAGGGACTATATCACTGATTTCGAGACTAGCATGCTACATTGAGCGTGTACAGAACGTGATACCTCTGTATCAGAGTTATAAGTATTTCATGTAACCTTGAAAAGAGAGCGATAAAGAAAGGTATATATACAAAATAACAATAGACAATTGTAAGGAGCAACAACCTCCACATGGGAGGGTATCCAAGAAAAGTTGAAGATCCACTCTCTACTATTAATTTATATACAAAGCAAGGTGGGTCTGGTAACTTTATAGGTCATTGTTTAATGATATGGTTGTATATATTTGAAAACGGAACAATAAGGAGACAAAAAGACAATAAATTCTCATGTCGTGTGCGGGACATGCACATATTTTCCACATCATGTGAGCGTGAGCCCCATCATTTCAAATCTCATCCACTTATTGTAAATTCACTTGTCTCTTCCTTCCAAGGCTACAGCACTAATCTTTTGGATATCACACAGAAAGAGAAGTTAAAATAAAATTCTCATATAACATTATTTCCTCATTCATCAATATTCAAATTTTAGAAGGCCAGTGTGTTAAAAAATTTAGCATATATTGTAGAGTAAACTAAAATACCATAATAAATAAAATATGGAAAATGTATATTTTTGTTTAATAATATTAGTATATCTGTTTTTAGGAATATTATTTTATTCAATGCAACCTAATGATATGAAAATATATTAATTATTTAAGTTGACGGATATACTATACTTACACTCTGAAATTTTCTGTCTTTATTTTTGTGTACCTATCCTGACTCACATAAATAAATGACTCAGATCTAATGGAACAAGATAGGTACACAAAAATAGGAACAGAAGACCACATTCTTATACTTACCGTTGAAATCATATATAGAGTGAGTAAGCATATACATTAACAAATCCGAAGAAGCAGGCAGAATGGGGACACTATAAACCTAATTATTATTGTGGATGTTGATAACTTTACTTCTGTTAATTGTCTCTTTCTTAGAAGTTAGATGTTACGATGATTAGTTTTATGACACTTATCATGTTGTAGAGGCTAGATCTAAGCCTTATTTGACGCTACCTAACTCTTGGATTATTGTTTGATATATATATATGTAGTTTCCACTGTTTGTAGTATTTTATGGATTTTGGGTAAAACGTTAAGAGTGGATCATTGTAAAAAATAAAATAGAGACAAAATAGACACAAGTCAAAAATAGATCCTGGATGGATACCTTTCCTTCTCTTGCCCGGCCAGAGAGCCATGCCAAGTAGTCTGAACTTGGGAGTTGTTTCTGCAACCAAATATATATATATAAAAGGAACAAGTGGTTGTTGAGGGCCACGAAATTGCCAGTGAAATACGACGTGTCTTCCACTTTTTTTAAAGTTAGGCGTTAATCAGTTCCCATCAGTCAACCCAATCTTTTCTTATAGCCTTACAAAACAAGCATGATTTCTCGTTAGAAGGGCATGCTTCTTTCGTACATCTGAAAGCAAGCGAGAGTTACTTGACTTAGCCATTAAGTAGAACCCAATTTTTTTTTGTTTTCTTTGCATTTCTTCCAAAAAAAAAGTATATCAAAAAATAGTTCAGTCAGTAACTTAGCCAAGATTTGTCCCATATTAAGTTGTGATCAAAATTTTTCATTAGAATCTAGCACTAGTGTCTGCAAACTAAGCAAAAAAATATTAGCAAGTCATGAGCAATTAATGAAGATGAGAATCAAAATATTATTAAACTAAAGACGTCCTGAAATCTTAAAATTGTATATTTTGTAACACTTACAATGGATTATCCCCCTACATTTGACTCTTTATTAATAGTTTTAAAAAAATATAAAATAGTCTTTCTATTAATTGAAAGTAAAATTACGTATTACTAAGCCTATCCAGACTCTAAGTGTCAACATAATTTCTATTAGATTATTGTTTTTGCTATTATCACCGTTTTCAAAAATATAAAAGTCCCATGCCCTTAAAATTTTAATCCATTAAAATTTACTTTTAAATACTCTAAAACATTAATTTATTCCAATTATATTATGATGATAATCTTGAAGTTTAAATTGACTTTTTATTATTTTGGTGTTATCCAAAAATTACTCGCTGTAAGTTTTGATACTGGCCGGTTCGATCGGAGAATTGGTGACTCGGAGCATGAAACGGTTCGATTTAATCCTTATTTTTTGTGAGTGATTGACCCATTCATTTTATGGTCAGCCCGTGTAAAAATCTCTGCACTGGTGAAAGAAAGAACCGGCTGATCTATTTAAAATATCTTGATTTTGATTATTTCAACTTGAATGAATATTATGATTAGTTATCTTTTTTTAATCTTTTTGATGAAATATGACTAATAAGCTTTGTTATCTTATTTTGTGTTGTGTTAGTGAACTTTAAAAAAACTTGTATATTTTAAAATTTGAATGTTTAAGTTAAGTTTATAATTAGATAAATAATTAAATAGTATGTTTAAAAATTATCTTATATAATATATAAAATAAAATGTATATATTTATTAATCACTTGTTCGATTATAGTAGAATTTCGGTTGAACTATTGACCTTTGAATCAGTTACTTTTTCGATTCAATTACTGGTCCGATTTTTAAAACATTATTTTTTATTATAAAAAAATTGAGCAAGTAATTGAGAGAACACATTAATAATAAGCCTTCTAGACCAAGTAAAGTGGGGGCAAACCAACGATGTTCATCATCCACGTGGCGATAGAGTAGAGAATAAGTTAACAACGTGAACAATAGTCTAGTTAATACTTAATAGGGTTTTCTACCTTCCCAACCACAAAGTAAAGGCAGCAAATACTCTCACACGTGCTCATGTTCTCCTAAGTCAGCTTTGCAGAACTGCCTAACTCTAACCAGGGCATTTCACTTCTAAATCTGTCGGAGAACGTTTTTATTATTGTTTATTAGTCTTTCTCCTCCCGGGCGTGTGGACCTTTTGCCAACATGGAATAAGAGAAATACGCGGCCACTGTACGCACACGTATGTAACACACATACGTCTGAGAATTCATAATTAGGGTCACCTCACACCAGTACTCTTGCCCTTTTCTTCTTTGTACACGATACTGAGTCAATCTTATAGTTCGTTCAAATTAAGTCTGCATCATGTAAATGATGAAACCAAATATATGAATGAATCTTAAAAAATTAGGTGAGAACATAATTTAATATGAACTAAAACCTAATTATATATGCTCAAAGGCAATTTATTAATTATGTTTCAACGCAATTAATAAAACCATATCAATAATTGGAAAATAAAATAATAAATTTTAAGAAATAGAATGTGAAAAAGATTAGCTTGGTTTATATAATGGATTTTTGTGCACTTCATTTGTGAGGTCAGATTCTCTGTTCAATATCATGGTGTCTTATTGTGTTCAATAAATTTCAGCCATTTATTTATGTGAGTCTTGCATAGGACCCGCATGAAATCCGTAAAATAAATAGCTAAGATTTTATGAAATAGAATAAGACAGAGTAAACAGTAGACTGAAAATCTGAACTCCTCGTTTACGCAGGTCCTGTATATTAGTTGTATAACATAAATGGTTTCAACGTTCTCAATGGCTAATTGCATGCTGAACTACTTTCCATGTAATTTGATTATAAAAAAAAAAAAGAGTAAAAACATGAAACGATCCATGCTTGTTAGGAAACGACAGGGAAACGCGTACGACTTGCGTTGCTTCCTAGTTACTGCCTGTTGTAACCGAGAAAGCGAGGGATGTATATAAATCTATGCTTCTCATCATAAAATTTAGACTTCGTCTACTTCTTTGTCTCTTCATCATAGCTTTCACGCATCCACGGTGTTAGTTAAGTACATCATATAGGACCCTTCTTTTT
The DNA here is from genome assembly GCA_026546855.1 of Erythroxylum incrassatum. Classification (NCBI taxonomy): domain Eukaryota; kingdom Viridiplantae; phylum Streptophyta; class Magnoliopsida; order Malpighiales; family Erythroxylaceae; genus Erythroxylum; species Erythroxylum incrassatum. The sequence continues at coordinate 14,616,467 of JANVCL010000214.1, read as the reverse complement.
TTCTATATATAGCTTCCCTCATTCTTATCTTCTTCCATCTTTTTCACTCGTGTTCTTCATATCCAGTTTCCTTATAGCTTATCTACACATATCTAAACCTTTCTTCGTCTCTAATCAATCGGAGGTTGTTGATATATATAATATTCATCTCTACCGACGTTGTATGCATAGTGGACCAGAAGGACAAGTGATTTGTTCTATATTGGTTAAATTTGTTTGGTAAAGAGGATCGTGCTCAATCCTTTTTGAACAAGAATTTTTAGAAGATATGGCATGTTTGGTGGCTCGCACAGGGAGACAGTTGCAGAGATACGATAACATGGGTCGTCGCCAAGTTGTTGGGTGAGAACTTGAATTTCTTCTCGTTTCTTGGAGTTTTGTCATTTAGATTTGTGTTCAGAATTAGCCAAGAGATGAGTGGCTTTCCCATAAACCTTCTTCTGACTGAGGCCTCGGTCTCTCTCTGTAATATTGTTGCCAATCTTCCATATTATGCATACTGTTTTCTTTCAACATACCTTACTTAGCTACAATCTCATTTTCTTGAACTGTGTTCAACTTGCAGATGCATTCCGTATAGATACAAGATATGTAGCGACGGCTCTGTCAGTGATGAATTGGAGGTCCTAGTTATCACTTCTCAGAAGGGTAGTGGAGGAATGATGTTCCCTAAGGTAATCCAGATACGTTCTACAGCTTGTATTAATTAAAACCACAGGCACACATATTGATATTTTAGTGTATTAACATATATATCGTTATCTCGTGATCAGGGTGGGTGGGAACTTGACGAATCTGTTGAACAAGCAGCCTCCAGAGAGTCACTTGAAGAAGCTGGAGTTCTTGGCAAAGTGGAGGTTAGTGTCCATTCACAACATAGCCTTGAATAGGTTGTTTCATGTTGTAACACAGGTATAGCCATGACTAATTTCATTCCGTTGTCTAATGTGGTTTTCTCATGCAAACGACAGGTAAAACTTGGCAAGTGGAGCTTTTTAAGCAAAAGGACCGGTACATTTTACGAAGGCTACATGTTCCCTTTACTTGTGACGGAGCAACTTGATATCTGGCCAGAGAAGAACATGAGAGAAAGAATTTGGGTACGCTAGCTAGCTGCTGCTTGACACTTTCTAATTTGGACAAAAGAAATGACCAATTACTTTTTCACAGTAACCGAATGCTAATAAACGTGAAACTATGTATTAATCAGATGAAGGTAGAGGAAGCTCGGGAAGTTTGTAGACATTTGTGGATGAAGGAAGCATTGGACATATTCGTTGAGAGGCTTACAGCTCTACAACCGCAACAGGAAGACAATGTATTGTAATCTTGGCGTTTGTGCTAAAAAGATTTCAAGAGCATGTACATAACAATATATAAACGGAACCTCCAAGTCGTCAGTGGAGAGAATCAGACTGCAGAACTGCTTAGAGCCGAGTGAAATGTAATGAGGACATGGTTGTAGAAAGAAGTTTCTTGTTTGATTGATGAAAATTTGAGATTTTCTTGAAGCTGCTTTGTACCCAATTCAGGAGATCAAATGAAAAGAATGTCACAGTGCTCATGTTTCCTGTCTTTTCCTATTATGTCTACCGTTAGAATCATATACAAGTAATTTACGGCCTCATGTAAGAACTTGGATTAAATGGTTTATAAACATGCTGCAAAATGTTAGTGACTTAGAGGTTTGAACTCAAAGTTGTGCTATCCTTATTTTTGTGGATTTATAATTAAACGTTTATAGTTCATGTTAAAGACATAAAAGCTCTATCCAATTATAGACGTAAAAGCATTATCCGGGTATGGAAACTTACTTTCTGTCCGTTTCAATATTTGTCAAGGTGATGGAAGAGTATCAGGAAAGTATGGGCCGGAAAAACTCTCCATGAGCAAAAAGTAAGATGTAGAAAGCATCTTTTGATTACCAAAAGAAGTAAGACTTCTTTTCTTTTCTTTCTTTATAACAAGACTCGAATAAGCATCTCCTTCTTTAGTCCATTAATGCCTACCTTCTTTCTCTTAATGCTGGCTATGATAGACCAGTCTGTGGTAGAACGAGCTTAGCCTGAAATTAAGCTATTAAGAATCACATGGACAGCGATATGCAGCTTATGACTCGACAATTCAAGTTGATGCCTATAGGCAGGAATCTATATCACAGTCCACAAGCACAATTAGTAACGCCTGCATGGTTTATGATAAGAGTTTAGGAAATTGGATATCCATGACCTGCATCAACTACTACCGCTTCCTCAAAACTTAACTAACCACAGAAACTGTCTAAAACTTTGTATATGACAATCTTAATCTCAGTGATGCATCCTCAACATTCATGCTAATTAACTGACAGGGACTATCTTGCAATCCAAGGTTTTAATTCTTTCAAGATGATGGCCAAATCAAGTGGTAAAATAGAAAGTCAATATTCTGGCCCGAAACAAGTGCAGAATGTTTCGAGCATCAGTACAAAGTCAAACAAGACGCAGTCTTTGTGTAATTAATGGCCTAGAATGAACTTAATAATGGCAGCCTTTGTCGTTTCATTGTTGGCTCACCATTAGCAACTATTTTCTCAACCAATGCCGCATGGGAAACGTCATGACACAGACCCTTGTTTCGCAACGAGCTACATGAATTGCTAACCTATCTTGAATTTTATAAGAGATCAAGTACTTTTAGCTACGAAATTTCGTCTTCAGAAAAAAAAAAAACAATAAGGGTCCAGTCCTTCCCGTAGCCAAATTTGATTGATTGATGCCTAGTCATTCTCCACTTACAGAAGGGATCACTAGTTAGCTATTCGATCTTTGTTCTTGTACCAATCCTATTATAAACTCCAAAGATGGCCTGTAACCTAACCTGAGCATAGCCAATAGCCCACTGTTTTTGTTACGAGAGGAAGACTTAACAGCAAGTTCAACATTAAGCATAAGAAGATGACTCGTTCCTTGTCATCAAAGTCTTTTTATAGAAGTAATTAACTACAGGTTTCCGCAATCCACATCATGGTTACGGACAATGTGGCTACAGCTTTCTTTTGAATTTTTGTAGAACCAAAATCGAGTTGAGATCAACGCAAAGATTTCTTTTTCTTTTGTCTTTTAGGGGTGGCGTGAATAGTTATCTTTTCCCTTGCCCTGCGCACTTATTTTCAAATCAGGGATACACTTAAGAAAAGTATTCACAAAATCCTTAGCACGGATTAGTGACCAGGAAAGTAATTTTTTCTTAAAATTTAAATTATTATGTTTGGTATGTTTTTTTAAATAGTTAGAAAAGTTTTTACTTTTTCAATTTAAGAAAAGTAGTAGTACTTTCTCTGGATTCTAAGTCCTAATACTCTCTTGATATTTATATTACTTTCCTCGAAAATTTAATCGAAAAATACACTAATCAATATAACTATTCCTTCTCTCTCAACTCTACGATAACTTTTTTATAAAACCCTGTCTCCAAATAAAAAAAGTGATAATCGCAATTTTAATTTAATTTTTAATAAATATAATTAAATTTAAAATATATTTTTTAAAATATATAAATTTTGATTTAATAATTAAAAATATATAAAATAAATATTAGTTTATAAATAATAATTTTTAAATTATTTATTT
>JANVCL010000214.1:14598591-14609961 GCA_026546855.1 Erythroxylum incrassatum | reverse complement strand
AGAGAAGTTAATCCTAATTGCTACTTATGATTATCGAAACTGAACGTCATGTTCCAGTAATCTAGCGGTTGAACTAATTAATCTCTAGTTGTGCACCTAGAAACCAACGAATCCAATTAGAAAGAATAGATCTGAAGATATCCAATGTTTATTAACAACATAAAAAGTATCCACAACATCTCACCATAATAACATATAACATGAATCTCCTCAACCAAGAAAAAAGATTTAGCTACTCATAATAGAATTGAAAACAAAAGAAATAACAAAGCTTAAGGTCTCGATCCCTGGTCTTTTACTGAAACATACGAAAATACTAAAGGAAGAAGTGCAGAAAACGTAAAAAGCTGGAAAAGAAAATTGCAGAAAACGAAATCTATCCTAAATCTAGTCTAATGCTTCTACGTCAATCACCCACTCTCCCTCTTTATGCTTATCTCTTCCTTATCTTTTCTTGATTCTCTCCAGATAATGCACTCTTCTATTTTTGGTAGGTAATCCCCTTGAAAGATGGGAAGATAACCTTTAAAGATTGAGATAAGTTCGAAGTTGACTTTTGAAATCTGATCTGTAGATTTAATCCATCCTTAGGCGTGCCCACGCTTAACCACTGAATTGCTGTTAATTTGGAAATTTTAAAATTTCTTCATTCTTTTGCATCTTTTTTATTCCATTTCGCCTCTAAAGTGTTGAAAACCATCTGTAAATAATTATAAGATAATTCCATTAATTTTGAATAATAATTTCAACACATTAACGATAATTAGGCCTAAGATAAGTGTAATTTAATGACTTAACAGAAAAGACACACAGTCACAACAACATAAAAACGAATGTAAGTGTCATACACGTTGCATTCATATATGATTTGAATACATCGAAAGATTTGCAAAGTTGTGAGAATATTTCAAATATAAATATATGATAGTAAATCGATGATTATGTACTATACAAGTGAAATGAAATGATATCTTGATTGAACTATGTGACTGAAACATAGCAGTTGTGAATAATGTGTTTTGTGTTATAACTTGATGATAATTAAAGTGATTTGAATTATATGATAAGATGATATTGTGTGATATGTCATGAGTGAACCATCGAGGATGGTTACTCTACTAAGTTCGCAAAACTCATCAAAATTGTAATGTTGATAATTTCAGATTCAGTAGACTGAGACGACTTAGCTTCTAGGACTGCTTGAAGCAATTTTGTGCAACTTTGAAGATCAGACATGGCTCAAAGGTCGGTCAGCTGGGATTGAAGACATAGTCTGTTATTATCTTTTGTTTATTCCTCATGTTTGTAGCGTACTGTGTAGACTGAGCTGTTATGCTCGTAGGATGGTGTTATATAAACTTGGATGTTGAACTTAAAGCTACAATGTACATTATGGTTTATGATATAAAATGAGGAAATTTTGGATTTTAGCAAATGTGTGATTTATGATTTAGTTCATGATGCCATGTTATAAAGTGGAGGTGATATAGGTAACACACCAATTCTGTTGGGCATGTGCACGTGTAATCATGAGGCGTACGTGCATACGTTGGGCAAGATTGGGGTGTTACAAAAATTGGGCGAACATAAAAGGTAACAAGTAATGCCCCTGAGTCTATCATATCCAATCTCCCTCCTAGCGACCCTATTTCCACCAGAAGTGGAAGATATATCGTCTTCAGTTGTGCTATCAAACTGATAGGTCTCCTACTTAAGGCATCAGCCACTACATTGGCTTTTTCGAGGTGGTACTCTATCGTACAATCATAATCTTCTATTAATTCCAACCATCTGCTTTGCCTCATGTTTAGTTCCTTCTTAATGAAAAAATATTGCAGACTCTTGTGATCCATGAAAATCCTACAAGGAACACCATACAAGTAATGCCTTTAAATTCTCAACGCAAAAACTACCACTGCTAACTTTAGTTTGTGGGTGGGGTAGTTTAGCTCACGCTTCTTTAATTGCCTAGAAATATAGGCCACAATCTTATCATTCTGTATGAGAGCACACCCTAACCCCAATCTCGAGGCATCACTATATACTACAAATTTATCAGTCCCCATCGGTAATGTAAGTACAAGAGATGTCGTCAATCTTTCTTTTAGTTCATCCAAACTTCGTTGATAGGCATCTAACCACTCAAACTTCTCCTATTTTCATGTCAACTTGGTCAGTGGGGTTGCTATTCTAGAAAATCCTTCAACGAATTTCCTATAATAGATTGCCAATCCAAGGAAACTCCTAACTTCGGTTTCAATGGTTGGATGCCTCCAATTAGTAACAACTTGAATCTTTTGGGGACCATACTAAGTCCCTCAACTGAGATTACATGACCCAAGAAAGCGACCTTGTTTAGCCAAAACTGGCATTTATTGAACTTAGTGTATAACCGGTGCTCTTATAGGGTCTGAAACACTATCTGAAGGAATTCTGCATGCTCCTCATGACTACATGAGTACATCAATATGTCATCAACAAAAATAATCATGAACTTATCTAGGTACTATCAAAGCACCCTATTCATCAAATCCATAAAAACAGTCGGAGCATTCATTAATCCAAAGGGCATAACCAAGAATTCATAATGCTCGTACCTAGTCCTAAAGGCAATTTTCGAAATATCCTTGCTACGAACTTTCAACTGATAATAACCTGATTTTAGATCAATCTTCAAATACACCTTGGATCCTTATAGCTGATCGAATAAATCATCAATCCTTGGGAATGGATATTAGTTATGAACTATCATTCTGTTCAATTTTTTCTAGTCAATACACAACCTTAAACTCCCATCCTTCTTTCAACAAATAGGACTAGAGCTCCCTATGGAGAAGTGTTGGGTCTCATGAAACCCTTATCTAACAACTCCTCCCTTTGCACTTTCAATTCCTTAAACTTCGCTAGAGCCATGTTATACGGAGTAACTGAAATTGGTTAGGTTTTTGGAGTTAAATCTATCTCGAACTCTATTACCCTGTCTAGGGGTAATCCTAAAAGATCCTCCAAAAGCACATCAGGGAACTCTCTGACCACCATAATATCTTCTAATTGAACCTCATCATTACCCTATTCAATTATGTAAGCTAGATATCCCTAGCATCCTTTACAGAGCATTCTACTAGCTACCATGGTGGTCACTATACTAGTAGGAAAAACTTTCCGTATCTCACAAAATGCCACCACTTGTTTCCCTAATCAACTCTGCCTAACCTCCATTTTAAAACAATCCACTACAGTGCGATGTGTGAACAACCAATCGATTACGAGAATAGCATCAAAATCTTTGATATCCAATACGATCATGCTTGCCGAAAATGCCTTACCCTCGATTGGTATTCTACTATCTACAAACACTCTTTTAGCGAAGAGTGAGTTTGCAGCTGGGATGGAAACTACTATCCCAACGTCCAATAACCGACGCTCAACTTTCAATTTTGAAGAAAAATTCATACACATAAAAGAATATGTAGCATCAAAATCTACTAAAGCATATGCATATAACTCAAAGACAAAAATCATACCAGTGACTACATTTGGTATGAGAACCCCAACTGCTCTCTCTATAAACCCCTCTAACTTGTAGAGGTGTTGAAGATCCAGCTCCCGACCTTTCTGCAGTGACTAATTGTGGACAATCTCTGATAAAGTGGCCCTTTTGGCCACAATGGAAACAACTCATCATATTCATCCGATACTCATCCAAATGTCTTTTTCCGTAAGTAAGACACTCTGACATTAAGGTCTTAGTGTTGCGAAAGTCTCTGGGCTGAGTGGATGACCCAAAGGATCCCTGGCTAAATGATCCTCCTCTACCAAACCTCCTACCACCTGTCCATCTTGATTTATTTTTCTTTGTTGAACCGTAGGATGAACTAGCTGGTGTGTTACACTTATGTTCTGATCTTAAACTCTAAGTGATTGTTGTCACGTTTCTTTCCACTTTTATTGTAGCTTCAACTAATCCTTATAGTGTGTTTGTGAAGCCAAAGATAGAAGGATCCGTAATCTAGGACTCAAGCCTGCAACAAACCTCTTACACTTCTGCTCTTCACTATTAGCAATAAACATAACTTTTTTGACAAGTTTCGAAAATCTCTTCTCCAAATCCACCAACGATGTCAAACCCTACTCGAGACCAAAAAAAACTTCTCTACCCTATCATCCTTATAAGTTCACGGATAGAACTCATCAATGAACTCTCTCTAGAACTCCACTCATGACACCCCATCCAGATGTCGTCACTCAATGGCCTCCCACCAATCTTTCGCCTCCTCCTCAAGAAGAAAGGTAGAAAACACATCTCTTTACTCGTCCATGCATCCCACAACTCTATATATCTTTTTAACCTAGTCTAATCATGTGAGTGCACTCTCAGGATCTCCACTCCCATCAAAAGACTTCGCTCCCAATTTACAGACGACCTCAATCGATCATCCTAAAGGTTCCACATTCCCGCGTGGCTGTCGCATCATCGCAGTGAGTATTTGAGCCATCTGTTCTGCATTAAATTTCACCCCGGCAGGTTCCGTCAGCCCTGTCGATTCGGAATATGGTTGGATCATCGAGGCACTCACTGATTCTGACAAGTGATCATCTTCACATATTGGAGGTGCCTCAGGTGTAGGAGTCATTGGAATGGCTCTTCTGGGACGTCCATGACTTGATCTGTGCATCTGTGTATTCAAAAAAAATGAAATGTGTAAAACTTTCAATTTCTGAAGCCATATGCATGTAAATCACAACATTTTATTGGTCACCTCACTTTTAAAACAAAGTTAAAAAATTTTGTAAATTCATTAAACAACTTTTGCCAAAATATATACAGTATGTTATTCCTAATCCTGCTTCTAAATTCATATGATCGTGAGTTTGCTCACCTAAATCACATAAATTTAGTTAAATAGGACCTATTGTCATAAGACTAAATATATTCAGGTTAAAGAGGCCTTGAGTTTTCTAAACAAGCCTAACAATAAACAGAACTCTAGTTTATGCTTATAACAATGGAAGGCAACAATCACGTTCTCAACAAATACTTAATATTTTAATAAGGGATTTGATTTCATTTGTCTTATCAAACACAAAATTGAATGTAAAATATCACATATAAAACTTACAATTTAACATACATCCAATATATATATCAAACATATAAATAAAGTGTGTAACTTATACGCTCATGATGAAATTACATGCAAATTATATATATAAAACATCAAACCTTTATTTATTCTAGTTATTGTTCTTCATAATCTAAAATAATTTAAAACACATTAATTCCTAAATATATTAAATTCCTATATTCTAAATAGAAATTTAATTTAATTTGAAAACAATTTTCAAATCCAATTGGAAACTATATCCAATTATTTTGAGCCCTCTAATAAATTTTAATTTAAAAAATCTTCAGTAAATTATGCTTCATACTTATTATAATTTAGAAAAACTCCTTTTCAAAATTATATAAGTAACACATTCTAATCCAATTAAAAATCTATTTATAATCTAATTAGAAATTACTTTTCCTTAATTAGAAATTTGTTTTCTAATATTAAAAGGAAACAAATTTCAAAAATAAATAAGACATTTTAAATTTAATTAAGAAAGTTATTTATATTATTTATTTAGAGATTGATTTTTTTATTAATTAGAAAATCTTTCTTTATTAAATTAGAAAATATTGTCTAAAATATTAAGAAAGCCCATTTTTCTTAATTAATAAATGAAAACACTTTTCAAATTTTAATCAAGAAAATACCTTTTCAAATAAATCAAGAAACTTATTATTCATAAATAAAGAAACAATTTCTAAATAAATTGAATAATAATTATCTAAACAAATAAAGTCAAAATTTTAATTTATCTCAATCAAACAAACTCATCTTAACCATCGTAACTACACAATTGTTTGACCCCTAAAAGTATTCATATAACAAGTTAAGAGAATTCTACAATTGATGCAGATAGGGTTAATGTCCACTCTATTTTGATTCCAATCATATTAGTTCTCCACCATTAACTACTGATTAAATTAGTAACATTTGTTAACTATTTACAAAACATCATTTTACCTTAGCCAAAGATTTTCTGAATCAATACTAATCAAGAATAATAAAATATTGTCCCTAATTACCTTGAGATGATAAATCATATCTTGATTACTCAACTACCTCTATATAGTTCATACTACATCCAATGACTACCAATTGAACTACCTATGATTAGAATAGGTCATAAGTAGTATCAAAACATAGCAATTAGTATACAAGATAACTTTGGAGACCTTAAGTCAAAGGATCACTTATGTAATTATCACAATGAGAATTTACTTAGACATCTATGTAATGGTCCAAATGAATTTCTCATATAGAGTGAATTCAGTGAACTTGTTCTTTAATAAGCACTCGCACATTTGTTTAAGTATCTCCATACTTTAATCTATGAAATCGACTACTTTCTTCATAAGGGAAAACATAACGTATGCTAGTCTTTTTACAATCTATTAATGTCCAGTCTTAATAGCACAATTTAAAGATAATACAAAAATATAATATGAATCTCATAATTATAATCTCATTATAATTTAATTTGCAATGTATAATTATCCTATGGACTTTATCATATATATCTAAATATATACAAGATAAAGGATGTTTTTAAATTATTTTATCACTAAACTACAACCAACCAATTAGCCCTAGGACATAAACCAACACGAAATGCATGGTTGTAGTTGTTGGGATACAAATCTATTTGACACTTAACTAGCGTATCCTGGGCAAAAACTCAAATGGGTCTCATTTAGGCCACCTTTGCATTTCTTTTCATACAAGTCCACTGGTCAATAGAAAACAGATTTTCTTCTTCAAGTTATTATTCCTTCATTAGATATTGATTTAATTTGAATAAGACATAAAATTTTATTATATTAATCTGATATTATAATTCTTGGCTACCTATTCACATTCTAATATCAATTATTGAGACATCTTTTGTAGGAGAAACTTATTTTTTATGATAAATACATGATTAGCTTCTTCATATTATTGGAAGTTGCCATAAGGCAATTTTCCAAATGGCCTAAAACTTAGGGATTGAGGCTAGTAACTTCATATTCAGATGAAACTACTTAATCTAATATTATTAGGGAAATTATTCATATAGAAAATTCTCATTCGTTAATTAATGACATATTGATACTTGATGGACGTATCAGATTAAAAGAAAGGCACACATAAAATTGGTCCTTTATGTACCCTTTTACATACATTTTTAAGAACAACTTCAAACATCCATCTGGTAGAGCGTATAGAGAAAATAAAGGGAGAAAGGGAGAGAAACTAATTTTATTTTCTACACAGATAAGGTATCATGTCTTCTTAATCGAATCCAGGTATGTGAAAATTATTGATTTCAAGATCCTTTATAATGTAGAGGAAATCAATTTCTCCTTACATGTAGTATCAAAGCATGGTTTAGAAATTTATAATTTTTCCAACACAAATCGTGAATAATGAGTGTTAAAGAATTTGTCTACTATCTTCCGCCTATGTTTCAGTTATGAACTTTTACGTGGTTGAAATCTTCGCACTTGTAACAGTATGAAGAAACCGTGTTTCTCTCACAATGTATGATGTTGGATGTACTCTTCTAGGTATTTAATATGTGATGTTTTGTCTTATATACATTTTTCACAATGTATGATTCCCAAATGCACTCTTCTAGCATTTATTATGTGTTTTTTTGTATTATATTCATTTAATGTACGTCACTATGTTGTCATCTGGTTTTATATGCATTTAACGTGTTGTATCAATATACGGATAACAGTATGGAGCGAAAACGACAGTCTCTCTCTTATAAAAACCATGTTTTTATGTCATTCTTTTCATCGTAAAACGCTTTCAAAGTGGTATTTGCCGTATGAATTTGGTTTTTGCCAAAGCATTAACCCAAAGTTACCGTACGAACTTGGTTTTTGTCAAAGTGTGTGGTTTTTGCAAAGTTATTAATCCAAAATAACTTCTGGAATTATATTTTCATCTTATGAATATATTATTATTATTATTATTATTATTATTATTATTATTATTATTATTATTATTATTATTATTATTTGACAGTATGATTAAAATTAGTTTGTGATCACCAAAGTGACCAAACTAATTTTATTAAAATAAATTACGAAAATATAATGCATAAAATAGTCATTTATTCATGACAATCATAAAACGCCAATTTAAGCAAATTAATGAATAAATGGTGTTCATTGATTATTAGAACTTTAGGATTTGCCCAAAGGAAAATCATTTATTCTATGATCAATGAGTATGATTGAAGAAATTAAATTTCTTAAGTCAAATATATTTTGTTTATCCAAAGATGACATATCTGTTTGGTTAAGAATTTTAGCTCCTTAATAATGATGAAAAGTTGCATTTATTTATAATTGTGTGTTGTATATACCCAAAGGTGTTCTATAATATACTTTGAGGATTGATCTGAATCTATCATAGAATTAATTATAAGTTTCTATGCTTTATTTGCAACAATTTCGCTTCATTCGCAAGCTTCTTCTGCTACCGTATTTAATAGTTTGATCTTCTCTGAATGGAATAAACAAGTCAATTTCCACTTAGGTGTGTTGGATCTTGACTTGGCATTTTTGGAAGAACAACTTGCTGCTATTAACTTAAGTCGTGAAGAAGAGAAGTTTAAATATAAAGCCTGGACACGATCTAGCAGATTGAGCCTTATGTTTAAGCGATTGACTACAACGAATAACATCAAGACTACTATTCCACAAACAAAAAATGCAAAGGAATACCTAAAGTTTATGGAAGAACGCTTTCATTCTGTAGACAAATTACTTGCTGGTACACTAATGGCACAACTCACGACCATAAAGTTTAATGGATCGCGAAGTATGTAAGAACATACCATTGAGATGACTAAAATTGCAGCAAGATTAAAGTTCTTAAAAACGTATATAAAAGGGCAGACAGAGGACCAATTTTATGTGTGCCTTTCTTTTAATCTGATTCATCCATCAAGTATCAATAGGTCATTAATTAACATATGAGATTTTTCTAAATTGATAATTTCCCTAATAATATCATATTGAGTAGTTATATCTGAATGGGAAGTTACTAGCCTCAATCCTAAGTTTTAGGCTATTTAAAAAATTGCCTTACGACAACTTCCAACAATCCCCCACTTGGCCTAAAATTGGATGAAACTAATGCATAAGTATGATGCATTTACAATTAAGAATTAAAACTCATCCTCAAAAATATCATAATTATCTAAATATGATAAAAACACTAAATGTGGGTTATGGCGGTTGTATATTTATTACATACCATACTCCCTTCCATATATACCACAAACACTAGTGTTTTACCATACTAGATAATTATGATATTTTTTACGATGAGTTTTGGTGCTTAATTGTAAATGCATCATACTTATACATTAGTTTCATCCAATTTTAAGCCAAATGGATGACTGTTGGAAGTTGTTGTAAGGTCATTTTCAAAAATGGCCTAAAACGTAAGGATTGAGGCTAGTAACTTCCCATTCAAAAATAACTACTCAATCTGATATTATTAGGGAAATTATTAATATAGAAAAATATGTTCCATTAATTAATGACATATTAATACTTTATGGACGTATCAGATTAAAAGAAAGGCACATATAAAATTAGTCCTCTCTCCACCCTCTTATATACGTTTTTAAGAACAACTTTAAACATCCATCTGATAGAGCATATACAGAAAAGAAAGTGAAAAGGGGAGAGAAACTAATTTTATTTTCTACACAGATAAGGTATCATGTCTTCTTTATGGAATCAAGGTATGTGAAAATTATTGATTTCAAGATCCTTTATAATCTAAAGAATAAAACTTCTCCTTACACATATATCCATTCATTTATCTATTTACAACTCTACAATTAGTAGATCAATTTACCTAATCTTGAATTTGTGAGTTGAGACACCACCACTATTGGAATTCGAACGTGATCATGATAATTGAATAAACTTGAATAAATCGTAAAATGATTTAGAAATCGTATCTTGTTCGGCTTTCTGTTGAAAAATCTTTGAAACTTTTTCCGATTGATCAATCACAAGTTGTTCAGGTGTCCAGCCTCTAATGGTATCCATAGAGCAATTCTTGACCTGGTTTAAGAGGAAGAAAACAAAAGCGCTAGCTTTTAAAAGGCTCTTCCCTTTAAATAGAAAAAAATCATAAGAGTCTTTTATTAAAATTAAATCTCTTTAATTATAATTAAAATCAAATTCTAGTTATAATTAATTTAATTTTAATACTATCAAAAATCTCATATTTGATCCCCCCAAAGTTTCTCAAACTTCATAATTAAGTCCAACTTAATTAAATTGATTTTTCTTTCACAAATTGCTCTTTAATGTGTGACCCGTTAGGTTCCTAATAAATTGGCAATGATTATAAATTCTAATTCTAATTCATAATTAGAATTGGATAAATTAAAACTTCTTTTAATTTATCTTGAATTCTCTAATTAAATAATTCATAATCATAAATCATGATTGACGTCTAGCAACATTTCATAATTACCCAAATATCATGAATGTTATAGTGATTGACTTAACCTGTCCATGCATGGCTATAATGTATAATTTAATCCTTTCATCATTCAATATTCTAATTGGACAGAAATGGATACAGTGTCTACTTTTATCATCCAATCATATTCGTTCTTGATAATTAGTAATTGATTTATAATTGAAATTTGAAAACTCCTTTTCAAATATCAATTCACTCTGGCCAGAGAATTCCATAAATCATTACTAATCAAGAATAGTAGAATATTCTCTCTAATTACTTTAGAGTGACGAATCCTATATTGACTTACTCAACTATCTACATATGATTCATACTGTATCCAATTGCTACCGACTGAATTATCCTAGTACGATTCATAAGTAGCATCAAAACAAAGTAATTCCCATACTAGATACCTTAGTAATCTTAAGTCTGAGAATCAATTATACAACCATCATTATGAGATAATCTATAGACACATAAGTATTATTCCATCTAGAATTCTCATAATTAGGTCAGTTCAGTGACTTATTCTCTAATAATCACCCACACATTAGTTTAGGTATCTCTACACTTTAATTTATGAGATCAATTACTTTCTTCATAAGAAAGAAACATAATATGTGCTAATTTTACCGTTTCAACAATATCCAGTCTTGATGAAACTGCAACTAGGAACATTTAGGAATAACACATATGTGTAAATTGAATCTCATAATTATGATCTTATCATAATTTCAATTACACAGTAATTATTCCAAGGATTTTATCTTTA
>JANVCL010000214.1:14578107-14598491 GCA_026546855.1 Erythroxylum incrassatum | reverse complement strand
TTTACTACATTAGTAGAAGCCTTCTATTTCTTGTTATTATTCTTCTTAAAGCCATTTTTCTTGCTTTTAGAAGAACTGACAACAAGTACAGAATTGGGTTCCTTCTTAAGGCACCCTTCCACAGTCTGAAGTATGTTTAATAGTTCAGGCAATGTTATATCCTTCTGATTCATATTGAAGTTCATGACGAACTGTGAAAAGTTCAAGTTCAGAGACTGTAGCACCAGATCAATGCTTAACTCATGGTCCATGACAAAACCTAATTGGGCCAATTTTTCAATATACCCAATCATCTTTAGCATATGAAGGTTGAATGAAGATCCTTCTGTCATCTTGCTTTAAAATAGTGCCTTGGAGATTTGATATCTCTCCACCCTACTTTGTGCATCAAATAACTCCTTAAGATGCAGTATCATAGTAGGTGCATCCATGTTCTCATGATGCCTCTAAAGTTTAGGAGATATGCAAGCTAACATCACATATGTAGCTTGTTCAACGTCATCAATATAACGCTAATATTTCTTCCAATCTTCATCAATTGCATCTTAACAAGGTTATGATGGAGTAGGAGTATCAAGAGCATACAACTTCTTCTTTTTCTAAGAACTATTTTTAAGTTTCATAGCTAGTTTGAAAAGTTGGGTTCAATCTGCTTGTTAGCATCCATGATGCTCCTCAATGTCAGGTTGGTACTCATCTTCAAATTTAATAACTGAAAAACATAAAAGGTGCATATATTAGTTTATATCCAAAAATAAAATAAGGATTTTAAAATATTTGATTACTCTCACTATTTTCTTCAAAATAATAGCCCTCACTATTATCAAGAACTTATCAAATAATTTTTTTTAATGGGATAGGATCCTATTTAAAATTAATTGATCTTGATATGGCTCAACAAATCAACTAAAAATAAATTAGGTAGAAAACAATTTTTCAGCGTCTCATGTAACTCCTAGAACCATTAGGTGACAACTTTTGCTAAAAATATATCACATATATTATTCCTAACCCTGCCTCTAAATTTATATGAGCATAAGTTTACTAATCCAAATCATATAATTTTAGTTAAGTAGAATTTATTAATTTAAGATAAAACATATTTGGGTTAAAGTGACCTCGAGTTTACTTAATAAGCCAAACAATAAATAGAATTTTGGTTTATTATCAAATAATAGAAGACAATTATCATGTTCATAACATGTGCTTAATATTTTATTGAGAGATTTAAATTTTCAAAACTTTCCGATCTCATCAAAATAATATAATCTCACTATATTTATAATTTCAAACATAATCTAATTACGAACAAATTATTTAAAATTTTTGGTTGATTCTAATTATTGATTTGATAATAAATTTAATTTCATAATTCACTATTGAAAAATTAAATTAAATTCCAAAGTTTTTGCTAATAACAATTCCCTTTAAAAATAATTTTCAAAATTTAGTAAAACACTTTTCAATTTTATTAGGAGTATAAATTAATTTAATCTCTATTAAATAAATTAAATTGACAATTTAAGTGAAAACATTTAAAAGACATAAAAGAGGGTTGAGAGGGTGTCTGGACTACACACGCCAAATAAAGGTAGGTTAACTGGCACATGTAATGCATGTGCCAGTCAACATCTGCGATGGATGCTTCTTGAGAATCGTTCATCATCTTCTGCAATCGCTCCCTCCCATTTTTGCCTTAACCGACACCCGCGTTGTAACCCACCAACCAACGTCGCTCCAACTTCATCCTCAGATGATGCCACCTTTTACTTCTCCAATGTGGCTACCTTGGATGGACCAAAAAACACCATCCATGGCATCGTCTGTAGTGATGCGTATGATGGGCGATTAATGCCCATCGGTGTCACCATTCGATGGGCGATTAATGCCCATCGACTTCTTGGCATCGCAATGCTTCCAACACCAAAACAATAATCACAAGAACAATAACACAGGCAGTAAATGGATTTAAAAAACCCAACAGAAGCAATATAACACAAGGCAGTATAGAAATCGCAAGCGTATGAAAAACATAGTTTTCAGATATGAGTAACACACAGAGAAAATCACACATTCTTGTTTTTAGGGTTCCAGAACAAAGGGTAGAAATAGGAAAAATACATAGAAGAATAGGCACAGGAAACAATTTCCAATGTTTCATTTAAATAGGCAAACAGAATAATAATTTTTTTAGAAATGAACAAATGAATAGTTTCAGAGGAAGAGAAAATTGGTGTTGGATAAGAACAACACCCAAAGCACAACATATTGATTTGTATCAAAATCAACAGGAATCAAGCATCGAATCCAAGTAAAACAATTAAAGGTAGCTTTGATACCTATGACTGTGATCAAATCACAGGCGTAGCAAAAAAATAAAAATTTTGTAGATTCCAATCGGACCCGATAATTGAATAAACTTGAATAAAACATAAAACTATATAGAAATCGTAACTTGTTCGCTTTTCTGTTGACAAATCTTTGAAACTTTTTTCGATTAATCAATCACGAGCTATTTAAGCGTCTAGCCTCTAATCCACAGAGCAATTCCCAAACTAATTTGAGAGGAAGAAAACAAAAAATGCTAGCTTCTAAAAGGCCTTTCCCTTTAAATAGGAAAATCATAAGAGTCTTTTATTAAAATTAAATATCTTTAATTATAATTATAATTAAATTCTAATTCTAATTAGTTTAATTTTAATAAAATCAAATATCTCATATTTGATCACCAAAGTTTCTCAAACTTTATAATTAAGTCTAACTTAATTAAATTGATTTTTTGTTCACAAATTGCTCTTTGATGTGTGACCCATTAGGTTCCTAATAAATTGGCAATGATACCCAAATATTAGGAATGCCAAAGCGATTGACTTAACCTATCCATCCATACATGGCTATAATGTATAATTTAATCCTTTTGCAATTCAATATTCTAATTGGACAAAGTTAGATATAATGTCTAATCTTATCATCCAATCATGTTCATTCTTGCTAATTAGTAATTGATTTATAATTGAAATTTGAAAACTCCTTTTCCAATATCAATTCACTCTGGCCAGAGAATTTCGTAAATTATTACTAATCAAAAACACTAAAATATTCTCTCTAATTACTTTAGAGTGATGAATCCTATATTAACTTAATCAACTATCTATATATGGTTCATATTGTATCCAATTACTACCGATTGAATTATCCTAGGACGATTCATAAGTAGCATCAAAACACAGTAATTCCCACATTAGATACCTTAGTAATCTCAAGTCTAAGGATCAATTATATAGCCATCATTATGAGATAATCCTTAGACACATAAGCAATATTCCATCTGGAATTCTCATAATCGTCTCAGTTCAGTGACTTATTCTCTAATAATCACCCACACATTAGTTTAAGTATCTTTATACTTTAATTTATGAGATCAATTACTTTATTCATAAGAAAGAAACATAATGTATGCTAGTTTTATCGTTTCAATAATATCCAATATGGATGAAACTATAACTAGGAATATTTAGAAATAACACATAAGTGTAAATTGAATCTCATAATTATGATATCATTATAATTTCAATTACACATTAATGATTCCAAGGATTTTATCTTTAGTATTAAAATATAAAATATTAATTAAATTAATATATAAAGATAAATGAAATGTTTTCATTAATTCAAAATAATATCATACATTAATTTACATCTAATTGATTGGTTGTAAGGACATAAACGAACAACCAGCTATTCAAATGTGGAGATTTTCTCTAATCTCTTTTCTATTTCCACCTTTTCCTCCGACTAGTATATAGTTTTGTAAGAGCCTGGATCGTGGTATTCTTCTGCATTTTAGTAGTTAGTATATGCTGTGGTTTTAAAAACAAATCAGGGAATAGTTTGAAACAAAACCTGGAAGAAATACAAAATCTCACAATAATCTGTTAAAGATTTGGGCGACAAAGAGGCAGAAAATCTTCCTGCTATCATTATAATCAATCATAAGAT
The DNA here is from genome assembly GCA_026546855.1 of Erythroxylum incrassatum. NCBI lineage: Eukaryota > Viridiplantae > Streptophyta > Magnoliopsida > Malpighiales > Erythroxylaceae > Erythroxylum > Erythroxylum incrassatum. The sequence goes on along the minus strand of JANVCL010000214.1, from coordinate 14,594,492 downwards.
CACTCAAAATCAAACAAGAACGATAATAATCAGCAATAGAATAGGCCAATAAAACCCTGACAAATGATTTCATATTCCTCCACGTCATAATTGTAACATATTCAGATTAACAACCAGCTAGCAAATATAATAAAATCATCTTCAACAGCGGTATGGACGAAGAGCGTTTCCCATTTTCATATTCCCTTGACGGCTTTCTAGCACTGATTTAACATATAGACGCATATGTAAAAAAAAGTGACGTGATTTGTACAATACGTCGTCACATGTTCAAGAATTAGAACATGAACAAGCTCATCACATGGAGGCATGTGGTGTTCTTATTCACAATCACGAACGAAAACTGCATTAAACTCCTGATGATTTGTTCCATGTGCAACTTAGTTTGCTTATTAAACAATGTAAGCAACGTTAATAACTGAATTAAAATTCTGGAAACTATTGGAACAAATAAAAGTATCGCAAAGGATAATCATTTGTTTATAGGACTAAACTAAACTAAACTTGGTCAAGAAACGAGATTAACCCTCTTCTTTAGTGTTAAACTTTTGTTATGGGATAATTTTGACCGGTCAAGTCATGCTAATTGCGACCCAAAATAAAGATGTCAGAAAAGGAGAATGAGATCATTAAAATCATTTTAGTTTCAATAGTGTTTCCTATCCTATGGACATGGCATGCTTTCTGGACATGGTTTAGCATTTCTAAAGCGCCAATGGACGTGTTAGTTCGGGATGTGGAGCGCATGATTGGTATTGACAAGCGGCTAACTTTTTGTTTTGTCCGGTAGCAATAAACGGAGAGGAAAAACATTAGATTATTCTAATTAATTAAACGGTAATCCTATTCAAAGTACGTTGGCAAATGCTAACAAAGCCAAGTTTGTAGGTGAGAAGTCTAAAGTCAAGTACTAAAGAGAAGGGGGGCACGACCGAATAGGACAACATGCCCTATTTAATTGATTACCAAACTTAATTAAAGTAAAGAATAAGACAAACTCAACTCACATCTATGATGCTATATGCTGTCTCTCCTGGTTTCTAATTAATTTGGTTAGGTTTGGTTCTTCATGTGGCATCCAATGTGTAAAGAGTTCCGACGCTTTCAAGCCACACATTCACATTTGAAGAGAATTCTTTAGGCGGGTGTCAAGTCAGATGATCACTATTCACTAATCAAACAAAGATACAATGAAATCCAGTGGAAGATATAAATGAATATTTTTGGAGTTGGTGCCCACAGTCCATTGAACATGGCGTGCTTCAAGGGGCTTGCTCCTTTTCATCCAACTTTGTTTGATATAGTTAGTGTACAGTTAAACAAAGTGTGGTATTCTCCTAGTAAGTGGAGCTGATCATCGATCCATCTGGAATGGATCAAAGAAGCAACAGTTGAATCCCTTTTAATTCTTTAGCTTTTATTTCTCGTTCGTTCTTGTTTACATTCACCACTTGGATGGATTGATAAAAGGCATTTGGACTGTCTTATATGCGTCTCGACTAATATACGCTTCCGGATATAAATTAAAGATAAAAGCGCATATGTATATTTGTACAGTTCATTTTAAGGAAGTAAGGCGGCTTCCTGAAAGGCGCCTTACTAAGTTGATAGACGTAAAGAAAGCAGATATTATTAAGTTGTCTTCCCGAGAGTGGCTTCTAGTGGGATAACTGGGATTGTGTGCACTTTACTCTCAAATATATACGAGCTACTATGGCATAAGATTTTGGCTTCTTTGTAGACACTACAGCTAAAGAAATAATACAAAGGCGAGGGCATAAAATCTTCCTTAAGCGGAGGCAGAGCCAGTTGTTAAATTGGCTGGTTCAACGAAATTAAACGATTTAAAGTCACTCGATATCCTCCTTGGAATCGGATTTGGAAAGTATCACAACCAGCACAGCAAGATTTGGTGTAAATTATGATTTACTTGTATAAGCATCCTTTTCTACGTAAGCGAAAATGGAATAAAAAATTTAATAGATCTTTTCCAGGGACTTAAACTTGTGAGTTTTGATTCTAATCCCCATAGCTGCCACCCAAACCATCTTATGTCTTCTGATTTCTTAATTTGCTTGTCGTTTCTGTTCATGTGGGGTAATCTTGTTCCACATCTTGACTGGTCAAATCATAAGATAACAAGAAAGTATGATAGCTTGGAATCCAAAGGCAAAAATTAAACATGATAAGATCCAATAGTAGAAACCGTGTATATAATAATGAAGATTCAGAGCAACATGCAAACAATACATCAAACATTGCACAATTCACGGAAGCCGCTCCTTTTTGTTGTAGAAATCAACGATTGTTGAGTAATGATGCAGTTGGCTCAAACTTCTCCAGTAGTGTTTAAATAGCTTTTACCTTCAGATAGTGTTAAAACGCAGCAGACTTTGAGTTGAACCAGAACAAAAGGGGGAAAAAACTAAAAAACTGATTTAAATTCCAACATATCTTTAATCATTAAAACTGCAAAATTTATGCTAAACAAACTTTCCTATCTAACAGCCACTACAAATTTAGAAAAGTGAATAAAAAGTTAAAAACTACATGAGAAAAATCTGGAGCTATCAGCTACATAATCCAAAAATTTTAGCAACTAAACTTGACCAAGTCTATAACTTAAACAAGATAAAGAATAAACTGTAAATAAAAGTAAAACAGTAAAAAAAATAAGTTAGAATTGAAAAAAACCAAATGTCTAGCACTCCTCCTTGGCATTTTGGTGACAAACACCAATTCTTTGTCTCAGATCTTCAAACCTTTCCTTTGGCAGTGCCTTTGTAAAAATGTCAGCTAGCTAGTTCTCAGATGAACAGTGAACAAGTAACACTTCGTTGGATAGTTGAACTGCTCTAATAAAATGAAACTTGATCTTGATATGTTTAGTTTGGCTAAGAAACATTGGTTTTTTTTAGATTGAAACTATTGAACTGTTGTCACACATAATCTTGGTAGCTTCTGTTTGTTCATTACCCAAGTGCTTCAGCAACTTTCTTAACTAGATGGCTTGGTTCAGAGCAGAGGCAGCAGCAATATACTCTGCTTCTGCCGTTAATTGAGTTGTTGTTTCTTGTTTTCTTGAACTCCAACTGAAATAACTAGTTCCCAACAAAAATAAAAATTCAGAAGTGCTTTTGGAATCATCAATGCAACCACCCCAATCACTGCCCGAATAACCAACTAGTTTCATAGTCTTTTCTATAGATGTTGGAAAGAAAATCCCAGGTGCACTGGTTCCTTTAATATACCTCAATACTCTTTTAGCAGCTTTGAAGTGTGTTTCTCTAGGTGAATGCATGTATCTAGAGAGTAAACTTACGACAAATAAGATGTCTGGCCTGGTTGCAATGAGGTACAAAAGGCTTCCAATGAGGCTTCTATACATGTTATCATCAACTTTTTCAGAATTCTCATCCTTGTCAAGTTTTAGACCAGTAGAAATTAAAGTGCTCACAGGTTTGCAGTCTTACATTTTGAACCTGTTTAAAATATCATAAATGTATTTCTGCTAGCATATAAAAACACCATCACTGGACTGCGTTATTTCCATGCCAAGGAAATACTTCATAATTTCAAGATCAATCATTTCAAAAACCTTCTCCATTTCAACCTTGAACTTTTGAATTAATTCAATTTTGCTTCTTTTAACAAGCATATCATCAACATAAATTGAAACAACTAAGGGCTCACCACCAATGACTTTCATATATAAAGTAGGTTTCACTTTGGCTTCTGTTGAAACTAAGCTGAAAGAGATGACTGTCCATCCTTTCATATCATGCCCTCGGGGCTTGCTTTAGGCCATACAAAGCCCTTTTTAGGAGATAGACTTTATCTTCTTTACCAGAAATTGAGAAACCATCAGATTGTTCTATAAAAATTTCTTCAGCAAGCAAACCATTTAAAAAAGTTGATTTGGCATCAGGTTGATGCATTTGCCAGGAATTATATGCTGCAAAAACAAGAATAATCTTGATTGTGTCATACCTGGCCACCGAATAAAATGTTTATTGATAGTTAATGCCATATTGTTGTGCATAGCCCTTTACCACTAGCCTAGCTTTGTGTTTGCAGATAAAGCCATCAGGAATGAGTTTTGTTTTGAAAACCCATTTTACTCCTATCACTTTGCAAACTTTAGGCCTATCAACAAGCGGCCAAGTTTCATTCTTATTGATAATGTCAAGTTCAGCTTGCATAGCTCTCCGCCGTGCTTGAGAGTTTTGTGCATCAACATAGCTTGTTGGTTCAGATATAACCAAGCTGCACCTCTGATAAATATCTTCCAAAGTTGTGGTTCCCCTTACCGATATGTCATCCACCAATTCGTCTTCAGCAAATTAAGGTTGCTTATTTAAAAATGGATCAGAATGGGCAACTTTCTTATTTTTCCAATCTCACACAATTGCCTCGTCAAATGTCACTTCTCTGCTCAAAACAATTTTTTCTGTTTTCAAACAAAAAATTCTGTAACCTTTGGATGATGAACCATAGCCCATAAAAATGCCCTTTTCAGCCTTGTTATCGAGCTTACTTCCTTTAGGTCCCGGCACTTGATAATAACAAATACACCTAAAAATTCTAAGATAGTAAACAGATGGTTTGTTGCCATATCAGGCTTTATATGAAGTTTTATCTTGCGAGGCCTTTGTGGGTAGTATATTCAGCAAATAGACAGAGGTATGAACCGCCTCTGCCCAAAACTGATTTGGCACCTGTTTTTTGATCAAAATACACCTTGCCATCTCCATTACAATCCTATTCTTCCATTCGGACACGCCATTTTGTTATGGAGTGTATGGCAGAGTCAATTGATATATTCTCCTCCATTGTCGGACCTCAAAGCTTTAATTTTCATATTATATTGACTTTCTACCAAAGCTTTGAATTGTTTAAAAATATTAAAGACTTCACTCTTATGTTTCATGAAATAAACCCAATACATTCTGGTGCAGTATCCGGGAACCCAATAACACATCTGTTATTATTTATTGCACTATTTTGGTGTGAAGATTTGGTGTCTTTCTTGATGTGTTACTATTCATTGCACCATTTTGGTGTGAAGATTTGGTGTCTTCCTTGGTGTGGATTTAATGCACCAAAACATCAAATTTGATGTTTTGATGTCTTGGTTGGAGATCGCCTAAAAAAAAGGTTTTGGCTCCAAAAGATCAACTGAAGCTTTGATACTAATGTTGAAAGTTGAATTGAACCACAACTAAAGAAAAAAGGAAACTAAAAAACTGACTTAAATTCCAACATATCTTTAATCATTGAAACTGCTGAATTTGAATTGGAAGTTTGGAACAAACTTTCCTATCTAGCAACCACTACAAATTCAAAAAAGTGGATAAAAACTACATGAGAAAAATCTGGAGCTAACACCCACACAATCCAGAAATTTTAGCAATTAAACTTGAACAAGTCTGTAACTTAAACAAGATAAAGAAAAAATTGTAAATAAAAGTAAAACAGTTAAAAAAATAAGCTGAAAATGCTAAATGTCTAACAGATGGTGACTAACGTATTTGCCTGTCTTTTGGGTCCAAAAAAAAATGGCTCCTTGCCAAGGTTTTTTTCTAACCAAGAAACATACTTGTCTGATATCTGTGGGAAACTGAAGCACATTTTGGGGAAGATATGTTCTTCGTCTTAGTTTAATGAAGCTATGACTTTGCCGAGAGTTTAGTATACATGAACTTCACGACCAAACCAGTGATGAGTGACTAGTCTCGTCAATAGTGTAATATAAATGCTGTCTTGTCGAGGACATGAATACATTTAACTGAGACGAACTAATAATGAAGCCTGCTTCTCACCCCAATTGCTCAAAACTAATCAAATTGAGTGGAGTTAAATTGAAAGAGCACTTGCTTGCCGTTGTTGTATATGAAATATATTGAAAAAGATTCAATTAAATGTTCCTTGAATTTCACTGGCATGGAGGCAGAAAATCTACCTTACTTCCCTACAGATAAAAGCATTTAATTAGTTAAAGCCTAAAGGTAACTCTGGTTGCATAAGTTGTCCAAAGCAAACCACGTTCTAACTTCATAAAGATTCTGACTCTTAAATTAAATTATTATTACTTCAAACAACTATATTGGAAACGATGCTTATTGTTGTTCCCTTGGTGACTAGGTCACTCTCTCATGTGTAGTAGATTAATATATGTTAAACTAAGTTCTAAAGATTTATTATCCCACGCTTTGACATTTCTGCAAAAGCTGAAGGAATGTAAATTTTGCTGTTCGTTGATTCAGGCACAATGCCATTGGCTTAACAAAACAACCCAGCAGCTTTGAGGTTATGATATTCTGAAGGAAACAAACAGTAGAATCGACAAGATTGGCGTTTGGAAGCCTTTAAGCGTTGAGTATCACTGATGATAAAGATTTAGTAAAAGTCACTACTTTTAAGGAATCCGAGTGCTTCAATGCATGTTTTAGGAAGCAGACTGTGGCATGCCACAGAGGAGAGACAGAAAGAAACAAATTACTTATATTGTCATTATCAGTAACCAGTCCAACGCCTTTAAGTGACAGAAACATGCGCGTAAGGAGAATTAGCAAAGCTAGATACCTATCACTGCAATGGGGAAGAGCATTGGAATTGGTACCCCAGCAAAAGTTAGAAGGTATTTTAGTATATGAAAGAAAAGGACAATTTATTATACTACTCCATCTGATCAACATTTTGGAAATTAAGTTACAGCAAGATAATTAGAAAAAATGATGTTGTTTTAGCCTCGTCTTGAAGTTAGAATGATTGGTTATATGGCATTAGATCTTAGTATGACTTTGAGATCCTGAGAAGTCTTAAGGAAACGATTAAGGAATTCTCAAATTAGCAACAGACAGGGAAATGTAGGAACAATCGGATGATGAGAAGGTTGCTTAAAAGGAGAGTAACAAAAGTATCTTTGGCTTGTATAAAACTTAATTTCATGACAGCGACTCAAGTCAAGGAGCTACTGATGATCGTGATCACTCACCATTCTTGGACTTGCAGCAAACAAAAGAATCGCCTGTTAGGACTTGTAACATGCTATTACTCGAATCACAATCGTTTCCCATGATGCTGATACCTAAGTCTGGGAGCCAGTACATTGCATACGGACAAAAAATTGCTACTTGAAGCTCAAGCACAAGCACGCAGATGCATGTAATCCTGGCAAAGTTCACTTGATCATTTCTTTATTTGCGTGCTCATTGCCCCAGAATGTATCGTATGTCTTGTGATGCTTATTTGTTATTAAGCTCTTGTTCGATTCAGGATCTCACTTACATCAGTCGCTCTCAATTCAATTTGGCTCCATATTCAGACTAAACAGAATCAAAAGAGAGACAGTTACCACAAAACCAACACTTTGTGTGACCCATCTGACCCTTCAGATGCATGGGCACACCCTACAAAACTCTTCGATCAGCTATTGTCCAAGACTTGAAACATTTGGCTTTAAGTTGTGAATCATTTTAACACCATCACAAGTATTTCAGGAAACTAATTGTTCTAGTCCATGTTATCATATCCTTTTCAATCAAATACATACAGTCAGTCAGACTGCATCTTAAATCACTTCCTGCAGTGTTCATTACGTATTAGGGACTATGAAGATCTTATTAAAAGCCAATTTTATCCATTTGGCAACAAACACCCCCAAGATAAGTGCAACTCTATCAGGCTTGTTCAAGTACCAAAATGACGTAATGTAGGCATGTTAAATCACCAGTAGCATATGTATACGTGTTTGCAGGAGATTCCGTCGGGGTTGACGATTGACCGAAAGGACTAAAGAGGCGAGCCGGAAAGGACTTCTGGTCCCCGTGACCCGAGACACAGAACTCACGTTGAGCCGACCGGACACGTGTGCAAAGGAACGAAACATAAGTTATTAAAATTCACAATTTCACCCAATCTATTAAAATAGAAAAAGATGGGCCCACTCATCGAAACTGGAAACCATGTGCACCATCCGATAATCACCACTAACTCGTGATGCTCCTGAATAATCACGTTACTCGCTCCATCAACACTGTGTATTGTAACTCGTAATAATGTTCATCGATTTTTCCAACCCCAATTAAATTTAATCAAAATTTTCGGCTCAAAAGCCATATTAAAAGGTAAAAATTAACACAAGATCGTGCATTACTGAAATTATTTTTGTGGGTGAATTATCCGTTGTTTATTGTATTAGTTAATAGGTGTTTATATATAAGCATACAAATCTTGTCTTCCCTATTTCCTAAATATATAAAATACAGTATTTTTTTTAATACATAGAAAATTTTCCTAAATATACAAGGGTATATTTTCTCGTAATATATAGAAAGATACTATATCTCTAATACTTTCGAATGCCCAAATTGCTTAGCACAAATTTGAGTTAATAAAGAGGCATTGGTTGAATATGAGAGAGAGTGAAACGAGAAAAGATTTAAGCCACGTCAATTTACTACTGGCCACGTTCATGACCCGATACTCATCCTCAGTAGAAGAACGAGCAACAATGGACTGTTTCTTGGTTTTTCTAAAAATAAGGAAAGCACCAAACAATACAAACTAATCAGTCAAGGAATGATGTGTGATGGGACAAGTAGCCTAATTGGGCTATTACAGGCTTATAATTGTAATTCACTATCAACACACACAAAAAAGACCTTGCCTAGGGCTTCCTTTAATATAACTTAGCACTTAAAAGTTAGCACCTAGATGATCTTATCTGGGTGACTGGAGAAATTGTGATAAAACATGGACTAAATAACTAATCTTAGGTCGCGCAATTGTAAAATAGACTAAGCAACCAACAGGGCCCTTATAGAATATGAAATCATCAGGTAAAGAGCCGAAGTAGAAGTTAAATTATGATTTTTGCCCCATAGGAAACAATGCAAGTTGAGAACCAAAAAGGTCAGCTTTAGTTAAAATATCAAGAGCGTATTTACGTTAAGATAAGAAAAACCCCTAAGGAATATAGGCATCTTCAATACCAAAAACTATTTAATTTGAAAACAAGTTTTTAGATATCGATTGAATGCATCACAAGCTTCATAATTATTACTAGCTAAGATAAAATAAACCTATACTAAAATAGAAAGAAAATATCTTCCTTACAATAGGCAAATAAAAGTGTAATCAACACATAATTATTGGAAATCATAAGAGCATAAAGCAAAGGTCAATTTTGCAAACTGATTACAAGAGGGCTGACGTAAACCATATAATGACTTGTGAAGCTTGAAAACTTATTAGGAGTAAGGTAAGCTTCATATAAAATTAAGGAAAGCATTATGGACATCATATTCGTGAAATCCCTACCCATTAATAACAGCAACAACAAGAAGTACTCAAACAGTAACAAGTTTAGCAACTGGAGCAAACATTTTAGTATTAATCAATAATAACAACTTAACCGTTTCCCAGGATAATAAGATGCACCTTAAAACACTCAATAGTATCATATGAATTATACTTAATTTGATAAACCCATTTGCAACTACTAACATACTTATCAGGTGGGAGATCTTCAATTGTGCAAGTATCAATGTGCTATAACATATCAATTTCGAGTTATATGGTCTCCCTCCATCATGGATCCTAGATAGCTTCTTTGCAATTATGGGGCTCTTGACCTGCAGTAACTGCAGTTGATAATTTCGTATGTGTAAAAGAAGAACGATCATATGTGACATAATTTACTTACGGTAAGGCGTACTTAAAGTGGTTGTTAGAGGCAAGTTTTAAAATCTAGACCGGAAATTAAACAAATAAGACAAGAGTTTAAATGTTTAAAAGGTTCAATCGGTATTAGACCGACATAAAATCGGTTAAAGATTAAATAAAATTAAAAGAATTTGTCTTTACCCATCAAAGAATTTAAAGTTTATTTAAAAAAGATATTGTTAAATGAAAATAATTGATTTATTTTAGTTTATAAGAACTTATTACTTAATAAAATTTAATCAATTAATTAATAAATTGGTCAATTTTTAATAACAAGAGTTATTAAAATAAATAGAACCAAAAAGTTAAACAATTCATGTTTTTAAGGTTGAATCGGTTGAATTGATTGGATTTTTTAATCATTGGTTAGAGGTTGCATTGCGAGATGGGTCAATGACACAAGCTGATTGACATAAATAATTAGAGACATAAAGTCTTTCAAATAAATTGGAGGTTTACAGTCTTATTGAAGGCGTTGCAAATCAAAAGGAGCTGTGAGCAAATTAGCAGAAGATAGAGAATGAGGCATAGGAACAGTGATATCAACTACATCTTCTATGCTATTAAATTTTGTAACCAAAGGCACTCCCCTGAAATAGTTTTTAGTAATGAACAACAAAATTAGACGTATAATCTGAGTTGAATAGCGTGACAAGTGGTTGTATGTTTCCTGGAGCAGCAGTTGAAGTCGGAAAGTTAGTGGCTACAATGAAAGGAGAAGGAGTCATATAAAATCAATCTTTAACACAAGGAATATCATAACTTGAGTCAATAAAAGACATGCCCTAAATGGCATAAGGAAAGGACATTCCATCAAAAATCACATCATAAGGTGTAGACTTCTTTAGTTTGTACATCATACACTAGCCATCCTTCTTTACCATAGGTATATCCCAAAAAAATGAAACGATGCCCTCTAAGAGCAAACTTATCTTTATTTTAGGGCTTATTGTAAGTATAACATAAACAACCAAAAACTCAAATATGTGAATATGAAGGCTAGGCAAAAAAATAAATTTTCATAAGATGTTTTCCCTTGAAGAAGCATGTTTGGGGTATGAGCAATAAGATAATTAGCAATTAAAACACATTCACCTCAAAATTCAATAGGAAGATTTACTTAAAAGCGAAGAGCACGAGTGACATCTAAAATGTGTCTATGATTTCTCTCAACTCGACCATTTTATTGAGGAGTGTCATTATAGTTGTTTAATGCAATATTCCATAATTGGCATAAAAATGAAGCATGGGTTTATAACAAAACTCCAAACCATTATCACTTTGAACAATTTTAACACTTTTCCTAAATTGGTTTTGTGCCATAATGCAAAAAGAAATTGCAAAAGAGAACTAGCTTCACTCTTTTCATCCATTAAATATACCACACTACTATACCAGAATCATCCACCATAATTTAAAAAAAAACAAAAGCACCATAATAGAACTAATATGATGGGGATCCTAAATATTATAATAATTTAATTGAAATCAATATGTAACATGAATATCACTATCGGGAAAATTATTACAAGTATGCTTCGCTTAACAATACACATCATAAAGTTTATTTTTCTTACAAAAATTTATACCAATCCTAGGAACAAAAGATAGCATTTGAATTGAAGAGTGCCTTAAATGTTCATGCCATAATTTTGATGAATCATGAGCAGTTGTTGCTAAAGTATTAGCAAGTGTTACCAACTCATAGTAATAGACCCTGTTACACAACTCACCTATTCCAATCAACCTTTTCGAGGTGCGATCCTATAAGATACGCAATTGATTAGAGAATTTTACAATGTAATCGAAATCAAATATAAGGCATCCTACAAAAATTAAATTGATAGAAATATTTGGGGTATGAAGAATATGGTGCAACGTATGCCCCAAAGAGAAAAAAATAATTCCTTCTTTAACAACACTAGTTTGAGCCCCATTTGGGAGACTAACAGCTGAAGGGTTGACATCTTGAACATAAGTAAGAAAAGACAAATCTTCTATCATATGATGGGAGGCGTCATTGTCGATAAGCCAAAGACTAATATCAACTCGCTTCGTACAAATTGTCCTAGAGTTGGATAAAGGATGTTGAATGTCAATCAATTTTAGACATCCTTATTTGACCAGCCAAGAATGACAAGAGCTGAACTAGATTCATTAGAGGATTCAGATGTAAAAGTAACGCCGCGAGCTGTTGTTGATGTCACTTACGATTATGGAGTGAAGTTATTAGCACCTCCTGTTTAAGAACCCTCCAACATGGAGAATAATTGTGAGTTCTTTTTATAGTAGGTTTCATAAACATGTCTGGGTAAATCGTAATAAGTGCAATACGATCACTAGTTTCCATTAAAACTGCAATCAAATGAGTTCAACTGATTTTATAATGGAGAACCTAAAGACCCACCATCTAATATTAGCCCCTTGACATTGCAAGACCCTTTTTTCTAGCCATTGATGAGCCTTAGATAAGGCCTGGCATGAATTAGGCATAAGCAAGGCACTTAAACCAAGTAGGATCAAGTATAGTTCAAGCTGTAACTAACTTTAATTGATTGTAGACCGTTGATTGACTTGGATTGGTAGAGTTGGACTTGCCTAAGATGTCTTTGGTGGGACTAGGGATGGGCTTGTGCTCAAATGATGAAACCATGGATAAACAGATTAGACCATAGGTGCCCTTTGGTCAGACCATGCTCAATAGTCAGACCATACACAAATTGACTCGAAACTTGGCTAGCCTTCACCTTTGGATGAAGATTTGGGTGATGTGGCAAAGTTAGTGGGATGAATTATCAAAGAAGTGGGAGGACTTGACAAAGAACAATAATTAGGTGGCATTTTAAACATGTTGCTTTTACTTAGAAGTAGGATAGTGGTAAGTTATGTAAACCACCTACTAAAGTAGTGCCTAAAGTGGTTAGGGATGTCAAGCATCAACTAAGTTAGTGGCTTAGTGGCCTTGAGACCACTTTCTTGTATTCTTTTCAAACAAGTCTCTAAAAACCTATAAATAATGCATTTGAGCAATGGCTTCATTAATTAGAGAATTGGAGCTGTGTATCCTTTATATCAATTGTCAGTAATGTAAGGGTTATCAATTTTGCTTTAAAGCTTTGTGCATCCTTTTCTTCTTATTGCTATCCATTATATTGTGTTGGCTTAGTGAATTTTGTGGGTTTACTTTGCCTTTATGGGTACACCTTAAAACGAGGGATTTGGTAAGCTTGAGTTGAATTGCCGGAGTTTAACTACCAAACTTAAACTTTGGCTCATTTTGTGTGCAAACTTGGAGTTCTTTACAAAGTCTTTATAATAGTTGGTATTAGAGTTGTGTTGGTGATTCAATGGCAAGTGCAATAATCTTACCAAGCGTGTTACAAAGATGGAAGCACTCATCGGTCCCTTACCTACGGGTGAAGAAGAAGTCCCTTCTTATGCATCTCATTTTGATGCTTTGGACAGGCAAATCCAAGCATTGCAAAATCAAGTGACTGAATTGTTTAAAGCATAAAAGGATGCAAATTTATAAATAATCGTCCTTCAACGAAACATACTAAAATCACCATGCCAAAGGTGCATGAATCAAAAGTTTTTGAGGGCATTTGGAATGATAAGGAACTTGAGAATTTCTTGTAGGATATGAAGTAGTATTTTAGAGTTGCTAAGGTGTTGAATGTGGAAAAATAATGTTTTAGCAATGTATCTCAATGGAGATGCAAAATCATAGTGGAGAACTCAAACCTCTACTGAAATTAGTGTTAGTTGACCTCCTATTGATACATGGGAAAGGATGAAAAAGGAGCCAAAGGATCAATTCCTTCCTAACAATACTTCTTGACTTGTAAGGGATGTCTTGAAGCCGTTAAAGCATGATAGGTCGATAAGGGATTACGTTAAGAAATTTAGCTCCTTAATGTTTGATATTAATAATATGTCAAATGAAGACAAGCTATTCAACTTCATGTTGGGTTTACAACCTTGGGAACAAATGAAGTTGTGAAGGTAAAATGTCAAGAATGTTGTAGGTGTTATTGTGGTTGCAATTGCTTTGGTAAATTTTAAAGTGCTAAATGAAATCAAAGCCTCTTTCTCTCAAAAATCTAAAGGCACTTACCAAGAGAGGTGTGAAGGAGAGAAGAAGAAAGACCAAGACAAAAGAAGGGAGAATGATCACACAAAGGGAAATCCAAGCAAACTAGGCAACCTAAATAAGGTGAGAAATCTTCCAAGAAAAGTCCTGGTTATTTTTTATACAGTGGCTCTCATTACACCCGTGATTGCTTGAGGAAGGAGAAGTTGAATGCCTTGATAGCATACATGGATGATGAAAGCAATCATTTAAAAGTGGTTCTTAATCCTCTCTACTTGCTTAACACAATTAATGTGGAAGTAAGTCCCTTTGAACACCTAATGTACATAAAGATACAAGTCAATGAAAAGGAGCTCACAGCTATGATGGATATGGGTGTCACTCATTTGTTATAGAATTGATGGTGAGAAAGTTGAGGTTGAAGTTTAGTAAGACCCCTACAAAAATAAAAATACCCACGATGAAAGCCTAAGTAGTGTTAGGAGTTGCATATAATGTTCCTTTGAGTATAGGAAGCTAGTGTGAGAAGTGTAATATAATGGTGATACCTTTTGAAGATTTTGATTTGATTTTGAGCATAGGCTTTCTCAAGATGGAAAAGACAGTGTTATATCCACATCTTGGAGATATAATGTTTATAAATGATTAAAATTCATGTTACATCAATTGTTGTAGTTCTAGCTATGGAACTGCAAACAACACAATACTTGTAGCTCACGTTTCTACCATGGTCATGTGGGAAATTACAGAAGACCATGTGGTAGAAGTCCCAGATGCGGCGAAAAAGTATTGAAGAATTCAAGGATGTGATGCCTAAATAGTTACCAAAGCTCTCCCTCCTTGTCGTGAAGTTGATCATAAGATTGAGCTGGGGCCAATTGCAATTCCTCCTGCCAGTGCCCCTTATCGAATATTACCATTAAAGTTGGTGGAACTACGGAAGGAACTTGGTGAGTTGTTAGAAGTAAGATATATCCTATTATCAAAAACCTCGTATGGAGCTTCAGTTTTGCTCCAAAAGAAGCAACATGGAGTCTTGCAAACATATGTGGACTCTCAAGCTTTGAATAAGGTGACTATTAAAAATAAATATCTTATTCCTTTAGTTTAAAACTTGATGGACATATTATCGAGGGCTATAGTGTTCACAAAGTTAACCTTGCGGAGGGGGTATTGGCAAGTACAAAATACTAACAGTGATGAGCAGAAGACGACATGTGTAATTTAATATAATTCGTATGAATTTTTTGTCAAGCCATTTATTTAAATGATGCTCTACTATGTTTTGCAATTTGATGAATGAGGTGATGTATGACCTTTTGGACAATTTTATGGTGGTCTACTTAGACGATATTATGGTCTATAACACTAACAAGGTAGAACATATATAACATTTAAGGAAGGTGTTTAAGCAGTTGCGGCAACATAAACTTTTTGTGAAGATGAAGAAGTGTGAATTTGCGTAATCAAACATAAAGTTTTTAGGACAATTGGTAAGCAAGGGCCAAGTGTGATTGAATCCAAAAAAGCTATAAACAAATTTCAGAAGGAAAATGTTCAACTACTTACCGATTTGTGAAGGAAAAATAGGAATTGTTGGGTGAAGCAAAAGATAATCTTTGTAAAGCTTTGAACCGAATGAAGAAATATATCGATCAAAGAAGAAGACCACTTGATTTTGACATCGGTGATAAGGTACTAATCAAGCTTACTCCCTAAATTTGGAAGAAGATTAGTAGAAAGCAAGCGCATCGAGGGTTGGTGCCAAAGCATGGTAGGAGATAGTCTTTGTAAAGCTTTGAACCGAATGAAGAAATATATCCATCAAACAAGAAGACCGCTTGATTTTGACATCGAGGATAAGGTACTACTCAAGCTTACTCCCTAAATTTGGAAGAAGATTAGTAGTAAGCAAGTACATCGAGGGTTGGTGCCAAAGCATGATAGGCTATCTGAGATCCTTGGAAAGATAAGAAATGTAGCTTCTTAAGTTACCCGAGCATTCAAAGGTACATCCTACTTTTCATGTAAGTTTCCTTAAACCATATTATGAGGATTCAATATATCATAAAAGGAGTCAAGTACAGAGAGCTCCATTGTTTGTAAGGAAACAATTGGATGATCAATTTGAGAAGATTTTAGATCAACAAATATTGGGGCAACATAAGAAGAATTGGAAGACAAAATTCTTGATTTAGCAGAAAATAAACTAGTCTTGGAGGCTACTTAGGAGAAAGACAGTATCTTGTGGCAATTCGAAGACCAGGTAAACGACTATCTTCAATTTATTCTAACGAGGGTGTCGAATTCATCTGATAAGGGTAATTTATTAACTAGTTAACATTGTAGGACCATTTTTACTAGCCATTGGTGAGCCTTGGCCAAGGTTTAGCATGATTTAGGCATGCTAAAGGAGCTAAGTTAATTTAACCAAGTAAGATCAAGCATGGTTTAAGTTGCAGCTAGCTTTAATGGACAATAGACCATTGATTGGCTTGGCTAGGGCAAGTTGGGTTTGCCTAAGACATCTTTGGTGGGACTAAGGACAAAATTATGCTCAAAT
>JANVCL010000214.1:14554169-14577123 GCA_026546855.1 Erythroxylum incrassatum | reverse complement strand
GAGAATTTAGAAAATATCTTACAATACTAATTTTCAATAGTTTGAGAAAAGAACAAGTTTTAAAGAAATCGTTGAAAAGGGGATTATTAAAAAAGAAATACACAATTCAACCCCTCCCTTCTTGTATTTTTATATATCAAGTATTAACTTTATATTAACTTGAGTATGTTCAACATCAAACAACAAAGTCAATTGTCCTGCAGATTATTGCACATAGGTTTCCTATTGCCATTTGTTGTGTACGTTTTCATAAATGAAGCTGCCCATGGTTCTTTTATTTATTTATTTTAATTTTTGGTATACTCAAGTTTCCATTATTTTCTTCTCAAAATGCATCAACGAAGGATTTTACTATTTTGGTCATTTCCTTGTCCATCTATTTAGAAAAAGCCAAAACTGCTCAAAATTATTTCCATTATGTAGTGGGTTTCATGATCACTTTTATTTTAATTTAGAAAATTTATTTGATTGATTTTTTATTTCTATTTTTATGTTTAAAGTTTTCTATTGTATAGCCTATAAATTTTTTTATACTACGATTTTACTATTTTATTTAATTTTTAATATTAACTAATAAGAATTATAATATAAAACTTTCAAAAAGAAGAATTATAATATAATATAATTATTCAATTATTTTAGTTTATTCTTATAATTAGGTTATATTTTCAAATTAATAATTATTTTAGTTTATTCTTATAATTAAGTTATATTTTCAAATTACAGAAACGTTTTTAATTTACTAATTTTAATAATAAATGAGAGATGGTAAGTTGATTTTACAATAAAACTTTACAGTTATTTAATTATTGATTTATAATAACTATGATGATTTTATTAATAATATTTATTAAATAAAAGATTATAACTCAATTAATTATAACGTACTATTATAACTCTATTAATATTCAAATTAAAAATTAAAAGAAATTGAAGCACAATAAAAAAGATATTACTTTTGAGTTTGAAAAAGAAATACTGAGAGCGTGGAACGTGAAGAAATGATGTAAAGAGCTACACATGGGTCCACGGTGAAAACGTGAAATTGCCCATTTGTCATAATTGAAAATACAAAGTACATACGAAAGTACACGGCTATTTACCCAAATACCAACCCAGACCCAGAGACAAGCGCAAAGCAAACCCTAAGCTAAAAGCAAAGCGCCAAAATAAGCCTCCTTCACTCCTCATCTTTCTTTCTTCTCGCACTACAGTCGCTACAGTATCGATCTCGCCAGCATTTTCTGTCAAACTTAAAGATTGATTTGTTTCATTGCAAAAGAAAAGAAAAAGGCATCACATTTTTGAATGTTACATTTAAGGCCATGGCCTCCGCTTGTGTTAACAACAACATTTCTATGTCCACCCCAACCTATGGTTGGCTTAGCCCTCGTATCTCCTTCAGCCACGATGATGACAACCCTGTATCCGATCCTTCGACCCAAGATCCACCCCAAGACCCCACTACTTTCGACTTTGAGTTCCGGCATCTTGATGACCCTGTCACCATGCTCCCAGCCGATGAGCTATTCTCCGATGGCAAACTGGTGCCTCTCCAGGTGACCAATATGAGACCCTCATTTTCTTCTTCTGAGATCAGGTCGCCGGAAACTGAGAAATCTTTCCGGCGGATAACGGAGACCGAGATCTCCCCCACAGATTCCTACATGTTTTCCCCGAAAGCTCCTAGGTGTTCTAGCCGATGGAAGGAACTTCTGGGGTTCAAGAAGCTCTACCAAAACCCCACCAATAACAAAACTACTACAACTGCTAGTCCTACTAGTTCTAACTCTAACCCAAAATCTTTGAAGCATTTTCTTCATAGGAGCTCAAAATCCTGCGGTTGCAATTCCGATAGTTCTTTGATTTTGCCATTGTTAAAGGATATAGAATGCGAATCCGTTTCTGTATCTTCCTCAAGGTTGTCTCTTTCCTCGTCGTCTTCCAGCCACGAATACGAAGATCTACCTCGACTATCTCTAGATTCTGAGAAAACGAACCCAAACTTGACAACACAAACACTGAGCCCAAACCCATTTGTTCTGAACCGGAATCAAAATCCCCCGAGGATGAGAATGGTGAAGCCAAAATCTGATAACGAGAACTCACCTGCAACAACAAGAATTGGGAGGAGCCCAATGAGGAAGTGTAGTGGAGAATCTAATGGAGTGACGAGTAGAGGAGTATCGGTGGACAGCCCTAGAATGAATTCATCGGGGAAGATAGTGTTCCAGAGCTTGGAGCGGAGTTCTAGTAGTCCAAGTAGCTTCAATAATGGCGGACCAAGATACAAGCACAGAGGTATGGAGAGGTCTTATTCGGCTAATGTTAGGGTGACTCCTGTGCTCAATGTGCCCGTTTGTTCACTGAGAGGATCTTCAAGGTCGGTATCTGTTTTCGGTTTTGGTCAGTTGTTCGCTTCATCATCTCCACAGAAAAGAGAAGGCGTTAACATCAAAAGCCAGCAGCCCAGGAACAACAGGAACGATAGAGCATAGATTAGCAGGAAACAAGATTTTGCATCAATTAATGTATGAAGAAGAAATCGGATCTCTGTCTATATGTTACGGTTTTAATCTCTTTTCTAAATCTTTGGATGCAACTAAGTTTTATATATGGAGAAAAAAAATCAAATCGTATTAGATTGTTGTATATAATCCAGGAACAGCATCCTTGGGATATTGAGGAACTTATTGTTAGTGTTACTTTTATGAGTCATTGTTGTAGTATGAGAATGTTTGGTTTGATTTTCTGTAGATATTGTTGTTGTTTATTTCCTTTGAAACAACAAAATGGAATCTCTATCGTTTGCTGGAAGCGTTGATTGGATGGGAAAATCTGAGAAAGCAGGTTTTTTTTTAATGTATATATATAAAAGATAAGGGCAATGACGAGACTATTCATTCAAACAGATGGGAAGGCTTTTGCATGTGAGTGTGAGTCTCATCATCCTCCAACTCGTTATCTCTTCTTTTCTCTCTTTTTCAAAATTGCATTAGTTTTCCATTTTGGGTACTTGTTATGGTGACCCTGTGGAGACGAAACATGTAGGCCCATTTTGGAAAGCACTTCCCTTTACCTATTTTTATCTCATTTATTAAATTATTTAAGGTTCTAAACAGCTAAAGCCAAGCACTTAGTTTAGTTAGTAGTAGCTGTAGTTCAAAGGAGGAGACAAAAAATTGACAGAGAACAGTAGTGTTATGTATATGTAGACAGAAAAGGCACCTTGGTCCTTGGTTGGAAGGAGCGGCTGCCCCATGTGATGTTCACCAGCTACATCGCCTAGTCAGCTAATATTATTATAGGGCTGCAATGCAAATGCCGATTTGGTTAATTTAATTAAATTAACATGAAGCACAGATTTAAAAAAGAAATTTCAAGATTTTTTGGAAAAGAATTCCAAACAAAATATCTACCAATAGAGAGAGAGTAAAAGTTTTGTGATGTGATGTGAGGTTGGGGCGGCCGAGGCCCGTGGAATCTGGTACGCTTCCCTGCTATGAGGTCTATGTCTTGTGCTAGTGTGCGTCCGTTGGATCTATCTACCACTAGTCTTTTTACTTCTCTTTATCTGGTTTTTTGTCTTCATTCAATAGCTCTGCTGTGTTTGACCAGTCTTCTTGGATTATTCAATTCTTGTCCGCTAGCAAAGGGAAAGCAATGATTATAAAAAAAAGCTTTACTATTCTTACTCTTTCTTAAATAACTAGACTTTTTTTATTTAAAAAATTATGCTGGCAGACGCGTTAGGGTGACCTACAATATTAACCGATTGGGCTAGAGCATACTTAGCTGGCCGAGTGCTTGTTTGATCCAGCATGTTTTTGGTAACACGGGAACATGTGTCTCATCCAGATCCTACCAGGGAAGAACTGTTTCATAGAAAGACGGGCAGAACAGAGCATTGGGACATTATATGAGTTAATGCAATACTCACACATAGACACTACTGTACTGTTAACCGTTTCAGAGCATTTAGTTGCTTGTACATGTTTTCAAAATGCTGAGCTCATCAGAGACTCCGTGGGGTTAAATGGTTTAATTATTATTTTTTCAAGTATTGAGGCTGTATTATACAAGCCTTCTAAGAGCTTCGTCATTTTGATCACTCTGTTTTGTTCTCCATCTGACTTTACAAAAACCATCTACCTGGTTGAATATGCCACAGATTCAATATTTTCTAAAAGCAATATTAGCATATAGTTTTGCCAGGTACCGCATTGTGGTGTGTGGATTTCTGTCGTCAGGTTCTGTAACTTATGCCAGAACCAGATTTTGAAATGTAGAATTTTACCATGGGCATTGAAGTAACTCAACAGAATTGAGCATCCACAACAGTCTTGAAATTCAGAGGTACCGCTCATTCCAAAGAATGGACAAGCCTAGGATAATGTTCAACCACAAATTAGTTCATAACAGAACTAATCTCTATCCAGTTTCTTTCATTTCCTTTATCATTCGAAAATAACCATGTTGATACAGCTTCTTTTTGCCTCGTATGTTCAACTCCCACATGGAAGTGCGAATGGATACCGATAGATTCTTGCCAACCAGGTGCAGATGAGGACCTAAGCCAAAGGGTAAAGAGCTGACGAACTCCAATTCAGCTGCAAAAAGAGTACAGTTAATATGAATTACGATGATAATTATCTTTAGATTCACGGATTTGTGAAAAAGACGACCAAGGTTTAATATTTTATTTTTCTTAATGCCATGAATTGTTAAGAAAGCTTAGACTAATTTAATCTACAGGTTTACACATCAGCAAGGTTAAGCTATATTAAAAAGATCGGTTTTCTTAAAATGTTTCATTTTTACCAATAAGTTTTTCTGTCGTAAAGAACCATGAACTTGTAATTTGTTTTAATATATCATTCCATTAAGTTTCATTAAAATATCCACCTATTTCTCTTACCATGACAATGAATATTATTTGAAGACGAACTATTAGCTAAAGTTAAAAGAGCGATAATCTAAAATAATGACTTTTTAACTTTTGATAATTGCTCTTGTCAATAATTATGTTATTTAATCATGTTAAAATTAAAAGAAAAAATTGTATGAAAGTTGATGGACCCTAAAAGGAACAACTTAAATGTTCACCATTTTACCTAAAGAAGCCCATTTTAGAAGTGAAATTCTTCCAAGGGTTGGTATTTCTACTCTTATTTATACTAAAAGTAACTTATCTGCAGGATATAAGACTATGATGGGGAGTTAACGTCCATAATTGAGTTAAAGCTGTGTCAATTCAAAATATTAGTCTAGTAATGCGTTTTGTTGCATAAGATATTTCATCACCATCTCAATTCATCCGAATTCCAAACTGAAACTACTCCCAAATATAGAGAAAGAAAACATTTATAGATTCATGTAGAACGATCACAATACCTTTACTGCAAAACCAACATCAAAACTAGTTATGAATTATCAGAAGTTGTCTTCCCTGCAAACACAACTCAATCTTTTAAGTGTTCATAAAAGAAAACAACTACTGAAGCCGAATATTACTATTACTTTTTAACCTTAAGCATTACTTCAGAAAAAACTTTCTTTAACGATGGAGAAAGTTAGTTGTTGTGGTACAAGGAGATGACAATGAATACGGACACAAGAAAACAAGAATACCAGACACGCATTTCCAACTAGATATGAGGCAGAACCATTGGGAAATAGCAATAATGTATATGAAACTCTAATTCACCAAGTAAGTAAAGTATAAAAACATTAAGCATTGCATTCCATTAAATCCATAATATCTACAAAAATGTGAGTGTGCAGGAATCAGGTCAAATGTACATGAATGCAATATATGCAAGAACATAGTGATGACCAAAAGATCCCTCCTCATAAAATGATGGAAAAGCTAAACCGAAAAGTCCATACCCAGAGAAGACCACAACAAAAGGAACAGCATCGGCATTGACTAGATAAGTCCATGCTTGAGAGGCAATTGAGGATGTAAAGTTAAAAAGTCATTTCAAAAGTCAAAGATGAAAGAAGCGTAAGATCAAAGGCATCTGAAGTTAGCATCCATCTTACTATGTTAAAGTCAAAAGCTGGAGATATAAACGAGTTACGTAAACAACAAGAACTAGAAAAGGAATATAGTAATTTAAAAGATGTCAGAGAGCTTTAAGATTCCGGTTTCAACAATACACAGAAAGCTTTAAGATTCTGGTTTCAACAATACAACCAATTACCCTGCACCTACTTTCTCAGATACAAGCATTTTATTAGCGCATACCAAAATACTATATCAATGTTGTTGGAAAATACAGTTCCAGTGCTCCATATCCCACTTATAAAAGTAGCAATAATTGCATTTGAAGTGCAAATTTGGACAAGTAAATATAGCTTTTGCAAAGATCTAGTTAATTTTATCTTCCGTACTTCCGGCATAACCATGACAATCCAAGGAGCTCATGTTTCTCTTCAGTTGAACGGCTTGCAAGAAAATTCACAGTTTATAAGTTATTAACAATTTATAAGCATCTCTGAGCATTTGGAGTCCAACAAAGTTAAGACCAGAGTCTAAGATTATAGTGACAACGACTCAATGACTGATGAAAACTAAAGGGTTACCATTTCACTGAAATTAAGGAGGTCACATAAAATGTCCTCAAATATGCCATCATTCTCAGAACATTTTTACAAAGAAGTTCATAACCATAGAATAGAATTGAGGTCCAAGAGAGGCTTGTCGACAGGCGATCCAATAATACAGCAGTATGTTCAATACAAAACAAGTAGAGACCTAGTGAGTCTGATAAACAGAGTAGAACAGACGATGAATTTACAATACAAAACAAGTAAAGACCTCGTGAGTATGATAAACAGAGTAGAACAGTCGATGAATTTAGCAAGCCAAGTCCATAATATCGTCAGTCACTGCTCTTAACAAATACAAAGAAAGGGTTAGAAGCTGTCTATTAATATAAGGAAAATAGGACATTTGCTTTTCCTTCGAGGTTTTATGAGGAATGGAAAAGGTTGATGGCTCTATATTGAACACAAATGGGAAGTGGTAAAGGAATAAATACAGAGGATTTCCAAGGAATCATGAACACTAATAGATTGTGTATCAGTGAAAACTATAATTGATAGTCATTTCAGAATAAGAGAAGGATCATACTTCTTAATGCCAACAATACCTTAAACAATGATTAACCTAGTGCGAAATGCAAATGATTGTTTCCCCAATGCTATTAGAAATCTTGCTAAGATGACACCATCTGAATTTAATTGAACTATAATGGGATATGCAAGAATATGAATACCTTGAGCAGAGAGCAGTTGATCCATGTTATCGAGGCGGTGTTGTACGGAAGTGAGAAGGGAATTGAGGTACGAAACTCGCTTTCTAACCCCAGAGATTTTTGCAGCGTGCTGCATAATGAACGGCAACGGCGCGCCTTCCAGCAACTGATCTAGCTCTGTTGAGTGAAATATTAAATTAATCATGATTCCCGGAAAAATAAAAATTAAAGAAAAAAAAAACCTTGTGTGAGGCGATCGAGGGCCGAGAGAAGGTCGTGTTGGGAATCGAGAGTTTGATGAGCTTTAGAGTCGAAATCTCTCATCCCACACGCTAGCATTGTGTATAGCCCTTTCCCCACTGCATCGCTGCTCTTGTTGCTGCTGTGGTGGTCGTCGTTCATGTTTTGAGTATCTGATTATGATTGCCACTTCATGCTACTATATATTCCTTTTGGCTATCAACTATCGCAGCGACCTACGACTGCATCCTCCTAAGTGGGACTTTGTTGGCAGCCAATATTTATTTAGGGCTTTCTTACTATCCAAAGCAATATAACAACGGCGGAGATTCCACCACTTGCATTGCGAAAATATATAATAGATCGATTGAAGGTAAAACCTAATAAAAATCACATTATCAAATAACTTACAAATTTGGGTTAAAGACTATTCAATGGAACGTACTGGTGAGTAAGAATGAGGAATAGGATTGATCAATTAGGTACTTCCCGATAGGGTAAGTCCAATGATTACAACCAGAATTTTCTCATACCCTCTCCACTCTCGCAGCCTTGTCTTATACTCTCAGTTGATAACTGAATCATCCCCTTTACCCGGATCAGTAAACAAATGCCCTACTCACAGAATCTGAAATAACAACTAACATACATATGGTGTAAATGATACGCTGCGTATTTCTTTCTGACCTACGACAAAACTATGTTAGTCAAAGGTTTTGAACTCGTTAGAGTTCTTTTTAAAATACTTTCGAATCTTATAATTTTACTTACATTTTGGTAAAAATTTTAAAGTCTAAAAGAGATAAGAAGATAAAAAAGCTGAAATAACGTTTGTCGATAGACTCTTGGTCCCCATTAGGATTACATCAGGTCTTGCTTTTCTCTCTCTCTTTACGAGTGCAAGTGTTGGTCTTGCCGTTCATGTGCAAGATGAGGTCTAGGTATTATTTCTACGTTAGTCTCTCTTAGATTTTCGTTTTAGTTTCATGGATTCAGGGTTGCAAAGGCTCTCTATTCGGGAGAAAGAAGACAGCGAGTTCGTTGTTTCTCCAGAGGATGTTCAAACGGAAGACTTTGCTGCGGTTCTTAGGGACGCATGAGGTAGATTTGTGACTGCTATTTCAGGTTTTTTCCCTGCCCTGTTTGACCTAGTTCTTGCCGAAATTATGTCTATAAGGGAAGTTCTTTCTTGGCTAAAAGACCAACAGCTTGCCAAGGTCATTGTGAAGTCGGATTATTTGGCAGTTGTCCAATCAATATTAGCTCCTTCGCCAAATCGGTCTAAGATTGAAATTTTGACCTTTGATTGTTTATCATTCAAGCGATATTTCCTTCACTTGTCCTTTCAATGGATGCGTAGGATTACCAATAAGGCGGCTTATGCTTTAGCTAGGGTAGCCTTATTACGTGCAAACTCACATCACTGGATTGATCGTCCTTCTTGTTTAGTCTCCATTTTAAATTCAGATTGTTTGGCTTCTGTTTTTATTAAGGGGGAAAGGCTATTAGATTTCGGGTGTACGGGATAAGCCTGTTAGCTTGGGTTAGTTTTCTTTGCCTTCCCTGCCTTTGTCTGTTTTTTGCGCTAATGTTGATTTTATTTAAAAAAAAGTATACAAATCTTGGTCTCCCCGTTAATATTATTTCCTAAATATACAAGGATATTATATCTCTTAATATATAAAGGATTTCCTAAATATACAAGGAAACTATATCTCTAATAATTACATATTTCTTGTGCTTAGTTTGATTTTCTTAGTTGAAAATTTAATTATACTATAAACTATTTAAGCTATAAAGAGTTTGTAAAAATTTAGTAAATTATTTTATATTAAATGTTATTATAGGTAATTCTATCTAACAGTGTAATTCTATTAGTAACATGGAATCATTTACAATTGTTATTTTATAATTTAATTTTAGAGTGTCAAACATATACTTCTGGAATTGTAGACGTCAGATGATGCCTAGATCTTCTATTCTATGGCATTTAACTGTAACCATGTGGTAAACCTGCTAGAGAACTATCCTTGCTTGAATGAGGAAAACTTTCCAAATTCGTGGAATGTCATCACGTTATGATTTAATTGCACGGGTAAGAACGAGGATAGCGATCGGAACATAGAAGAAGAAGAACTGGCAGTTGGGCTTCATGTTATGAAATTGAATTCCAAAGCAGTTTTGGTGGAGGCTCTCATTTGTGGGTGCTTAATATTTTTTATCGATAAAGCCGAAATAGATGTAAGGGTTATTGCCTTTAACCGAGCCTAGATCTTTTGTTCAGTTTTACTTTATCTTATTTTATTTTATAAAATTTCACCTATTTATTTTACGGCCTTAAGTAGGTCTTATACGAAATTCACATAAATAAATAACTAAAATTTATTAGATATAATAAAATACTGTAACATTAGAAAGAAAATCTAAATTTCATTTAACCTACAGATTGAGTTAGCCTAGGTATTTAAAGGTGGATTATATTCATGCGTTTGTTATTTCTCATGGGTAAGGGAATCTATCCTTCGGATCAAATTGCCAAAACCGTGATGAGAAACCAGTTTGTGGGTCCTACCCCCTCAGGACAATCCTACAGCTTAGAAAGGAACCATCAGGAATTGACTGATGCCCTTCCTCGTTATGTCACTGTAGGTGATCCCAACCCGAGCGAGGGTATGTTGGCTCCATTCACATGTACAGTCACATCCACGTGATCATTGCACCTGTCGTCAGCAAAAAACACTAACTGGATTTTGTTAGAGGTTTCCTTTCATTTGATTAACAAATTCTTGATTTTGAAAATTACTTCATATCCGACAATACGAAATTAAAATCAATAAAGCTGACTGATCTTAATGAAGAAGAAGAAGAAGAAGAAGAAGAAGTGTTATAGTAAAACTTATACATGTGTACTTGCTGTCTGGAAGCGTGATGGTGTGTGGTCGGTGGGTTATTTCAGCTCAAACTAGCTAAGTCGGAAATTAAACTATCTACACTGTCTTTGAATAGTTGATACCGACTAAGCTCATTCGTTCAGAAGTTGAGTGACAGCTGCTAAGTTCTTGGATTTTACGGGGACATCCGTCAGTCACCTTTTGAGGGGCTTCCAAATCCTTACACGTTAGCATGATCAAGGATAATTCAGGTCTAAAAAGATTCAACATTTTCGTACTCTACAAAAACCAAAATTTCTTAATATCATCACAATATATGACTCTGCATGCAGATGCAATCAAGCTTCTTTTTAAGCAAGATGGGAATGAAAATCATTTTACAGGCTCATTTATGTGGTACGATTGCCAGAACAAGTAAGCACACTTCATTACCAGTTTCTGTAATCTGCTTTTCCCCTTGACCTCAAGCTTTTTCTCCTTACCTAGAAAGTCGCAGATACAGGCAGGCTAACAGTAACAAGTTAATAACCCGCTCAGTTCTCATGTGTGGCACACACACTCGGCTCACGCTCAGTGAGATTTCATGCATTAAATTCCCTCTCTTGCACTTTCACAGCCCATGACGTGTGTATTGGAAAGGAATCCACATTGGTATGATATTATCAACTATTTATTATTTCCAATAAGATATTAATTAAATAAAACTAACTTTTGGTGAGGGCCCCAGGTGACTTATTATAAATACTAACTCTAACCCCGGAGCCTTTCTTCCCCTCAGTGACTCAGTTTCATCATCAGTCATCACACTCTTTTGTTTTCACTCACTCTATCCTTCTTTGTTCTCTCTCTCCCTCTGTCTAGCGAGCCTTTTGCTGAAAAGACCCAGTGAAAGAGCCAAAGAGCGAAAGAGATTGCCAGTCTTCTAACCCTTTTTCTTTTCTTTGGGGTTCTCCTTCTATGGCTACAACACTCACTCACAGTGCAAGTGCACCGCCGCGGTTATTTTTTGATGAGAAGTGGAAGCTCTCACAGAAAGAAGGATCGTCAAGAAGCCGCTCCTCTGCTACTGCTCGTCTCATGAAGACTTCGTCGCAAAGAAGATGTTCTTTTACAAGGAAATGTGCGAGATTGGTTAAAGAACAAAGAGCTAGGTTCTATATCATGAGGAGATGTGTTACTATGCTTATATGCTGGCATGAATATAGTGATTCTTGAACGAGAAACAAGATAGAAAAAAAAGAGGGGATCTGAAGAGAGAAATTTGATCGAAGTTCTCTCTTTTCTTTTCTTTTTTTTTCTTATATTTTGATCTCTTTCTTTCTATGAGATGGCTCTCGGGTTTGGTCAGTAGACGAGGCAAAGGCAATTTCTTGGCATCCGAGAAGAAAAGAGGATATATAAATATGTATATAAAGATTGGTTCTTTTTTCGAGTTATGGTATTTTTTGGAGTCTGAATCTCTCCCTCTTGGAGGAGATGAGTTCTTAAATGTTATTGTTACCATCAGTGGCTTGGAGAAATGAGTAGTATAACAGAAAATGAATGAAATATATATAGCATTCAAATTCCAGTATTCCACTGTTCTTTTATGGGTTTTCTTTGGCTTCACAAAATCATGATTGAAGTGATGGGTCTATCTCTGATCTCACGACTCTCTCGACCGCCTTCTCTCTTCGGACTTTACGAGAGAGACTCAGATTCCTTTCAACCATTTCAGCAGGTGACATGGTGTGGATCTGATGTGTGTGGCTGCATAGCTCACGATTATTTAGTCGGTTTTTGATTTTTTTAAAACTAATAATACATTGCTTTTAGTTTGATCCGACGGATGGATGGGTTAGAGTAGTTGCAATTCGGCTAAAAAGATCTGAATCCCTCCCAATATTTTCGGTTCAGTTATTAAATTAAAGGCTTAGTTAAAATTAGTAGCATTAGTCACGCTTTCAAAAAATAAAAATAAAAGTAGCATTAGTCATATCAGATGATTGATGAACTTGGGTAGAAGTACTTTTGGGTGTTTGCAATTTGCCTCAAAAGAAAAGATCTGAGCCCTACATTTTTGGCTCAGCTGCTAAAAGCTTAGTTCAAATTAGTAGATTAGGGTCATAGCTGAAGTTGTACAATCACCCAAATGACCACATTATCCTGCAACGTTGAATCTTTGACTAGTCTTTGGACCACTTTGACCATTATCAATCCCTCACGCCTGCCATATGCTGTAAATCATTCAGTTCATGTGAGCGGCGTAAAACAGCTTGTAATAAGAGGGTATTTACGTCCATGAGAGGCTTTTACAGCTGGGTTTCCTGTTGTTGTTTGTATGATACTGTGGGTCTGACCATTCGTTAAAAAGATGGTCGCCTTTGGGAATCATAAAAGCTTTACTAAAACAAGTAAAGGATGGAGGAAATTTGTGGAAATAAAAAAATATGCTTTGGAAATGGCAAGTGGGCTTGGCTTTTGACGTAATTGCAAAATTAGAATTACTGTTCATTCATTTTCCTTTTATAAGCAATCATATGATATATGTATATGTATATGTATATAACAGTGAGTTAGTACTGTTTGTTTTACTTGACTCTGACTTCAATGGCTGATAATTGATCCCGTCCTACTTTTACTTTTAATTTATCTTTACCATCTCAAGTGAACAGTTAGTTCGTACTCTTACTCTCACATGAGGTTGGGCCCATTCTTTTCGTAAGTGTTTTTTAAATGTCAAAAAGATAGAGATTTGAGTACTAATCACTGGGTTTTACTTTTAGATTGGCGTGCCAAAGCAATAGTAGCCGTAAAATGAAAGAAAATTAGTGAAGGTGGGCTAGACTTTATAGATTCGGCGAGGAAGGAAAGTGAAACATAATCTTCGCACCCATTGCTTTTCTTAGTGGAAACAATCATTTTTCTTCTTTGAATTACAACTGTTTTTTTGCGTAAAATTGCAATAGCATGGAAGTAAGACAAGATTGTTCCAATCCCTAGGGGCCACCGCAGAATCTGCAGTTATGATTACATGTCAATTCTACGATTGAAATCTTTGAGCTATATCTTGGGTGATCTAAAGTTAATATCAAATCCTCTAAGGATAACAACACTGTGTGGAGTAAGACCAGGCGGGAAAAGTTTGCAGTTGGTCAACGGTCACATCAGGGACACGCATGCGTGAGTGAAGCACAAACACGCTGCCACACGGCGTCAATCTATTGGATTGAACCCCAGGATTAGGACCCACAATACCGTATTAATTTGTACCTGGATTCAAGTCACATCCCAAATTTGGGCTGAGTTAGAGAACACCATAAGAAGTTAGGGCGGTTATTGAAAGATACCAATAGGTCCAAAGGCTAACCTGCACACATCCACAACTGTTAATTGTCGGGCGTCCCTTTCCTAAGTTTGATATAAACTAACTTTAGCAAAGATCCAACATTGCAGTCCAATCCAAAAGGAAGCTCGTTGGCCTAGAGACACGCGTTAGATTGGCGAGTGGGATTGATTATCCGTAACCCGCTGTGGTGACTCATGACTGGTGAGAATACAAATTGACCAGCGTCGCATTTCCAGCAACATAGCTTTACCAGGACGCCTATGGCAACTTCGATATCGACGGATATTTTCTCCGAGATATTGTGTTCGGTTCTTCTCCATCCTTCCTTTTTTGTTTCTCCGGTTGAACCAGGTAAGTTCGTCGTTGTTCAATTATGGGAGTATGATTCATGAGATGCAAATATAACCCTAGGGTTTCCTTTTTTAACAGTTTATTTGAAGCTGTTTTCCTTTTGTATTCAATTATTATTGTGAGAGGGATTACATACTTGACTATGTATTGAATTCGGTTTTTGAACTGTTAAGATCTTGATTTTTGGTACTCAATTCCAACTCCTGAAAAATTAGTGCACGGTAAAAGCAAATCCTACTTTTAGGGATTTCGGTTGCAAAGTAGCCTCGTGGTTTACACATATATTTCCATTGTTGTGCCAATGCTAACATTGCGCCGAGGTAGAAAGAATAAACAAGAATAACATTATTTTTACCTGAATTATATAAAGGTATAGGGGATTTCTCAGAAACTTAGTTTGCTTGGATCTATACTAACAATGCTGGAGACTTCACCCTGTTCTTAGTATGTATAGAGCAGTTGACTAATTTTTTACAGCCTGTTGATTTATTTATCCATATAAATCACACTCTGTCATGGGGTTGTATTCATTTCTAAAGCTGTTAAGTCCTTGATATATAGTTACTAAGAGATCTTATTAATTGAAGTAGGTGATCTTTGTAAACCATTTGCAAGCTATTAAGGTGTATATTTGCCCATTATTTTACTTCTTCATTGCTATTTCTCGGTCAAAGCTCATATGTGTAGTGACTATATATAATTGCTCTATGAATTGTTATGCCTGAGAGAATAATGCCTTTGAATTTCATTTCTCTAGGCTCTCCTTGGTGCAATTGTTTCTTAAGTTGAGCTCTTCGGTTGTATTTTTAAATGGATGTTACCTTTCCCCAATCAGGAAATTGAGGTTTATGAAACATGGGTGACCCAATTGATTTAACTGGGGATGGAGGTGTCATGAAGACAACCCTGAAGCAAGCAAAACCTGGGGCACTGCATCCTTCAGAGGATCTTCCTCTTGTTGATGGTATACTATTTTGAATACCATTTTAAAATTAACGCAGTCTTGATATTGATGGGATTATACATTGTTTAGGTGGTTGAAATGGTTCAATTTAGAATTGTCCTGGGTTGGTTTGCATCTATAATTGAAGTACATGCAACATTTACTTCAATACACCAATAGACATCTAAAAGCTAACCATTTTCTACTAGTGTTTTCACTTCAACCATCTAGCTGCTTTCTAGGTTTGCTGCATGGTACAACATCTTTTGACTGACAAGTAGTTGAACTGTTGGCCATTGGATCAAAATTTACATGTTCCAAGTCACATTAAGCTTGCTTCATGGTGATTAATGCACAATTTGCATGAATCCACAGAGCTTCTAATGTCTGTCTAACAACCACTGACTAGCATATTTTGAACTACTGTGATTTGAGCTTTTAGTGTGTCCAGGATAATATTCCTTGGTCCAGAACACATCTTTGAAGTGGATCTTCTTGACTTTTTTATCTTTTGCATTTTAGAATTTCAATATACTGTCAGCTTTGACTATATGGGCACTACAATATCCGTTTTTGTGCTGAATAGTTCATTATGAGGGCAAACTTGCTGAAACTGGCGAAGTTTTTGATACCACTCATGAGGATAATACTGTGTTCTCATTTGAAGTTGGAAAAGGTTCAGTAATTCAGGCATGGGACATTGCATTGAAGACTATGAAGGTGATGTGTGTTTTATTGCTGCAATTATTTGAAGCACATATAAGTTTGTAGGTTTATATCATTTGGGTTCTACCAGGTTGGAGAAGTTGCAAAACTCACTTGCAAGCCAGAGTATGCCTATGGCAGTGCAGGTTCCCCACCAGATATCCCACCAGAGTAATGCTACTACCTCTTTCATATATCAGTTTGTTACTTGAAAAGTAAAGGAAATAATACTTAAAACGATGCCAATTTTGGTTGGGCCTTTAAGACCACTTGATTGCCAAGAAATTGGCCTGATTGTGATTAGAGTTGCAGATCTCTATTAATTGGTTATTTTAGCAAACTAACTGATTTAAGGATCAGGGATTGGCATCTTTAAGCAATTTATATTTTTATCATAAAAAAATTAAAGTTTCCAAAAAATACCTCTGTTGATAATCAATCAAAATGTGGTCAAGATATCTTTAGTGAGCCGATTTTGTTTGATGCAGTGCCACGCTCATCTTTGAAGTAGAGTTAGTAGCCTGCAAGCCTCGCAAGGGTTCCAGTTTAAGTAGTGTTTCAGAAGAGAGGGCCAGGCTTGAGTAAGTACTGGATCACCATTTCTGTATTTTGTGTAATGAAAGATACACATGATAAATGATTCCTACAGATATTAATGAATTTGCCGAGAATTTTACCCACAATACGATACAGTAACAAATGTATCTTTTTTGTTTTGTTTTGGTTGTTTTGCATATGAACAATGGTAAATCAGGGACCTGAAGAAACAAAGGGAGCTTGCTGCTGCAACAAAAGAGGAAGAGAAGAAGAAGAGAGAAGAAGCAAAAGCTGCGGCTGCTGCACGAATGCAAGCTAAGCTGGAGTCGAAGAAAAGTCAAGGGAAGGGAAAGGGAAAATCTAAGTAGGACTATCAGAAACGAGTGGAAGTTAGTATGTTAAATGATCAATTAATAAATACACTAGAACTAATCTAGTGTTAAATGGCGATATCAATAACCCATCGATAGAGGGTATTTCATAGTCAGCATATACTATGAAGCCAGCATGTCATGCATGTAATTGATCTTGATTCCTCCTGTTAGACTTCTCTCTGGAGGATGGAAGAATTCAAGTTTAACTAGCTTATTTTTATCACAAAAACAATGGTCCCTGGCATGTATTATTCACATTAAACTATAAAAAAGATGAGAGACTGTAGTCACTCTTTTTCCTTTCACCTTTTTTGATCCAAATTTAATCTTCCAAATTATTAAGAATGACGCCCAGTTCTGACGATTTAAGTGTACATGAAATTATAGTTGACTTACTGTCGCCTCCTGGCCATTCACCTCGGACGCTACAGGCAATTGTAAACTCTTTATAATAATAGACTCCATTCTCTCTTCAAGTTCTGCATCCAAACCAATTAGTAGATGTACCTCGAACTCACCAGACGAGACTCGAGGGACCATTTCATTGCAAACTAACGGGATGCTATTATACCAGTAAAGATTTTACCAATTTCACTTGACCCTTTCTTTGGGTCAATGCTTCAAAGGATTAAGGTTGATACTAATGCTGTGACTACCATTGCTAAATAGACCCGTCCTCATTGATGTAAGGAAGTATACACCTTAGACTAACTGTTGTATAGGTTAGTGCTGTAACTAACCCATGTAAGAAGCATCCAGTCCACCTTGTCCACTTTCCTGCCACCCAGAAGTAATGATATCAATATTGGTATTAGTATCAAATTTGATTATGGTATGATACTATACTAATATGGGTCAATACTGAGCACCATTTTAGATAGTTTTTTAAATTTATAAAATAGTTTTTAATTTTTTTTAAAATTACAAAATAATCTTTTAATATATTTTACTGTATAATTTATAATTTTACACTAATTTTATCTCCAAAAATCATAATAATATAAATTTAAAATAATAACATTTTATTTTTAATATTATTTTCACATATTCTATATATAAATAATAACCATAATTATTACTTAAAGAAAGTTTTGAAGTAAATTTATTTTATTAATATAACCAAATGAATACTAAATATAAGAATCTAAATCCTATAAATTAACATATGTTCGTTAACAAAAAATAATAATTACAATTAAATTAAAAGTAATACAAATACCATCAAAAAAAATTATTCTAATAATTCTTAATTTTTATAATAAAAATAATATTATCATAATTATAATTATAAATTATAAATTATAAAGATAACTTTTGTCATCTTAATTATATTTTATAAACTAATTAATTAACAATATATTAAACTATTCAATAATTTAAATTTTACAATATATAATTTATTTTCAATTTTACAAAATTTTAAAAAATATAAAGATAATGAAAAGAAATCCATATCTATAAACCTAGAGTTAAAATTAAAAAATAATATTTTTTTAGTAAATTTATATTATTAATATAATCAAATATATACTAAATATAAGAATCAAAATCATATAGATTCAAATATTTTCTTTAACAAAAAATAATAATTACAATTGAATTAAAAGCAATACAAACACCATTAAAAAATTTATTATAATAATTCTTAATTTTGTCGATAAAAATAATATTATCATAATTATAATTACAAATTAAAAAATAAATGACCTTTTCATCTTAATTATATTTCATAAATTAATTAATTAACAATATATAAAATTTATTCAATAATTTAAATTTTATAATATACAGTTTATTTACAATTCTTAAAAAAAATAAAAATAATGAAAAGAACCCCATATACGCGTATAAAAAAGAGAGTAGCTTGCGTTGGGGTGGGGAGGGGAGGTTCTAAATTTTTTTTTTCACGTAACAGTCCTACAAATTTTTAAAATTTACATTACTAGCCGATATTCAGCAGGACTTTTAAGTACCGACAGGTACCAATCGAAATGGCTGGTACTAACCAACATTTATATGCTTATGTTGTACTATTTTTCGGCTGATACCAACTGTTATGGTACAAAACACATAATATTGCTCAGAAGCCTCCCTGAATTTACGAACTGGGCATGTTCCGGAGCCATGGGTCTATGCAATTATTATGAAACTGCAAAATGAGTTTGGAGCTTCGTTGAGCTCCCAATTATATTATGCCAGTAGATGATACATAAAAGCTATAACCGAATATCTCTTCTCATAAAATAATTCAACTCCATTGGTCTGATCAATCATCAAGGATTCCAGGAAATTATTAAGTTTTTGGTTAAAGCTTTAAACAATAATCTTTTGGGCTACACTTGGGATTAATTTAGAGCAATATGCTGCTTCATGGAGTTAAATACATCTTCACCGACATTTCGAAAAAGAGTACCATCATATATCCTTTCATTATTGACGAGATCCGCACACAGATCCTGACCCAAATATATCCTGGCGTACCAGGCATAAGGTGCATAAAAATTTTGAACCCTTTAACCATCACAGAAGCTTTTCACACCTTAGGATAGGAGATGAAGGGCCTAAAGTGAAACCAAATTATGGTCTATGGGCTAGTCATTAACTCACCTAAGAGACCTATCTAAATATTTGATTCGGCACAATTTCTACACGAAATGATAAAGAGCATTACTAAGTCGAAATTTACTTGAAGAAGAATATGAACCTGATGCAAACAAGGCAAAGTACTAATCAGTTCTCCTAGATTTACTTGCTCCAAGTACACAGAGCAAGTAAGCTCTTCTTCTGAAGCTTTCACATTTCCCAACAGCATTAACAGTACCTTGCTTTTTTTGCTGAAGCAATATTCAATAAATCAGAAATTATACAATGAAGAGTCCCTATAAATATAACTGATTGAAATGCAAACGTCCCTTGCAACTACATGTAACAAAAGCATAAAAAATTAGGTCTCAAAAGGGAAAATTTTATCATTCACCTCCCCAGGTCGCATGATAAGAATCATGCAACGATATCATGATGCTGGACTTCCTAAGAGCCAAAAAGTTATATAGAAACAGAAACCGAATACGATTGGGAACGTTGAGGAGCATAAGATTTGGTGCAAACAAAAAGTACAAAGACTAGAGTGCTACCACAGCCAAATGAACCAATTCTACTTCTCATGTTGATGCTATTTAGCAGTTGAAATTAGGGCCACGAAACTTGAATAAAATGACGATACAAAGAAACTGCTATGTGCAGACTTGCATAGTATAACTTTAGCAGAACCAATTTCTGGAAAATGAAGAACTTGTACCTCAGGTGATAGAGAAGATGAGGCTTGCTGCACTGCAGATCCACTGCTTACCAAAAAAGATAAGGCATTGTCATGTCAATATCCACAATTGTTGAAATAATGCACCATCCTAACTTCTAGATCACCACAAAAAAGACTAAGACCAATGCACTTGGCATAGAGTAGCACGTAGCAACCTACCTTTGAGGAGCAGCAACCTTATGCTTATGAACTGGAAGTGCGTTTATCTCTTTATCAGTCATTGAAGCAGTGGTAGGAACATTATCCACATCTAGGGCTCTCAAAGTCTCATAATCTACAGACCAAAGAAAGCACCTACAAAGAGCACTCTGTCTAAATAAAAAATATTCCACAGGTCAAACACCGAAAAAAAAAACAAAAAGGAAGAGTACATTCATACGAGCAAGCTATATTGCATGTTTGAAGATTTCAATCACAACAATTCGTCATATGTCATTGTTTCAAAATCCTAATTCTGCGCACACCTAGGTCATCAAATTCCTGATCAAGAAATGCAAGCTGGAGTCTGAGGCCTTGTAAACGCCCTCTGGTTGAAAGCACTACGGATGGCTGGATACGCAATCTCAATTCTGTGTGACCAAGAATGCCATTGGCCATTGCAGCATGAGCCTGTGCATGAGCAGTTGTTAACAAGTGGCATACATCCTCAGGTCGTAGCCATTAAAAAAAACTCCAAGCACAAACCATAGCTACACAAAATAATAAATGTAAAAACGGATGAAACCACCAAAAACAATAATACAATTCAAGCATCAAACAGACACAATCTACTTATACAATGGTGAACAATACCAGAAAGTTCGGGGAAACCTGGTATGAGTTCAATATAACGAAGAGCAATAAAACTGCAAGATAAAAAGAAAACGGATTATAAATCAGAAATCTACTAAAAACCCAACTTGAGGCAACAAAATAAATAAACCAAAAAGAGTTTAACGAGCGCCTGAAACAAGAAAAACGAGGGGATTTGAGTTAATTGACCGAGTGGCATGAACTCGCTGATATATCCACAAAAGGATAACAACGGAAATAAAACAACAAAAGCAGCATTAGACAAAACGACGATGAAATCATGCGTCTACTTTGTATAGATCATCATAGCCAGCTCTGTACATTCGAATTAAATACAAAAACAGAAAAAGAAAAAGAACAAAAGAAAACAGGAATTTACCATAGTTCGGCGCTCGGGAACAAATCCTTGGAAGCCATTTGCTAGATCGGCTCTACTCCCCCGAAATACGAAGCTCGTTTTTTTACCAAATTATGCCAATCGAAATCCTCTGAAATTCAAAACTAAAAAATTGTTAAAATCCATGTATTGCATGAAATTCTAAACAAAATAAAAATAAAAATGTCAAGAAAAGAACAGTTTAAATGATCATCAAATAAACCCATAAAAATAAGAATGTAGTCGATTCTCAACGCTGATTGCGAGCTATTAACGTATCCGTAGGATGGAAGGGTGAACGGTCGATTTACATGATCAGGTCGTTGACGGCGGATCTGGATTTCTTTTTATTAGATCAATTCATGGCTATAGAAGAAACAAAAATCAAAGAACGAGTCGGAGTGGACCGATTTGGCTCGGACGCGTTCGATTTGGAAATTTTCACCCTCAGATAGATACGATGAAATATACAGTGTATCGTTTTTTTTTTAATCTTTCTAGGCTTGAATTAAGTCACCAGGGTCCAAGGCTCCAAGCCGTTGAAAATGGATTTTAAATACCTTCCCTCGTATCCCATTTTTAAAAATCGGATTAGAAATTAAAATTATCAAACAAAAGGATTAAGATTTAAGATTTAACCGGTATTAATGTAACATCTCAACTCCTACGGAAAAGGTAGAATAGTAATTTAGTATAGGATGAGATTGATTGGGACTAATTAGGATTGTATATGTATACTGGTACTTGTGAACAGTTGAATTTGCACATGAAAAGTAACTGTACATGCATTCATGATTATTTTTCGGTATTGGGCCTAAATGGAATTTTACTGTGAATAATGTGAAACTTGTGTTTGAAAAATTTATTGTAGTGATCCATTGTGTGTTTTACATTTTACAGGAATTATAGGAATTTTTCTGAAATTTTCCAGAGAAAATTTACGGATCGAAAAAATCGCCAAAGTGGCGAACCGGTTGATTTTCGGTGGCGAAAATATCTATCCAATGGCACTACAATATTGGGTATATTATTCTGGGATTGAAATTAGGGCAATTGGACTTGAATAGGTCAGATTTTATTAGGGTTCTGAATTAATCCCTTACATGTTTTTGTCTTATCTTTATTTTGTCTTTTCTTTCTTTTGTCATTTTCTTCTATATGGCCAAGTGTCCTCCTACCATTTATTAGTTTTGTTTTATTCTCACCCTTTGACCTATTGAATTCGGCAACTTCATGGTGAAGGAATGGAAAAAAATCAAGTTTTCTAGCTTAAGTTCTTCATCCATCCGAAAACCACCCTCTTTTACATCTTCATCGATTTTCTCTTAATTTGCTTTGGTTTAATTGGTACTCCAACCTTGAGATCCTTCCTTACATGCATGCATCCAAACTACCTTCTTACCATGGTGTGGAGGAATAGTGGAGTTAGTGCACTAAATTGAAAGATTGAAGAGTTGGAAGCTTTGATTAGGTAAGTGTATGGTTTAAGCTTTACTTATGTATTTCATGAATGAATTAGTAGTTAGTTGCATTGATTGGAAGTTATTGTTCATTATATATGATGTATGATGCATGAAGGTCATGAAACCTATGGGTTGAATTGTTGGGTATGTTTGTGTAAGACATAAATAGGTTAAGATAATTAGTGTGTGAATTATGTATTTTGAAGTGCATTTAGTCATATTAGATGATTAATAGTTAAAAGGAAAATGAGTGAGTATGATGCTGCAATTTTATGGATTGATGTTGAAGTGAAGTGTTTGATGAAGGTTTGGTTGAATGAATGATTAAATTTAGTGCTTATTGATGTGTAATTGACATTGGAAGTGATAGTAT
>JANVCL010000214.1:14537642-14552125 GCA_026546855.1 Erythroxylum incrassatum | reverse complement strand
TTCTTTAGGTTTAGGTTCAGGTTCAGGTTCGTGAAATTGCCGAACCTGACATTCAGGTTCAGGTTCAGGTTATTTATGAACGGGTCAGGTTACCCTACCATGAACACCCCTACTTTTTACTAACAAATTTTCAACAAAATAGGGAATAACAAAACTTCCTAAATCTTCTATTGAATCTAGCAATTTGTCCTGTAAGAGGGTGAGTTGTTCGTATTCTTCCTCAGTCAACCTCATCTCCTCTTCTTTTATCACTTCATGAACAGAGACTTTCGTATCTTCTTTAAGCTCTACATCTTGTATCCTCTGTTCTTCGTTCTCCTCTTCTTTAGCTTCTTGAACAAAGACTTCCTTATATTCTTCAAACTCAATCTCTGCTATCAATTGTTCTTCTTCCTCTCGCTCCTTTAAAGATTTGACTTCATCAATGCTCATGAATGAGCTACCCTCCCTCAGATTCTTTAGTACCCTATTCATGTTGAATTTCACTTTTTCATCTCTAATCGGAAGGATGAGTTCATATTTATGGAAATATACCAAAGCTTTTCCAATGATCAAAAATAATATACCAAGAATTAGCGGACAATGTTGATCCTCTTTAAAGTCTAACATGAAAAAATCCACAAGAATGATAAACTTGTCCACTTTTACAAGTACATCCACCACCATACCAAACAGTTTCTTTATCAACTGATCTGCCAATTAAATATGCATAAATGTTAGCTTCACCTCTCTTAGCCCCATTTCCTAAAAATCAACAAGAGCATAAGGTTTACACATGTGCCTAAGTTGCATAAACATTTTGAAATCTTTAGATTACCAACTACACAGGGTATTGTAAAGCTCTTTGGATATGTCAACTATGAGGGCATATGGTTGGTAATTAAGGAGGTGGATGTTTCGATCATAGATACTATTTGATTATCATCCCAAGTCCGCTTGGCAGATAATATGTCTTTAAGGAACTTCGCGTACTTAGGCCTGCGTTTCAACATTTACATAAAATACAAGTAAATTTGTCATTTCTTTAACTTTTCCACAAAATTTGTAAATGGTACATCTAATTCGTTCTTCTGAAGTCTTTGTGAGAATGGTATTTTCAGTGTATAAGGTGGAGGAGGAATGTATAAAGGGTACTCATTCTTGTTTTCATTCTTTTTCTTCTTCTCTTGGTCTTCTACAAAGTGGGTCTTAACTTGTCTTTTCACCGGTTCTTCTAGCTCTTTCCCACTTCTAAGTTTGATGGCCTTACATTGCTCTCTTGGGTTTACTTACATATTGCTCTGAAAGTTTTCCACAATTCTCTTACAGAATTCCCTGTAAAGCTGGCTCATTTAAACCTCTAGGTTGTGAATAGAAGAGACATGATCTTTCGTTACTTGCTCAAACTTCCCCCTAGTCTCTTCTGGACCTCTTCCATGTTCATAAGCTTGTCTATGATCTTGCCCAATTTAGAATCCCTTAAACTGGACTCATCTTGTTGAAATCCTAGTAAGCCTTGAATTCCTATTTAAGGTCTTACATTGTTAGACCAAAAGAAATCTGAGTGTTTTTGCCACCTCGGATTGTAAATGTTGCAATAAAGATGACTACTTCGCTGACTATAAAGTTCGTAAGGGTCCTTTGCTTCCTATGATATATTTTCTCCATCATCAATCTTTTTATCTCTTCTTAGCATTTAACTTTTTAAATTATTTATTGGTGCCTTGTGATGTCCAAATCGATGTGTCTTCAACTTTACACCCAAACTTCCCTTTTTTAAAATTTAAATCTCTTGTGATTGGGTACCACAACCATAAGAATTGGTGAAAATTCCTTAGAACAAAGGAATTTAACTAGTCCTAAGCTAACCCCAGTAATGACACCAAAAACTTGTTAAGCAAGTTTTAATCTTATAAAACCCTTAATATTTCAGCAAGCACACAAGTCGTAGCGTAGTATGTGAGGTGTTGATCCTACGAGGATTTAGTGAATCGAATCCTAATTTATCTAAGGCCTAAAAATGTAATTAAAATGAAAATAAAAACTAAACAAAAAATTAAACAATCAAATATAGAGTGACTGAAATGAGAATTATAAATTAATACAAGAAATTAAATTTGAGTACTACCAATTGACAATTTGAAATTCAAACAAGGAAGATTAACAATTTATGAGAAAGGGGATTTATTATTGAAGCATGCAATTACAACAAATAATCACAAAAACCAAAATCATTAACAACAAATGCAACTAGATTGACATTGAATCAAGTATAAATCCCTAAAAGAAGTTAGAACATCCTTAACCCAAAATTCTTCATCATCAATTCCATCTCGTTCATCAAATGAATGAAATAAAAGATGGAAAGAAGAAAAGATAACTTGGAGGATAGGAGGTTGAAGCAACTGAAGCTCCACCTTCTTCTTTCTCTTTTTCTCTCCCTTCCTTTTTCCTCTAGCTTTTTTCCCAAAGTGGCAAATGGAGGCTCCCTTTATAGATCATTTTTCTTATCTTATGTTATCTTTTCTAATTAGGGTAAAAACTAGGTTTTATCCAAGCCCAAAAGTCCAAAATTACCCTTAAAAATTTAAGCTCGGGAGGTTACTCCGCATCTGCCGGTAAGTAAGCCATGACCATGGGCCCCCAGGCCATGATCATGGCCTATTGAAATGGTCTCTATCATGGCCCAGGCCACAATCGTGGCCTGATGAAATGTTCTTTGTCACGATCATAGTCCTAGGTCCTCTTTCGGGCTTCCTACAAATCTTCTCTATTCTTTGATATCTAATCTCAAACTCTAACAAACACATCAAAGCACCTCAAACACACAAAATTAAAGCCACAATTCTAAACCTAAACATACATAAATCAATTAATTAACACTTAAAACATACAAAAATGCCTACTAAAACGTCATACAACCTACAACTATCAATATGTATGATAAAAATTCTTTATATAGGCTGAAACTATCACGAAGGGCCTAGTTTGATAGATTCATAAGATTTGTGAAGTCTCAAGGTTTCTTACAAGGACAATCTGACCATATTCTATTCATAAAAGCTTCTTCAGAAGGAAAGACTATGATTTTAATTGTGTCTGTAGATGACATTATCCTCACTAGTGATAATTTTGAGGAAATTGAAAATCTTGAAAGGAATCTCTTAAAGAAGTTTGAAATCAAAGACCTAAGGTCTTTTGGATACTTCCTAGGGATGGAAGTTGCTAGATCTAAGAAGAGCATAGTAGTTACCCCACGAAAGTATATCCTAGACTTTTAAAAGAAATTAGAATGAGTGGAGGTAAACCATCAGTTACTCCTTTGGAATTCAACTCAAAGCTGAGTGGAGTTAAGGAAGGAGTTACAGTGGATACATGTCGATATCAATGAATCGTAGGAAAGTTAAATTATTTATCTCACTCTAGACTAGATATTTCCTTTGTTGTCAATATGGTATACTAGTTTATGTATAGTCCTTATGAAGAACACTTGGAAGCAATGTATAGAATTTTAAGATACTTAAAGGGAACTCTAGGGAAAGGATTATTCTTCAACAAAAGTGATCAATAGAGAGTTGAAGTCTACACTGATGCAAGCAAGGCGGTGTCTCTTATTGACAAAAGATCAACTTTTGGTATTGTACATATTTGTGGGGAAATCTAGCAACCTAGAAGAGTAAAACATAAAATGTGGTAGCCAGAAGTAGTGTGGAGGCAAAATATAGGAAAATGGCTCAAGGAATTTGTGAAATAATCTAACTTAAAAGAGTAATGGAAGAGCATAAGAAGCCAATGGAGCACCCAATAAATTTGTTTTGTGATAACAAAGAAACTATCAATATTGCCAACAATCTAGTTTAGCATGATCAAACGAAGCGTGCGGAGATTGATAGACATTTTATAAAAGAAAAAATTGAAAATGGACTCATTTGCATATCATTTGTACCTACAGTATCGAAAACAACCTCTCTATTAGTTAAGAGTAAGGTTGCATATTATTGGACTTCCCTAAATCTCGTGTTTCAACGAGATTTTTTAACAAGTTATTGTTGTCGTTATTGTTTTGTACCTACAACACAACAAGTTGTTAATGCCTTCACCAAAGGGCTATTAAGACAGAATTTTGAAAACTTTATAAGCAAGTTGGATATGATCAATATTAGGGTGAGTGTCAATATTATATAAATAATCTTTATAAATAATTAGTTGATATTCTATTAATTAGTACCTGAATTAATGAGATTTTATTGCTTAGAGAATAAATAAATTCTTCTTGATTTAAAGAGTTAATTAGGGTTGTATTGTCTTATATATTCATTGTCTTATTCACAAAAAACTTAAGAATTGCTTTTTCCTCTTTCTTAAAATTGAAATTTAAGCCCTTCATTCCATGGTATTGTACATCAATGGCCACATCATAAGGATAGAAAATGTGGCACAATTAACAGTTCGATATTTTCAGATCATATACCTCAATGGCTCCATTCATGTCATCCTCAGACTGAGCTGTGCTGCTACTATGCTCAGAGTGGTGGAGGGAAGAAAGCATGTCTCAGGGAAAAGAGTTTGACTCGATGTCTAGAGTAGCACCTTTACCAAGCCTTTCCCACAAATTGATCTCTAGAGCTTGCTCAAAACGTGGATCATTTTTTGAATCAGTAACTAATACTCCATCACCGCAAGGAAATAATGGCAGGAAGAGAAATGTAAACAGCTGAGCACCTAAATCACCTTAAATAGAAGCACATCGTAAGAACCTGCTACCATGCAATTCGCCGACCTTTGTTTACTTCCAGGACGAGGTTTCTATACCAATCGTTCTAGCCATACCAAACAGAAACACACTTAGAAATGAAGTGATAACATTTCGTCTCTGCATGGTTATGTGTTACTATTTCTGACAACAATCAGACCATCGAGTATCCATGCAGAAACATAAAAGGGAACTTGTGTCAAACTTGTACCAGAGTAAAACTTCCAGCCTTCAAGAATTTCCAGTTTTTTATTTGTATTCTCTCTGAAAACCCATATGTTGACTCCCAACACTTGGCATGTCTAACTCCAGCATTGGCAGGAATACCAAGCATGGCATATGTCCTAAAACTGAACCCCAGTGGCCTTAAACAGATGAACGTGCAGGCATTTTCATAGAAGCAACAGCATTATAGATAATCAACATTTAATAACTAGTCTTTTTTCTTTGAGAATGTAATGATAAAATGGACGGTGGTTATCGTCAGGCCTCAGAGGGCGGTGGGGGAATCCAGATGATTTGTATCTCACACTTCTTTTACGTACCAACTCCAGACATTGGGTGAATCTGTAGGCTGGACCCGATGTAATGTTCCCCAACGTACACAAAAACCGAGAAGCGACTCCCCAATAAGAGAAAACTCAACCCCCA
Organism: Erythroxylum incrassatum; assembly: GCA_026546855.1. Taxonomy (NCBI): domain Eukaryota; kingdom Viridiplantae; phylum Streptophyta; class Magnoliopsida; order Malpighiales; family Erythroxylaceae; genus Erythroxylum; species Erythroxylum incrassatum. Next base: position 14,546,742 of record JANVCL010000214.1, on the reverse strand, counting down.
AAAAGTATTTTTTAGCAAAAGGAAGTTGAATAATTCACCATAATTAAAAAAAGGTCTCAGAGTAGGAATTATGACAAATTAATGAATGACAAACTAGAAATAATAAAATATAGGAAGATGATGAAAAAAAATATTTTAGAAAATACAATCCCTAGAATCGTATGGAAGAAATTTTCTTTATATATTCTTGATCCATTAAAAGATAGACCAATATAAAACTAGTGGTGGTTTGTCTTAAAATAATTGAAATTTAATGAAATAATCTTTTATTAATTTTAAAAACTAAAAGTGCATTTTGAGCGTTACAGCTTTCAAATTGAATCTCAATACATTTAAAAAGGACTCTAAAGTTAAAATTGAAACCTTAAGCACAACCTGAAAATTGTAGTATTATAACTTTATTATATGTGTACAATATAACCTATTACTTTATTTGATTTATAATAAGAAATAAGAACTTCAATAAAAAAAAGTAAAAATAATACGTTGCGTTACACTCTTTAATTAATTGTGAATTTCAACAAGAACATCATTATTCATCTGTATTTTATAAAAACAAATGAAAATTCTGTAGATGATAAAGATGATGTGTTGCCTTCGCCGTGGTTTGCCTTCAAAGTGGTTGTGTATTCTGCTTCTGACAAAGATATGGTTACACACGTGGCTTACCCTATTCAATGCATTTCTTGCATCTACCAATTGTTTTTTGATTTATTTGAAAGTATTGACAGTTACATCTCATTGCATTACTCCAATGATTCTTCAATTATCAACAAATAACAAAAATGATAACGTATTAGCAGATAAATTACGGAAAATTATATACAAATATTTATTGGTTTAGAAATATTACAAAAAATAAAAACTTTATGTGGGAAGTGTCTTCTCTATGTAAAAGAAATTGGGAAAAAAAAATAAAACGAAGAGTGACAGACAGCAGACCTTGGCCATTCGCTGGCACCCACAGTGCGCCTGCTGACAAAAATCACATCACCACCCAAAATTGACCATACGCGATTCTCTGGCCTCCACTTCACCAACTTCCGTGCATATATGTATACAGAATACATATAGAGGGAGCTTCAGCTCAGGAATCACACATTAAATATGACAATAAACTTTTTATATTAAAAACTACCCCAAATAATTTAAGTTTCCAACTGTATGGAGTCATGGTCAGAGTGGTCAGAAATTAGTTAAACTTTTTATTTCAGTTTTTTTTTAAATTTTAATATTTTAGGTTGCAGATGGAATCTGACCATATCATTAAAACCAAACTCAAAAGGATTGAAAGTAACGAGTACAATTTTGTAAATCTATATTGGTTTTATACAATTTGTAGCCTAAAGAAATTTATATTACCCTTTATTTTAGAATTTTGATATGTATTCTATTCGAGAGCATGTCATTTTAATTAAAGACATAGTGTATACAGGAGAATGATGGTGGTCGTTTGACTTTTGTTAAGTTTTTTTTTCCTGTTTTCTTTAATAATAATAAATTAAATTTAATTATAATTTGGCGTAAAAAATTAACTTTCACTTAACATTTATTGAAACTGACGTAACTTGTCACTGTAGACACGTAGATTATTTTTACAAAAAAATTAAAATTTTATTACCACTTTTAAAGTTGAAGCTATATTTACAAGTAATAATTGACCCTCAAAAAACTGACTCAATTGAATCCTAAGGTGGACCTGTATAAACAAACTACAAAGCCACCAGAGCCACTTTGTGTCATTTCACACATTTAAGCCGAGCTTTTGACTGGCAAGATCACACCTAACCTCAGCTAGGCCAATCCTAGATTTCTCTAGATCATACTCCATCCAGAAATTTTGTTGGTGATGGTGACCAATCACAAACGCTTCAATCCCCAACAAGTCGGAGTTCCCAAAAGAAAAGCACCACACCGAATCCCTTCCCCTAACTTCTCCTGGTACCTTGTACAACAACTTCTCACCCGACACACTCATCTCTGCCCCACGAAACATCATAGTAACCACCGGTAAAACGGGTAAGTTGACCCGACCCGTCTCAACTAAATAACACAAATCCATAGCTCCCTGAAACACATAATTGGCATCGTTCAGAACTCTGAGAACACCTCTAGTTTGAACCAGAAATTCATTTCTCAAAGCATTGTAAGCTGGACCCAGTAGGAATGTGAATTGGGTACCCGAGTCAACCATGGTTTGACCCGCCCCGGTATGGTCCGGTACGAAGATTGATTTGGGCAGAGAGAGTACCTTGTTATTTACCTTAATACCATCTAATTGAATCGAATAAGCGACCCGATCAAAATACGGCAAAGGGTCCGAGATTTGAACCAAAGGAGTATAGCTTAACGGTTCAAGCCACGAGAAACTGGCGTTCCCCAGAAGTAGAACCCCGGAAGAGTCTAAACCCGATATGCAATACGAGAATTTCGGAAACCCCATTTGGTTCACAAACGATAGCAAACCACGATTCATACCCATTAACCCCGTTGTCTTCGCGTCTTCTTCAGAGGTTGAACTGTAACCAGTATCCATGCACCCGAAAACAGTTCCGGGTCGAATAGAGGATCCGATTTGGAAAGTTTCAAATGCGAGATTACCTTCCAACGACGTAGCATCTGCGTAGGAGACGATGACATGGCAGAGATTATTTGAGTCGCATGAAACAGGATTGGTAAGGTCACGTGTTCTTGTTTTGCAGGTCGAAGAAGAACAAGGGAGTTTAGTATATGTTGTGGAGGCTAGGGGGTTAAAAACTGAGTCCAAATTTGGTGCTTTTTTGCAGTGAAGCCATGACAGTTCACTGCCCGTATCAAGAACCATGGCGACGCTTTGAGGAGGCGAGCCAATCGTCAGCGAGACTGTCAGAGAAACATTGTGATGAAATAAAAGCTTGTATGTGGCAAGAGAGGACGTCGAGAAGAATCTTGCGGTTGGTATATGAAGATGTTTCTGGGTTTTGAGCGGTAAAATTATTGATCTTGGGAATTGTGTCGTAGAAAAACAGAGTATAGATTGCAAACAAATTAAGCAAACAGTGATTTGGAGTTGGAGGGCTGAACTAAGAGAAGCCATAAGTGTATGTGCAGCTTTACTATGAGTCGTTTATGGTTATAGAAATAGCAGAGGGAGGATAAAGAAGAAAAACAAAGTTGCTGGTATTTCAAGGGGTAGTGGTGCTGACGTGAGAGGGGTAGGGCCTCTTGTTCGTGAGATAATAAGGTATTGCTTAAATACTAGGCTCTGGCGAGATAATGGCATGCTTTGAAATAGTAGGTGATGTTTGTTTATGTGGTTTTTGCATAGGAAAAAGATAGGATAGGGCATATAGTTTATATAACTTAGATGTTAATGCACATTATATTAGTTATGATAATCATGCAAAAAATAATTCTATTTTAGCTTTTGAAGCCAAGCACAAGCATTTCCTGTTGAAAAACGACAGTTGAGTCTCCACTTTCCAGTGCCTCAAGTCATATATCATTATATTGTTTTAAAAATATTAGGAGAGAATTCCAATTCCTTTTCAGACACGGCACTCATCGAATTAATGAGATAACGATAGACACTTGATCTTCGAATTATAGATGATTGATTCCATTTTGCATTGATATGACATCTGGATAATATTCATTCACGTGCAATGCATGGCAGTGTTCTTATGATACACGAAGCTACATAATTCTTTTTCTTTTGTTGTTTTTGGTTAACTTTCTAATACAGAAATAAGACAAAATATGATTTTATACTTGTCTTTTAAAGATTGTCTAATCAGAGTTTTTCGAAGATTTCTTCACTTTCCTCCTAATCTTATACAGTCTGGATTCTTTTCTTGGCCGTGCTTGGATTTCTAATGCAAAAAGGTTCTTAGTGAACTGTGCACGAAGTGACATATGTTTGTGCGCGTTCTGGATTCGTATCCTGATACTGGTGATTTGGGTAGAAATTTCACAAGGGAGTGCCTCCATCACACTATTGCGGATTCAACCTGACAGAAAAAAGAGTTATTCTTGAAGAAGTGTTTGAGAATAAATTGCTTTTATGTTCAAGTATAGATGCGTCATTTGTTGGCTCTTATCAACTTGATATAGATGGTTTAAAGATCAAGCATCTTTGTGATTAATCTGTCTAATAGTTGCTTGTCTTATTTTGGTTAGAGCAAAAGAGTCAAATAGTGTTACTGAATTGTTTCAAGATAAATAATTATAATATGCTGTCATTAAGTTTGCTCCAGAGAGTTTAATCTAGTGAAGCACTTTTGGGTTAATAAAAAATGTTCATTGATCGAATTGCTAACAAGTCATACGTCACCTTTAAATTCTTCTATTATGACGACAAAAACATTTAAATCTTTAAACTGAAATACGAATATGAATAATACAAATCCGCCGCTCCACAATGTGCGTCTCTGCTTGCGTGTAGACTCCGAACTAATAATACCGTGCCAAAGGGAGGGACAAACTATAGTATAGGTATAGATATAGTATAGTCATACTTCCAAGAACCTTCCTAGTGCACGGAGAAAGATAGGTCGCAAAGACCAATTGTATTTGTACCCCTGCGAAAGGTGTCTCCTTGTAAGGTACAGCTGGGGAGAAAAGTTGGAAGTTTTATTATCCAAACAAGGCACTAAGCCTTCAGCCACCTAAACCCATGTCTTGGGGTTGGGGATGAGGAAGAATAAATCAAAATACTAAGTATAGCATCATCCATAGTAAATATGCTTTTCAAGTAAAATATTAATTTTATAATTCATTGTTTTGAAATACTAATAAAGTACATCAAAATACCTTTAAATGATCAAAAATAGCTTTAGGATTAAACCTAAACAAATAACAAATTGTTAGAAGTAACTTCAAAGCAAATATTGGATAGCTTATAAGACATAGTTATTTTTTTTCCAAAATAAGGATTTAATTATAATTTTAATAATAGGTTCGGTATCCATTACTATATGCATAGTTTTTAAAATGCAAAATTTTCAAAATACTATTAACTCATTGAGCAGTGTCTCTCGTCATTATCTGGCTCCCTTATATGGAGCTTTTTTTTTTTTTTGGGGTGCTCAAGTCACCGATTCTTGTCACACCGGATTAGGGGTTAACATGTTACTATCGTCATTAAGTAGTTCATATCGTAACTTGTCGTTTGATAGAAAAGAAACAAGCTATCACAGCTATATTCCAACTCAAAAACAGACCGCTCATTTTCCATCTGACATCGAACATTAATGAGCCTATTGTCTATTCAACCATAATTATAACGTACGTGTTTTCCACGTATAAGACATACCAACTGAGGGCCAAGGAACCCTATTCATATACCATTGCTTAAGTTAGCACACTTATCTCTAAGTCAAATTTAGAGGCAGAACACGTAAATATGCACTTTGATTTATGTTGAGAAGATTCCACTTAGACATGATACCAAGAATTAGTGCCTTCTCAGTGAACCCAAAACCAAAAGAATGATTATCGAGAAAGAATCAACCTAAACTGTTAGCGTACATGCATTATCAAACTCTCAAATTTCTTTCTACACTTTTGGGTGCAAAATTTCTTATCATTCTTTAGTTATTTGTGGACAGAGGCCGTAAAACACCTGCTAAAGTGTTAGTATAAAAGAGTAAGTTAAAAGCGACTCAACTTTATGACCGCCGCTGGTCTAACAGATGGAATTATTGATTTAAATAATTGGGAGAGTTAGAGAAGTCAAAGGTAAGGGTACAAAAGAGTTTGGTATGCTTTCGAAATCAGAATCACTGCAATTGGGAAAAAGAAAGATCGGTTGCATGAAAATCTGATTCTTTAGTAACACATTCAATCAAGAATGGCAGACCCCACTCGTTTAAATTATGAATAAACAGTATGTTGAGGCAATGCGTACTCGACTCGAATTTACTCTAATGTGATTGCTCCAATCGTGCCAAGGCTTATCTCAATCTGTTCAACTCGTCCCATCCCTGTTCGTATTTGACCTGACGACAGATGCTCCATCTCATGTCCGATTTAATCTTGTCACTAGTCTACTCTTCTTCATTTTTCTAACTCTTTTATTTATAAGTGGTTCGGCCTGATTCTGACGGAACTGAACGTTACCGTTTGGATCCATGAGTTGACCGCTTTCTGCAGTGACTTTGACGTTTAGATCCCTGCAAAACAAAGAAGGCACATCGGGAGTTGTGTCCTGATTAGCCCCTCCGACGCTCAAGTCAGACTTATGGTGAAGGTGAGGCTGCTGAATACAGAGAAAGCTAGGTTATGATTGCCTACCTTTGTTACGGCATAATTATACCTTATATATGGAGCAACAACTAGGTTTAGGTCTTTACGTGTGCATTGGAGTCTCTCACATGCGGACGGGCTAAGGGGAGCATGGATCGGGCCTGGGTTTGACATAGCCGCTGGGTATGAGACTGATCTTTGAAGGATGGACCGATCGGCCCATGGGACATTTTGACTGAGCTCGGGCCCTGCACGACCGACCTGACCAATAAGTAATTTATAATTATTATAATTAACAATTGTTGTCTAATTATTTCTCCATATAATAATATCTTATTTATATTCTATGCAAATTATGAATTCTTATATTAATTTGTGTAATTTAATTTTATTATAAATTATGATCATTAATTTACATATATTATTGTGAAATTTTATATATTTTATTTTAAAACAAAATTGTATATTTATTTTTATTTTCACAAAAATTTCTTTAAAATTTTAAGTTTATTAGTTATGCTTACGGTTATTAGAGTTAATTATCCACATATATCTAAATTTCACATAAAAAACTAAAGTAACTTAAAATTTTAATTTTAATTTTTAAACACCAAAAATATTAATTTGGAATGATTCTTTACTCAGTTTTATAGTTCCTTTAAATTATCTTACATTGCATCCTACTTGGAATATATATACATGACAAAAGCCAATAATAAATGGACAATTGTAATTATAGTTACGTGTTTAATTTTAAATAAACCAAATTAAAATTTTAAAAACTAAACTATAAAGATACGAAAATTAAACATTAAAAAAATTTAATAAGAAAACAATATATGTGAAGCAAACAAACAAATCAATAAAAGACCCTCATTTGGAGAACACAATTAAGATTATAACTAAGGTTCTTAGCATGCAATTTAAGAGCTGGTGGTGGTTTTAATTGGGTTTTGTGTGTGAAGAAAAAGAATTAGTGGTCCACTAACTTCTTCTTCTTCAAGTTTAAAATCTATCAACTATTTTAAGCATAGTGACGTGAATGAAGTAAAGAAATGCAATCAAAATCTAGGTAAATGTTGGGATCCGATCTCAGAACCGGACTCTAAAACCAAAAACGAAAACTAAACGACGGAAAGCGAAAACGAACAAAATCGAATTCGAAAGACCAGAACATGAGGCAAAAGTCAAAGTATGCAAATGGACGAAATACAAACAAAAGAAAATCGGAAACAAAAGCGCAATACAAATTGGATCGGAGGTCATAAAGTGAAAGCATCGAAAGCGAATCGAAACAAGCGCGTGCAGAATGGATAACAAAATGCAGAAACAAAAATCGAAGGAACGAATTTCGGAGCGAAACAAATCGGAAGCAACATCGAACACGAAGCAAACAAATGGTTCAATCGAACTGAATCAAATTTCCAACATCCTAGAATCGCAAAAACGTAGTAAAACCAAATTAGCGTTGGAAACCTTTAGACTAAGCCAATCCGAAATCCGGTATAAATTTTTTTTTCTCTTTTTCTTTCACTCTTATTCATCTTAATTCAATCTTATACAAATCAAAACAATATAATTTTCCCATTTGGAAACTTTATCCTCAATCAAAACTCAATTCATATAATTCGTCTTAAACATGTAATATCTCAATATCATCTTTAACAAAACTTATTCTTATTCTTATTCTTTCTTCAATCATTATTTAACAAAAATTGGGCAGCATAACGACTGTATTTTATAAAACCCAAAAACCTGCAAAGGGTTTTAAACACACTTCTTTATACCAAACCAATCCATACATAAACAAACATAATCCTATACCTATAACACTTCAATAATTTGTAATCAATCAACATCATCGGACCTCCTTTCCGGAATTCATATCTCAATCACATTCATATCTCAATTCATAATCATATGCAATTCCCATTCATATCCAATCACATTCATGTATCCTAACCATACTCAAATTTATATTTCAATTCAATACACAATTCCATAATTCATTTACATCACGAAGTAAATACTTAGAAACATTAATGGCTTTCCAAGCCATATACAAATCCAATACTAAAATCCCAAATTATACATATTACAAAAATATGCAAAAGTCAAACTGATGTCTTGACCGTCTTCCATCCGATCTACTGCTCGAAACCTGGAGATGGGGATGAAAAGGGGGTGAGCTGATAGCTCGTGAATAACATGCTTATAAATCAAAAAATAAGCAAAAATCATTTTTCAAGCAATTTACCATTTATAACCATTTCACATTCAGAAATTTATCAAAAACTCATTTCCAAACTTTTTAAATCATTCAAATCATTCATAATCGGTTTCTAAAATTTTCACGATTGCAAAATTTATTTTCTCATTTCTCAAAAATTCTCAAAAGTTTTCACAAATCATGCACAATGTCAAAAACATGAATGCATCATGCATCACAAATATAAAAAAAATCAAATTCATATAACACATCGAAACAATTTGGGTCGGTCCAAAACGGAACGTACTGCATATTCTCGCATAGCGGTCCTGTGCAGCGGTGAACAGAACGTACTACACCTTCTCGCATAGCAGTCCGGTGTAGCCGTGAACTTATGGGAGTCCTTACGGAGCTCCAATGCCACTAATGGGCAAGCGGGAGAAGCCTTGGAAGTCGAATTGCCTGAAGGCACATTTCGAAAGCTTGATTTTCATATCATGTCATAGTTCACACAAATTTCACTCACAACTTTCAATCTCAAAACATGTCACAATTTTTCAATCACACAAAGAATGCAACAATTTGGCAAAAAATCAAATTCTTTAATCATTCAAAAACCAAAGGATGCTCACACATCAAAATCAAATCATTCGGAAATCATCATTA
>JANVCL010000214.1:14500260-14511414 GCA_026546855.1 Erythroxylum incrassatum | reverse complement strand
ATTGACATCTAATTAATCGGGGTTTGTACACAATTATGTTTATTATGCTAGTCCACAATTATGATAAAATTCTATCAAAACTTGCAGCCTATTGAATCGATACGTTATTTTTTTCAAATACAGAACTCACCTTGTGATCCATACATGGCGCATTGTTGTATGCACTGGTGTACATTATTCCAAGAGCATAGGGAGGTAAAAAGTTCACTTATCGGATAACTATGTCATGATGAAAACTGTTGTTAATTCCCCCTCAATTTAAGAAATGACCACTGCCAACGAAAAAATGGAGCACACCCTATCCATTGAGATGGGAACCATTTAGAGATGTAGGATTATGAAATCCAACATAACATAAACCAAAATAAACACTCATCTGCTCTCTTATACATCAGAATGATAAATCATTATCCATGTTGATGTTTCTTTTTCTTTTTTGAGATCTTACCTTTTGATTATATTTATATCTTCGTACTGGTGTAGACTTTATATATGCTTTCATTTTTGTCTAAAATCTACGAATATATATAAGTAGTGCACTTCATTTAACCAAAACCCATCTTCTTTCAAGTGGTTTTTATCCTCCCCTATCAAATTGCAACAAAAGAAAAGTTTGCCTAGAAGTACTGCATTGTTTCTATAAAAGGTAACTTAGCTAGTAGATTAGCATCAAACAAGGAAGCAAGGAGAGATAACCAACAGAGCAAGGCGGTACAATGACAATGAAGCAAAGTGCTATTGGAGACAATAATGATGACGTTTTGATTTTAGGATTAGATTTCTTTTACGGATTTAAAAGATGAGATATTTTTAAATTTATTGAATAATTAAGTTTTATAAATGGCATGATTAGTATATGTGTCACACACATGATAAAAACTTACCATGGTGTAGCTTATCACGTCATCTCGGTTAATAAAGAATTTAATATCAAATTATTTTTACAAAAAATTGAAACGTGTAGCATTTTTAACTTCACTTTGTAAAGTTTATCTAATTATAAAATTGAGTAAATTTTGAACTTTTGTTATAATTAACTTTATTAGTATATTATATTTCCTTATTCTTGCCTGTTTTGTAATCATATTATGAAAAAATAGTATTTATTACAATAAACAATTTACATGGTTCAGAAAAAGAATCATCAATTTGTTAAAAGATCCATCCACTTTGGTTTTTCTTCTATTCTATACCAAAATGATTATAGATTTGGCAAACATGTTTTTAGAAAATAAACTTTTGGTGTATTTGCTTGCTAGTGATGAATAGGTATTTCCTCTATACAAAATTACAAGAAATGATATCCGACTCTGCTTAAAAGCTCCATTAGCGAGCCATAATTGGCATGATATGAAGAAAGAAGCACAAAAAATTTCAGTCGTCCCTTCATTTGTCCTACTGTCCTACTATAAAAGATGGCTATCGTATTAATAACAAAGTCATACTTAAATCAAAATACAACTAATTTAGAACTTACTTTTTCCACGTATTTCTGTCAACTCTTACAAATAAAATAAAAGAAAAGGTGAACTGTATTGCCTTCCTCAAATCTCAATGGTGGACTAGATCTTTTTGGCACTTAAAACTTTGTGCGTAGAAAAGCTGCCTCCCGCCTCAGGGCTTCCACTCTATTATTTTTCCGTCTTTATGGGATTGACCACTGACCACAATAGACGCCTTTAGCTAAAGCTACTTTCAATATGGCTAGTCTTTAAGATTAAACTTATATTGAAATAAATGAGAATTGAGCATTCGAAGCATATAAAAAGTAATTCACCGAATTTAATTCTTTGATTTACATTCATTTTTGCATCTGATTAGAGATTGTATCTCGCAGTAAAAAGGAAAATAAGCTCATTAATCCATGTCATTGTTGTGTACATATGAATATGCTTTCATCAATATTAAAAACGAACTTTACTTGAAAAATAATTGCTGTCAATTTGTTTCGTTATTGGAAAAAGAAAAAAAATATTACAAAGACTCACCTTGTCGGTAAGGTTGGTAATTCGACGAATGGCTGACAGAAACTACGCAGAAGAAATTTGGAATAACGACTGCAACATGAAGGATGTATGAATTAATAATAAAAAAGAGTCGCAGTTGAATCACGTAAAACAGGCCGAAGGCGAAAATAATGCAAGTGGTGAATACTTCGGGCCGTCAGAATTGTTGAAACGTTTGACTGTACATGGTGGTAAAAATAAGAATATGGAGTATAATATTACTAATTAGAAGTCGCATGACAGGACTTTCACCAACGGGCCGTTGACTATGAAGTTTGTCTCAGGGAAAAAAATAAATAAATGTCAAGGGCTGCCAAGCAAGAGGAATACGAAGAAACAATAAATAGAAAGCTGCAGAGTTACACACTTCTACTAATCTATGTACCTAACCGAAGCAAGCCATAAGATTATAAATGCCTGGTCAATATGATGATTGTTGGTGATTTCATTGCTTAGCACATCCATATAGGGACTAGAAAGATTAGAATTATCATGGTTTTTTGTTGTTGTTTGCACCTTGAAAATTATTTCCATGGCAGCTTACAAGGTGACGGCATATTCATTTACGTGGCAAAATTCACAAGGGATAAGACTAGATTAATTTATCAAGTTCATTCATTAAATTGTATGCATAGATTGTTTCGTAAATGATTGCTAATTCTTATATTTGTTCAATTAAATATTTTGAACACGCTTGAACCCTGCTGTTAGTGAGGTGGTCCGTAGTCAATCCAATTTCCATAATCTTTTGCTATTTCATTTTCCCAATTCTTGCACTGGATATGAAAAAATAGGCAAGAAGTCTTAACACGTACGTGGTGTGGTAATTGAGACATTTGATGTAAAACGCTGAAGTTCTTAATGGCCTCCTTTTTTGTTCATGCGCTCTTAGTTAGCTATATACACAGAGTGAGAAAGAGATCATTCTTCGGAAGGGGAGCCAAATGAAAGTAAAGGACCCAACATCAGGACAATAACTTGTTGGGGTCCCGAGGAAATATCTTACAACCAAGTTATATTCCATAATCTTATGAACATCTTTAAGTTGTTCCCTTATGCTCGTTACGTTAGTGTCACAGAGTGCTTCAAATATGCAAAACAGAGGTGGAGGGAATCTCCATCACAAGTCCTCTGATACTAAAATCAGTTTCAAACTTATTAACTGAGAGAGGATTTTGTGTAGTCCCTTACCTTCCTCAATAAACACCTCTCTTGTATATTAGAAGGTAGCAAGTACGAAAACAGGAGAATGGGAGCTGATAGGTTGACACCGTTGCCCTAAATAGGACAGGCATGAGTGAAAATGGGGTCTCAATAATTGTTTTTGGTATAGACTAATCATCCATGAGACAAGGCATGCATCTCTCAGGATCCATCACTGGATTGAATCCCAACTCATCATTTTGGGTGTGGCCGTTTTGGGGCCCACAAATTGGGCTCATTTGCATCATATGCCCCGTAAGTCTTGACGAAGAAGCTAGACTGAATAAACGACAAATAATTTTCTTTGTATTTGGAAATTGGTAGGTCGTACAGCAAAACGCCGGACTTAAATATTATGGCGCTATCGATAGGCAACCTCGTATATTTTTTAGGCAGGAAAATAAATCTTGCAGAAAATTCTTGGCAGGAGGTCTTCGAATAAATTAGGTTCATATTGATTTGAGATTTATTTTTTTTAAGCAATAAAGATAACGTTTGACTTAGAAAAATTAAATCTTGGACAAACCTAAATTTAGATAATTTAAGTCTAAATTTAATTAAAAATATTATTTTAAATATTTTATTTTAAAAAAATTATCTTAAAAAAATTAGCAAAATCGGCTCATTATCACCCTATCTTGAAAGCCATCATTTACTTTTATATAAACCCGAGGATGTTCAACGTTCACTGACACATTTGGTTTCCCATCATAGGAAATTATATCATGTTTTACGATGATTTGCCACTTACACGATGTGATCAACACAACCTGAACCTTGAGTTTAAGACAAGACTCTCATCACCTCTTCAAGATATACATGAATGGAAAAGGAAGTTTCTTCTCATGTGTTATGGGTCCAATCCTACTTTAAAGATTTTTGTTCATTTAATTTTATTAAGTTTGAAATTAAAAAATGTTAGTTATCTTTATGGATTAGAAGGAATGAAGATCGCGCAAATTTGAAGCAAAAAACGATGAGTTAAAGTTGTTTATAAGAACATGCCTATATATGAGTTGCACACCCCATATCAATGGTGGACATGGTTGTTTGAATAAACATGTAAGCTTTTGTAGTCGTGTACGAGTTGAAAAATAATGCTTAAGGACAAACAAGCCCGTGTCTATGTGGAGTTAGATATGCCTGTGTCATTGATGGACACAACCATTTTCACTGATCTTATAAGTCCACGTTGAGGTTTTTAGGAATAAAGTTATCGCACACAATTGTGCGGGTGAATATATACAGTATAAATTCTTATCCTTTTAAGATTAAAAGATAAGTTTGAAAAATAGAAATTATATGGGACAAGCCCTTAGAAAAAGAAGTGTTTTAGAATCCAAATATCATATATATCTATATATATTGAAGTTTAATTTTTAGGATTAGTTGGGACAATATATATATATATTCAATTTGTACTCAATCTTGAAATTTTTGAGAGAGAGTTTGAGAGTTTAGTTGTGGTTGTTTTGTAAGTTCTTTTTGAGTGAGATATCCTAAAACCTTTATCGCTTGTATCTTACTATTTTGATTTAGTGGATTTATTATCAGTTTGTCCTATAGTTTTTATCTCTACACTGGAGAGTTTTTCACGTTAAATCTTATGTACAATTTATCTTTCAGTCATCTATATCATTTAAGTAGTTTGTCATTAGTTAGGTGATCTTATTATTCTTGTGGGTTTTATTTTTTGAAGTCTAACAACTTGTATCAGAGCATTAAGTTTGGAGACTAGCAATAGCTTTGCGGTGAAGTTGACCTCAACTAATTACTCAATACAAAGACTTATAATACAAGACCTCATATATTACAAGGATCTTTACGATCCAATCGACGTTGTAAAAGATGATGTCTTATCTAAGCTAAAAAATATGACTAATAAAAAGTGAGAAAAGATGAAGTGAAAAACTTACGAACAATTAGATAGTAGATTGATATCTGCATATTCAATCATGTATCCCAAAAGACAAATCCTTTCAATTCGTGGAAGAAATTGAAGTGTCTTTATGAGAGGAAGACCACACATAAAGAAGTCTCCTTGATTAAAAGACTTATGAACATAAATATGAAGGTACGGAAGTCAATGTCAAACTATCTTAGCAATTTTTTTGGGTATTGTTGAATCTAAAAAGTTCTAAAAAGACATAAGCTATCCTACTTGCAAGTATACAAGGTAGTTGTAGTTGATAACCAAGGGTTATCTCTCATAGAGGTAAAATTAGTTGACTTAAATTAAGTTTGAATTAAAAATAAAAACAAAAATAAAAGCAATGCAGTCCTAAACATTCTATCCCGATAGTTGAGTGAAAGCTTTTAAGGAAAATTATGAAATTAAATTGAAAAGTAAATAAAATCAATTGAGAGCAAAGACAAATAGATTAATCGAAGTGGAAAAACTCTTAAGAACTAATTTCACTTATTTAATCTCCTATGCATGATGAAAGGAAAATGATTAGATTGTTGTCTTACTAAAATGAATAGTTAGGTTTTAAATTAATTCGAATAATGAACTAGTCTAACTTTTGTATTCAACAAGTTATTATCCTAATTAATTATGAAAACCTGACTACTAACAACCACTTAAGTTAGTATATTTCTAGTTCTTAACCTAAGTGTCCATAGTTTCTCGATCCATATTAAAGCTTATCTCTCGAATTTTCATTTAAAACTAAAATGATGCAAAGTTTAGCCATTTTATTACATCCATTCATTTCAGAAACCACAATAATAAATAAGACAACAGATTCGTAACCCAATTATGCATATTCAACTAAATAGTTACATTAATTCTCCAGAAAAAAGATCAGCCCATCACGGATATCACAACATTCATCATCATTAAACACTTCAATCATATGTTACTGCCAACAGAAGTACAAAAGCAATAATAAAACAGTGAATACCGATTCGGCTATCAAAAGAAAACAAATAACAGTCAACTAAACTAATAAGAGTATAAGTCAGTTAATAACAAATGGTAAAATGAAAGAAACAAAGCAACAAATGAGGAACAGAATAGGCAAACAAATCATCGGATGAAGAGTTGTGGAGATCTCCAGTCCCTCTCAAACTTCTAGCTTTGACTCTCGCTTTCTGCTTCAGCTTCTCACCTAGACGAATATTCACTAAGGTTGAATGGGATTCAGCTCTAACTCTTGCTTTTGACCTCACCCAAACTTTCACCTCTCTACTATTTTACTCTTCTTCTTGACTCACTCTGTTTCCTTTCTCTGTTTCTCTTTTCTATCTTTATCTCTCTATTTCTCCCGAATGAGTTTCCATCCCTAGGTAGTGCGTGAATGAATGGAATAGTGTCCAGATGGTGAAAGACCGCTGCCACCTCTCCTTAACATTCCTTTTATAGGCTCTCTTTAGGTTTAGGGTTTCGTGCTTAAATGTCTGAAATTGCCATGTATTAAACCTGCGAATAAAACTTAAAACATTTCACATGTAAGTCACGGGTGTGACTTATAAGTAACAGTCGTGCATGTTAAATACCATGCACGGTCGTGACTTAAATGTCATAACCGTGACATGTTCAAGACAATTGTTAGGTGAAATATGAAGCATGCATCGTGAATTGATGAATGTTAAGACAACTGCTGGATTGATGAAAAACCATGGAACATGGCTGGATGAGAAGAACGTTAAGCACGTATGGTGATGAAGAGAACCATGAAATAAGTAGCTGGAAAAAAGAGAGAATGACAGTTGGTGTTTCATGCATTTAACGTGAATGATTAAACATATATATTAATGAATGTTGCTTGGAGTATGACCATGTGCATGGTTGTGAGAATGGAATTAACGTGAAGCATGCATGGTGAGATGAGAACGTTGCAGCTGGAAAAATGAACATGTGTGTGTATGTGCATGGAATGAACATGTGTGTGTGTATGGAATTAATGTGTGTCTCTTCATGGAATTAACTTGAATTAATGCGTGTGACATGCATTTAACGCATCACACCCATTTTTATGGAAAATTCTTTTGATTTCCATGCAACATTTATGAGACAATCCAATTAACATTCGTGCAATATTCACACCATTTTTACTCATTTCATCTCACAATAGGATCAAAACACAAGGATTTTTTTAATCAAAATCAAAATACGAAGGTAATTAAGAGCAATAGAAACTAGACATAACAATTCCCTCACACTTAAACTATGCTTTTCCTTAAGCATAATAAAGAGCATTAAACTATAAAAGAACAAACAATGGAAACAACAAATTTCCCAAATAATAGCCAAAGATATCAACAATCATTCCAATAAGCCCAACCTAAGAACTTGAAACTCATAATACTCTATGAATAAGCAATTCTTTGCATATTTAGCCAAAATTAACAAGCACCCTAATTCCACTGAACCATCAACAAGTGTGATGATAGATACTCACTCCACTCTCCATTATCTTAAGCATTCAAAGGTTGTAAATATGCACTCATTGTTCATTTCATGTAAGGTATCTACCATAGGCTTGCTTACTAATCCAATCTCCACCACTCATAACAAACACAAACATCAATCCAAAGATCTTTATTTCGATTATAATGGGGTCAGGCTAAGGGTAGGAAAAAGGAAAATTGTAGTTTGAGACCACAGAGCTAATTGAATATTCAAAGTAATTCAAAAAAATGAAAAATAAAACAGTCAATTCTTTCCTCTCACATAATGAAGTTAGCACTCCCCATTTCTCTCCTCTTCTTTCATTTTCTGGTCGTCTTATCTTTCCTTTGTTTCTTTTCAATTAATTTTTTCTTTTTCTTTTTTTTCTTTTTTAATTATTCATGTATTCATTTAAAACAAGGAAATTAAAAGAAGAAAATATAGAGGAGAGGAAATTACTACAACCATACCCATCCCTAACTCAAAAGCCAACTATAAGCTATGATTCCCCCACACTTATTCCCTAAACCCAATTATACCTTTTCAAATGCTCAACTTACCCTTATGGTAGGTGTAATGAAGCGGATAAACAATCAAGGTCAAGGCTCATATTTTAGGTTTAAAGAAAGAAAAGGTTTCATTTAAGCTTAAGGGGGCTCATTAAGGGTGACATTAACGGGGTAAATCCTAATTGCCTTCATCATTGCAAGTTTGCATAAGGTAATGTGATCTCAACTAATATTTGCAAGAAAATTCTAGAGTTCCTTAATCAGGAAAGAACACTTTCAACAAAGAGTACTCGAAATTGGTGTTTAATATTTCAAAAAGGCTTAAATTTGTACCAAATGAAAAGTTTCATTCATCTATCACAACAAGATAATGTCCTTTCAAATGAAATCCAAGTTAATTAGCCTAAGCCTGTATGTATACTCATTCACTTATATTATGCATTTCTAATCCCGATTGAGTTCATTTAATGATCATGCATCTCTAAATAATAAATGGGAAAACAAACTCAAAATACACAATTAATACTCCCCCCACACTTAAACATCACACTATTCCTAATGTGTCACAAAAAGTAAATGAGGGGTCTAAGACAAAAGACAAAAATTAACAAAAACGAGGACAAACATTAAAGACTAAAAGAAATTAAAATGTATGTAGTACGAATAATAAAAAGTACAGGGAAATAAATACTATATGAAAGTGTGGTCGTAGCTGCATCAATACGATGTGGAGCATGACAATTAGTATGGTGTCTGAAATTAGGGTGTGGAGACAGCTATAAGGAAGAAAAATAGAAAAGGTTAAAAAGAAGGCTTGTGCACACAAAGCAAACAAACTAAGTTAAGGCTCACTAAGAAAATTAACAATAAATAGATACTTGAAAAAAAAACAAAATTTAAATCGGTTCTTCTTTCACGTGATGTAGCCGGATGCCTCAGTGGTTGTAGCACCCCACTCCCACGTGACCCGAACCTGACATCGATGATGATATTCGAGTCCGTGCCTCACGAGGGTGGCATGCTAAAGCACTCACTCAGTCAAAAATTGGTATACTTTTTTTATTACAAAACACAAAACAATATATGCGGAAATCGATAATCAAATAGGGCATAAGCCCTTTTCTGAATTGAATGGAGAGAGATTAAGTGAAAAGAGTTAAACGGGTACAATGAGTGTGTTCTCAACGGATATGAACTGGTGTTATTCCACTAAACACACTTCAGTATTTTGATGATTTCTGGAGTTTTACTGATCCAAATGAGATGATTAAAATGAGTTCTAGAGCATATACCCGGGATTGTTATTGAACATGCATTGTACATAGCCCATATAACTATTTGGGCATAAATGATATTTGTAATGATTGTAAATTGTGTTTTGCATAAATTGTGATGTGTAGGTTAAACCTCTGCATACAGGCGTTCCAGAAGTGGAAGCAAATGCTAATCTGGAGCATACTGTGAGTAGACCGAGATGGTCTTACTTTATTGTTATTTGTTTATGTATTAATTGAGTGATAATGAATGATTGAAGTGCTCATTGTATGTGAATAAGATGAATTAAGTGTTTTCTGAATGTGAAATTGCATGCAAGTGAAAGTGTAAATGCTCAACTACATGTTGAATGCCGGACTACGGTCCGATGATAAATGTAAATGCTTAACTATGTGTTGAATGCCGGATTACGGTCCGATGATAAGTGAATGTGATCAATAAGTGCATGCAATGTCAGTGATGCATTCCATTGCATGAATGCATGGAAAAAAAATAAAGGAAGTTATGACCGGAGTTGCCAGGAAAAGGAGCTTAAAGCTCAGAATGTGAAATGAGCCAAGAGCTCAAAATGTGATTAGAGCCTCGGGCTCGAATGCGACTGTCCCCGATATCCGCAAAAGGATATGGGACGTTATATGCTACTACTTGATATCTAGTAAGGGATACGAGCGAATAAAAAGGGCACTCGGTCATAATAACAATAACAAATAGAAAGTGAGTCCCATGTGCACTGCATATGCATAATGAAAAATGTGAATTATGATGCATGAGATGAATGATCTCTGAATGTATTATGTGAAATGGCAAATCATATGTATGTGATATAATATGGTTGCTAATGCAATGATGTAAATGACATGAATCAATTGATAGTGAATGTGAAATAACTGATCAAATATATGTGATTCAATATGTTGTTAATGATATGATATGAATATGTGTTATGTGATGAGTGAGCCATCAATGATGGTCACTCATTGAGTTCGCAAAACTCACCCAAAATTTGCAATTATTTTTCAGGACTTAGAAGAATACCCTGTTAAGCAACGGGAGTATACCTACTGCATGTGAGTGAAGGAAGAGGTCGGGATTAGTTGCGTCTGTCTTCTGTATTTGATTAGTTTTGTATAATTGTGTATTCCGTAATTTCTGTAAAATAGTGTTTTGTAATTATAGTGCGCCCAATTGGCTATTGAAATTCGATTGATTGTAATGTCTTGATTGAAGATGTTTATGAATGAAAGTGGGCCCCAAATTGATTACTGCTTTCCGCATATTATGTTTGTGATTGTGCTTAAAAAAAACATTTTATACTGAGTTTGGTCTAATTGAGTGCTCTAGCATGTCACCTTCGTGGGCATGGACTTGGATATCACCATCGATATCGAGTTCGGGTCTTGCGGGAGTGGGGTGTTACACAAGATCTATTCGAAAACTCATTTATGGACAACTGTTAATTTAAAACAATGAATCCATAGTTAGTATCATTCATGTTAGCCAAAAATTTGAAAACATCTAAGATAAGATGTGTGAATCAAGATCATAAGTTCTTGTTGTGACATCTAGACTCCTCGTATTTTTCACCCATTCGCCTCACAGTTACTATAGATCACAAGTTATAGGCTCAGGTTTATGGGTTGAGATATAAAATATTTGTAAACTTAACATCAAACATATATGTTTGTAATCATATATGTTAGAAGATAATTAATGTTAAAACTCCTATATTAAATATGTACTAGTGTCAAATTTCATAAGTATTCAT
>JANVCL010000214.1:14463596-14485564 GCA_026546855.1 Erythroxylum incrassatum | reverse complement strand
AGGGTAGAAGGCCAGCTCTTGGACATTGGACGGTTCCTCTACAGAATCGGTGAGAACCGATTTCTAGGTTCTAGAAGGAGGTGACGCCGGCGATACACAAGGCTGGGAAGGTGGGTCTTTAGGGTCGGAATGGCCAAGGGTCGACAGCCTCGGCGATTTCGCACCAGCAGCTACTGGAATAGGGGCAGGGGAAGGAATGTTGGGGTTGGTGTTCTGTGACTCTGGAATCAAGGGCGAAGACGACGGGGACTGGCCAGGCACAAGGATTGGGGATTTAGGGTTCCCATCGGGCGGCAAGGGCGACGAGAGGGATTTGCAAGGAGAAGACACAGGGAGTTGAGACAGAGGTGGATGAGAAGAGGACGGTGAGGAAGATGCAGCAGCCATGGAGGAAAGGATCAAAACAACAGTGATCGACGAAGTAGGGGACGCTCGACAGTCACGTTATCTCTCTCATTTCAACTCATTGGCCTTTGAGGACATAGTTTTTCCAATATTTCAACCAAATAATTATTATTTGATTATAGAAAATAAATTCCAGATAAAAATGAGAATCAGTCATCTTTTTTTCTTTTCGAAATCAAATCAAAATGAGAATCAATCATCTTATTTTCTTTTCAAAATCAAATTTGTTGGACCCCAAATATTTTTTTAGTTAAGCATGATTTAAAATAATTTTTGAGGTTTTGATAGATTAATTATTTCAAAGTTAGGAGGATTTATTAAATGGGTAAATGGAATTAAAGTGTTAATGTAATAAGAATGCTCAAGGGCATTTTTGGGAGATCACTTAAACATAAAAGACATAAGGCTTATAAAGAAAGGGCAAGATGGACTTTGCACACTCATTAAGGGTAGAAATGGAAAAAGAATATGTTGTCTTGCTTGTTAAGAAGAGAAAAATGTGAATTGAAGGGAGAGAAGAGTGAAAAACGAAAATAAGAGAGAAGAAGAGAGGTTTCGGTGAAAGAAGAAAAGAAGAGGAATCAAGCTTGTTAAGGTAAGTCGACCATCATTTTTTCTTGCTTTGTTAAAGAAATGAGTTATGTTGAGGATGAAGGAGTTAAAGAGAGAAAGGGGTTTGTGTAAAGAATGAAAGGTTGTGTTGAAAGAAGATGAATTAAAAGAACCCAATTGATTTTAGGGTTTCTAAACTAGATCTTGGGTTTTTTAACCTAGATGGACTGGATAGGTTAGGTTTAAATTCAATTTTGGCAGTTTTTTTTAATTCTTGAAGTTTTATGAATTTTCATTTGAATTTGGATTAAATAGGAATTGGTTTATTTTAAGGGAATCAAGAAAACCTTACTCAAGAGCAAGAGGAAAGACAATCTTGAGCTTGGATTTTTAGCAAAAATTAAGTGGGTAATGTATTTATAGTTATTTTGTAATTGGGCAAATTCTTGCCTATGTGTGTGTATATTGATTTGCTTGAAATTGAAATCGTTGTGAATGTTTGGAAATGCATGATGCATTGTGATTATGTTATACCTTGAAAGAGGTTATAACATTTTGAATTAGATGAAAAGAAGAAAAAGCATAAAAGTATGAACATGTGATTGAATTGAGCATAAATTTACTTGTGATTGGGCAAGAGAGGAACCCGTTTCGTTAGTCACGGGCACATTGACCTATAACCTTCTCCCGACTGCCCACTTGAGGCTACAAGATCCTGAGAATTCGAACTCATTTTGTTCACGGAGTAAACTTCGGTTTCACTGTTTAGTTCCACGGAACTCTTGAGCTATTTGTTTGTGTATTGCGTCTTTAAATTGTCAAGTATGAAGCATTTTGAGTATTATGTGTTATGAGTTTTGAGCTAAATTGGATGAATGTTTAAATTGCTGGATACATATCATATGTTTGACTTTGGTCTATTGCCAATGGCTATAAATATTAGCTACTGAGCTGTGTTGCTCACCCCATTATTCCCTCCTCAGATGCAGAACGAAAAGGTTAGTAATCCTTGCAAGGCATCAGAAACTCCAAGATATTATAAACTTTTGTAACTAAGTTAGTGACTAGACTTTGGATAGCTTATAAGCATATCAAACATTGAGCATCCAATGTATTTTGTATCTTGTGTTAAATATTTGATGTAATGTTGTTATGTAATTAAATCTATGCATGAACTTCATTTGATTTAGAAATGGATTGATCCAACGGTATATAGCATGAAGTTTTTGGACATCGGAGTCGAAAGTTATAATCTTTATAAGTGGAGGTGCTTTAGAGAGTGTAGTTAGTGATTTAGAACTTGTAGGGATGTGAGGAAGACTCAGTAGAAATACTTATCTTCTTCTACACTGTAGATCAAAACATATTCTTATGCACTATAGATGCACTGTAGACCGAAACATCTTCTTATGCACTGTAGACTCAAACATCTTCTTATGCATTGTAGACTGAAACATTTTCTTATGCACTGTAGACCGAAGCATCTTCTTATGCACTGTAGATCGAAGCATCTTCTTATGCACTATAGACAGAAACATCTTCTTATGCATTGTAGACTGAAACATCTTATTATACACTGTAGACTGATCGAAACATCTTATGCACTATAGACTGAAACATCTTCTTATACACTATAGACTGA
Source organism: Erythroxylum incrassatum (assembly GCA_026546855.1). Lineage (NCBI taxonomy): Eukaryota > Viridiplantae > Streptophyta > Magnoliopsida > Malpighiales > Erythroxylaceae > Erythroxylum > Erythroxylum incrassatum. Next base: position 14,482,965 of record JANVCL010000214.1, on the reverse strand, counting down.
AACATCTTCTTATGCACTGTAGACCGAAACATCTTCTTATACATTGTAGACCAAAACATCTTCTTATGCATTGTAGACTGGCCGAAACATCTTCTTAAACATTGTAGACTGAAACATCTTCTTATGCACTATCGACTGAAACATCTTCTTATGCATTATAGACCGAAACATCTTCTTATGCACTGTAGAACGAAACGTCTTCTTATGTACTATAGACTGAAACATCTTACATCGTCTAGTTCAATTTTGACCTTCTAGATGATAAAATCTATCTTCAAGGTCTTTATGAAATGGTAGATCTAGAAGTCCTCTTTTAAATCGTCTAAGAATGACCTTAGTTCGACATCTACAGAAAAAGTTATGCTAATTGTTCCAAAATAGGTTCAATATGATTGAGGCCAAAACTTTGTTTGATTCTTTTGACTATAACCCCATCATCCGACCTCCAAATGAGATGATTCTTGTCTCTAAGTACACTAGAGACAAAGAGCTACAATTGATCTGAAGAAATCAAATTTTAATTCAATCTCTAAGAATTTTAATTTCTGGATGGAAGTTGAGTATATTGTATTGTTTCAGTTTAATAACAGTTCAAAAGTGTTTGGGCCCTATCCGAAAGATTTTTTTAACCAAACTAAATGATTTTGGTATCAATAGAAGCTTAAGACAATAGGGAACAAATGTTCTGAAGAAGTCAAATTGTAATTCAGGTTTGAAGTTTCCCAAAATCTATTCAGAAATAGGAGAAATGGGTTTATTATGATGTTTGACTGATGTAGGCACGCTACTCTTATGGGATGATGACTAACAAAGGTTTATGAAAATAACTCTATAGAATAATATGATCAGTTTAATGATTCTATTGGGCTCCGGAAGCGTGGTCTAACAAAATCAATCATCTTATTTATTTATGTTATTTACATTATAAAAATAATTTATAATCATGTTAAAATAATTAATAATATGCTAAATCAATTTATTATTTATTATTAATAAAATAATTTAACTTTACAATTTAAAATTATTTATTATTTAATAATATAATCGTCATTAATCATTCATAAAAATATAAAATAAAAATAACAAAATGATCATCTTATTTCCTAATATTATCACATAAATAAATAAAAATGTTACGAAAAGAACTAATATCATATCAAACTAATAAATATATTAGTACTTAAAATATAATAAAATTTTATTTTTTTATAAAATGAATGAAATATTATATAATAACTTTATATTATTATTATTATTATTATTATTATATAAAATTGACAAATACTATTTTTGTGATATGTTAATTTTCAATCTTCGTGTTATATGAATGTTCACAAATATAAAATATATCAAGTCAACAAAAATTAACTATAACATTCAATAAAAGGACAAAATTTGAACTTTTCACAAAATATTAGATTTTCTCAAAATTTTTTGATAGAATTAATGACACCGCAAAAAGATTGATATCTTGTGCTTTCTTAATTTGTTAGAATGGCATTTAGTTAATTAGAAAAGATTTCCTTCTAGACTCTGATTTTGTTGTGTATAAATAATTAGATTATGATATCTCCACTAATACATTGAATGGCAGTCTTGGTATTCCTGGATGAACATCAGATGGTCGATTCAGCTGCGCTCAAATCAATACAACTGGAGCTGCTCAAATCAATAAATTGGCTTAAATCCTAATTATAATAGCTTGAAGAAACATTTTTCCGTAAAGAAAAATATACTGCCATTAAGTTAGGCATATTATCTATGCCAATTATTCTGTTCCTAATTTTATGAGCATCTGTCTATTTATTTTGTGTTGGTCATTTCAAACTTTTCTTATGTATACAACCGTTTAAAGTTTGAGGTCAGAGTGTTACATTTTTTCAAAAGATTTATTCGATTTGAGCAAAGATTAATCTAAGTATAGATGACTTAAAAGTATCTTCCTATAATTAAATCCTACCTAGATCATCTCGTAGGCAAACCAAGAAAAGGAACATAATAATTATAACAGACCTATTAAGTTAGTGCCTAAGCTTTGTTCATCTGTTACTCTTTTTTTAATATAAGACAGTTCAAACGAAGGATCAAAAGCGATTACAGTCCAGTTTACATGAACCAAACTGATCTCATTTAAGGCCCATTTGAGATTTAAGTTCCCTTTCTTGAAACTAAAACCTTAAACCAATTTTTTTATGAAAAAAAATCCCTAAATCGAATTTGATAAAGCCTACAAATCGTAAAACCCTTCGTCTAACATTCTCCGAAGTCTCTTCACTGATGATACTTGGAGGCCTTCGGTATACCTATTTGCTGATCTTCATTTCCATTTTTTGTCTTTTCTGCCTATTATCCCTTCCGCCTTCTTTGTTTGGTCACTTACCTAAAAAACTACATCTACGAATTGTTGTAATTTGATTTGCTGAACATGGGTGCTTTGTTTGCGTTTCTTTTCTTTTTCATACTAACTTGTGTGCTTGATTGCTATTAACCCCGAACCTCAAACTTTCCCATAGGGTCGCATGTAAACGTACTGCTAACTTACGAGGATGATAGAAATTAGAGAATCAAGGAAAACCAAAAGTTAAAAATTTTGTCTTTCTTACTTTGTTTCTCTTAGAGATTCTATTATGCGTTTCAATGCTTTTGTGGATTTGTTCTTTCGTTTTGAACTGGACAAAACTAGGCGTATATGATTAAAGATTCGATGTTTTTTGGTTGTAGAACTGCGTTTGTAACCATTGTGTTTTCTGTAGAGACAGAGAAATCGTAGAACAGACAGACTTGTTTATGTTAAAAAAAACTTAAAAATTTACGAAAACGTGATTTTTTTTCGTTTTCATAAAATTAATGCCGTTTCCTTATTCTTTGGGTATGTGCTCTCTCTCTCTCTCTCTATGTGTTTGCTTTCGTACTTCTTTTTTGATATCTGAACGTGGATTGATTAAATGCATTTGGGTTCTGCTTCTTCTTCTGGTGTTTGAACTCAGAGTCGCTCTCTTCTTCTGCTTCTTCTTTTTTCATTTTCATCTTTTCACTTGCGGTCATACTGGAGCAGGTTGCTTGCTTCGAAATATAGACTTGATCCATTAGCCAACGCATAAAAGCAGATGTATCCTTAACCAAGACTACGTTTTTAACTTGAGTTGTTGGTTGGAGGATCACTGGATCAGATTCTTGCTTACATATTTTTGTATTGCGTACTTTAAGAATCGAGTGTTGAGTTTGGACCTTATAGTTGGATTGATTTTAGTCTTACTAATCGGATTTGTTTACTGCGTTGACCTTGCTTTGGTTAACAAATTGATTCATTTTAATCATTATGTTTATTTCCAAACAAATTGATTTGTCTCATGTTGACTAATACTAATTGATTTTGAATTGTTAATAGGTTGACTTTATATAATTCATTGTGTTATATTACCTGATGCATTGTTGTGGGCAAACGTATCTATTGAATTTGAGGATGCACTTTTTATATTTGGTATTCTAGTTTCTTGGAAATTCTTTCCACGTGAAACACACTTGTCTAAATCAAACATCTTTTCTTTTCAGCTAAACTTATTTAACATCTTTCCAAGGACATAAGCTGTGAACTGTCATCTTGAGTTTCATTTTCTTCAGCAATAGTTTTGTAACTGTGTTCCGATGTTCTTGACAACTTTCTGGTTTGTTTTATCAAGTGAACAGAAGTCATATTGTAGCAAAAACAAGAAATGATTATGTACTCTGGAAAGAAAAATAGGACTGAAAATGATCTTTGGTAGCTGAATAGAAACTATTGAATGCTAAAATTGACACTAAGAATGGTAAGTACATAATAGGGGGAAGTATTTTGTAATAAGAGACTAAATTTTAATTATTTAAAATTAGGAGATTATTTTATAATTTTAAAAATTGCTCAAAATGGTAGATAATATAGGTTGATACTGGTGCTGTATTGTATCATTGCCAAAACTGGTACAGTATTCACAACTTTGCTACCAACACTCTTCCTTTTCACTGTTTTCGCCTTGAATAGGGTTTGACCTCTTTCTTTCCATCTCTTGTTCTTTTCCTTTAGTGTTTAGGTACTATGGCATAAACTGGAAAGTTAGGATGGTAATCTATTGGAAGTACGAGACAGAGATTTTGAAAATGATCAGGATTCATCTGCTAAAATAAATAAAACTAAAAAAAAAACCAGAGTATTGAATGCTAAAAGTATTATTATACTGATTATGATGTTAATAAGCTTATATATTAATTGCATATTTATATGTTACAGAAATGGGAAGTCTATCTCAATTTGTGGTTCGGTCAATGAGGAATGGCTCATTCTGTCAGTTTCAGGCACCCTATCTTGTGAAATCTCTTTCTACCAATGTCTCTTTAGGTACTTACTGTACCCATCTTTTGTCTAATTATCCTATTTTTCTTTACTATGTGATTATCATTAGAAATAAAGCTTTACTGGGAAATAAATATGGAAGCAAAATGTGTCCCTTGACTTATTTACATGAGTGGTAGATCATAGTCATCAGGGCCTTGTGTATTCTTCAAAATTCCTAGCAATTGGCTTATTGAAAATTTGAACAGCTTTTAACTTAAAATTTTCAAGCAATTGATTTGTATAATGAAAATTTAACATTTGTATTTTTTTTAAGCAATTCACATGTACTTGCTTCCTGAAATTGATTCTTGACATTTCATGATTTTTCTCAATTGCCTGCTTCCATATTATATATATCATAGTGGTTTTGTTTGGTTTGGTTTATGTTACTCATAATTACTCAAATTTGGTGTGTAATTTAGAGTGCCTGCTGTTAGAATATTAATCTGATGCTGAACAGGTTGTTTGATTTCCATTTCACTTAAGTTTCTGTGAGGTTTATTGTCGTGCTTTTTTTTATAATTTAAACAGATAATTCGAATGATGATGAGAAGAGTACTAACCCCTTCGAGTATGCAGAGCGGCGCATATTTGGTGATTATAAAAAAAGTGGTTCAGGTTCTGACTCCTTTTTCCGAAATCTTGATAGACTTGAGAAGGATAGCAGAAAATATGGTGCAGAGCAGAATGAAAGTGAGAGGTGGGATGCTATAGGTGATAGTTTTAATACATTGTCAGATGGAATGGATAGGAAGTTGAAGGAAGCGGCAACATACTTTGAGTTTGATCCTGAAGAAATTGATGAAGATGGTTATTCTTTCAGACCAGATATGGACTTTTTTGAGGGTTCAACATATGACATTAAGGTTTGTATTACTGCTTATATAACAGTTTTGATTAATCCCTCAGATTTCAACATACTTGAGTATTATTTGTCTTTAGTGCGCATTATGCCAAAATTAATATGCTTCATGCTTTTATATCTTGCAACAATCATATTGTATTTTGTTTGAAATATTACTTCTGTAAAACCTAGAAAATACATGGTCGTAATTTCTTTTATTGGATTGGTTTTCATGGTTCCTCTCAACTTTCATTGTTAATTAGTTTATTTTCTCTTCTTTAAACATGTCAATGATTTAGTGAATTGTCAGGATCTAGTGCTTGTGTTATGTTCTTTGTTAATTTATGGAATTTCATGGCTTATGAAGTGCAGGCTTTTTTCACCTTAAACCTGTATGTTTATGATTCCATGTTACGCTATCTAATTTTCATTGTGTTGCTAAACAAATAATGATTGAATTTTCCATATTCGTAGCGCTCGGAAAACCGTGTAAATAAGAGTTACATGATCTTTTGCAGGATCTTGATCTTACGAAGCCAAGAGTAACTAGACCTCCCAAACCATGGAAATTTGATGTAACCACTGATGAGGTTCTTAAAAAAGCTGATTTTCGGGTGAGTTAATTTAGTTTCTGATACTTTTTGTGACCTGCTTGCACACAACTACTACAGATTCTGCAAGTAGGAAGAGTTGGTCTGATTACGTGGACTTCCTCTATATCCCTGGTTAATACAAATATAGACCAACGAATCCATGTATTAAATCGAAGAGCGGGCTACCAATAAGTAGTTGACCCATTGTTGCCATGTCTTTTGCCTGCTGCCTCTCTCCATTTGTTGGCACACTTGAATTGTTGATACTTGAACATATTGCTTATGCTCTTTTGAAGATGATGTGAAGTGAACACTTTTGGCCATGAATTTCCAGGAGATATGGTGACAATTATCTGTTGGGGTTCTCTGAGAATGCGCTTTTGTTGTTTCCATTGTCGAACTTTTTGTAATATGGATTTTGGCTCCTCATTATTAGTATATGCCCGTTGTCAGCAGAACTCCAATCACTTCAATAAATGATGCATAGTTTTATTCGAAATTTATTGCGATTCTGCTACAGTCATTGCGTTAAGAGCATATCTAAACTCACCCAAATTTGTTATGCAGAATGTTAGATTCCTTGCAAACTTCATAACAGAGGCTGGAATTATTATTAAGAGAAGCAAGGTGATAACTGTCACAAATTCAAATTACTTTCTAAAAGGTTACATTTATGACTCATTTGTAGTAATAACTCCCTTTGCTTCTTGGTGAAGACTGGTATTAGTGCCAAAGCACAGAGGAAGGTTGCCAGGGAGATTAAAACAGCTCGTGCATTTGGTCTAATGCCTTTCACGACAATGGGAACAAAGTCATTTGTATTCGGGAAAACCATGGAGGACCTTGATGAGGATTATCAATACGAGGTTTATGATGGCCACACACTTGCAGACGGTCATCGAGGAGTTTAGTATAATTTATTCTTTTATTTAACCAACCATTGAGTTTATTGGAGCCGGAGAAGAATTCTTTTCTCTTTGCAACTTTGATGTTTCTCTTTATATGTATTTGGCCGAATTTCATATTTAGAAGCAAATCTAGGGAGATTAAGTCGTGGACTTTCTAGGTAAATGTGTTACTTATGTATATTTATCAATTAGACGGTGACCTTTTTGTAAACGATGCAGATCTGAAAAAGCACTTTCACCTTACGAAGTAGGTGTATTTACCTTGAAATACAACAAATTGTTAACCACTGCCTTTTAGTTATAGAGAAAATTAATGTCTTTATATTATTAAAGATTTGCCAAAACCTAAGCAGCTTTCCCATAACCAAAAGAACAAGTGATAAGGAGTACGATATTTTTATTTTTATTTTGTTGTTGAGGAATTGCAATGAATTTGGCCATTAAATGTTTTGTTACAAACAAGCTACAAAGAGCAAGTGTATATTTGTTAGGCAATATGAGTTAACAAAAAAGAGAAATTAGCAATCATCCTAGGCAGGTTAGGATGTTCCACACTCTAGTCCAATACTCTTGGTTTCAGAATTTGAGTTTGTGTAGGTTGATATATCTTCTGATTTGTACAAATAAGTTGTTCTAAAACTGCTCCCTAGATGAAAGAAAGAGCTACGCAAAGGCACCACGTGAGAGGATCATCAGAAAGTGCAAACTGGCCACACCAAGCCTTGAAGGAGTTCCAACAATTAGGTATATTCACCATACAACAGCTGTGTAGGATTGCCCTTGAGTTGGTATTAATAAACACACATTAAATGAATAAATGTTTGTGACTTTTCTCAGCCATCTGACATAATATGCAACAGTTAGGAATACAAAGAAAGCACTTCAATTTGTCAAGTGTTGGCAGTTTTTCTTTTAAAGCTTGCCACAATATAAACGCAGCTCAAGGATGACAATGCTTGATTCAAACAACCCTGGTCCAGGGAATTATGGAAAGGTGCTTCTTTATGAAATTCGTACAAGATTTGTTGGTGAAAAATCCCATTGTTGGAGTGCTTCCAAATAGTTTTGTCCTCACCTCCAGTAGGTTAGTTTGATGAATTTCAGGTAATATAGAGATAGGGACAACATCTTGAGTAAATATTTGTCTATCCCTTAGATCCTTGTTAGGATCCAAAATCCTAACAGGCACTATTCCAGCAATCCACAAAAGCAAACACCAAGAAACTCAAGCAATGAAACAGAAAGCGAAACAGAGAAGAAGGAAATATGAAAAGAAGCTTAATACAGTCGTATATTGATAGGCTAATCTTCGAGGGCTAGCCAACCTCCTCAATACAAAATCCTCATAACCAATTCTGAGATCCCCCTCATTTGTCCCACACTACCCCTTTTATTCCCCCCTCTCTAACTAACTAACCATCTCAGCCTCATATCTCTCCAAATTACCGATCTGCCCATCCCCTTCTCTTCCTAACGTACTACTGATTTTTACGAGTCTCAACAATACCCCCCAAAGTATCTCTCCAAATTACTGATCTGCCCACCCCTTCTCTTCCTAACGTACTACTGATTTTTACGAGTCTCAACAGTATATAAGATTATATAATTGTATATTTGATTTGTTACGTCTTAGATGAATAACAAAGGAGATAATAAAAAACAGGAAATGTCTATGAAGCTAACTAATTGTGCTCTCCTTGGTGTATACAAAATCCATAAAATTGTATAACTTAACTCTAACCAAGTTGCTAGTTATCTTATGCTTTTTATGTTATGTGGTTACTACGACAAAAAGTTATTAATATGAGAAAGCCTGCCAGTAGAAGTTGGTTCAAATATATGGAGTAGTTGATTATTTTATAGTGGCTAATAAGAATCATAAACTCAAAACTTAAGTTTGTGATATGTTAGGGATATTTTATTGATATGAAATAGTAGGACTATTGTCAATCAACTTGTTATCATGGGATAGTTCCCATAATCTCACTTATGTTATTTAGTGATATAATCATATGTAAACATCTTAAATATTCTCTAAGTTCCTTAATTTATGAAATATGCAACTACAATGCTTTGTACATTATTAGTTAAGAAATTATTATAAATGGCTACTGCTTGCATATTAAATATTTGACTACCACTTGCATATTAAATATTTTTATCTCTTCAACCTCCTCCTTCCCTCCTACCTTTTTCTTTATATTTTTATTGCATTCTATCTAGTTTTTTTTAATCTTTGTTATTTCTTAACTTTGTATTATTCTTAACTTTGGTAATGTGGTAGGTGAATATTTGTAAGAATTTGTTAATTTTGATATATGAAATGATTAACATAAACAATAGCAAGTGTACAATAATATGTCATTGCAGAGTCATTTATGGACTTCTAGGACATCAAAGAACTCCACAAAGAGATTCTTTAGATGTCCAAAATATGGGATAAATTTTATGCATAATATCTTATGTATTATAAGGATTGTAACAAATAAATGACTATTTATCTTTTTTATTATATGGAAACTAATATTTCAATTTCTTGACTAATTTGACCTCAAATTTACTCCAAGAAGTGTAGATGTCATAAATGTTTTAAAAGAGAAGGATATGACATGCAATAAGCAAAAAGGAGATGGTAAACTTACTTACAAAGATAGTAAACTTAGTTAGGTATGGAGTTTGATGCTATTGTCTTGGAATATGTCTAGTGCTACAATTGGTATTTTTATATATAAGCAATGGCGATGAGATGAGTTGTATTTAATTTTTTAACTACAATATTTTATATGACATTATATATTAAATTAATAAAAAAGTTGTAATTTTATTTTATGCACATATAGACAAAGAGATGCCTATAAATTAAAAACAAATTATCAACAAAATAATTTCTTGCACATTTTTTGTAATTACATACATATAATTTGATTTATAAATTCAAAAGTAGAAAATAAATTAAAAAGATCAACAAAATGCTTCCTTGCATATGGTGTCGTAATTGTATGCAGCAAAATATACAAAAGTGAGTTTATACACAGATCAAATAAGTTGTCCATTAATAAAAGCGAGACATCTATAATTACACAGGACCAAAATGTCTACATAAGTTCCAAAAATACATTGGATTATAAGCTATACACTTCCTTTACTCCTTGTTCTTTTTACTTTCCAGCCTCTTCTCACAGTCGTAAACTTATTGAAATTTTATATCTTGTAACTTTGGTTGCCTTATTCTTTGCTCTAGTATCTTGAACATGTTCCTTTCCCTTTCTTATTGATGCATCTATTACAATACTTTCTTCAGAAAACATTTGTAGCAGGCCTTACATTAAATACATAATATCAATTTTATTATCATACATTCTAATTCTTTTTTAATATGATAAATAAGCTTACTATCATTTCTCTTATGGAAATGATGCACGTGTTGACATCTTATGGAATTATGTCTAGCTTGCTTACATTTCTTATAAGTTACATGGCCACTAGTCCTTTTTAAAACAATCTTGCCCTTCTTACTTTTATTAACTTTCTTTATTCTCTTCTTTTTTTGGCCTTCTAGCTCTTTTATTATATTTGGGAGGATTGATCTTGTGTTTATGTTCTTCTCCAGGTATTGGCTAGAACTGTTTACGTAATACTGGATTTATGCTATTCCAATGACTCCACATATATGCCTCCTTGGTGCAGTACTCATACACATAATCTTCAAGATCTATCTCCAAAATAATCACTAAAATGACATAGCCATAAGGGATCCTAATTAACTCCCATCTCCCTCACATGCATTCAATAAGGTTGATTATATAACAGTCATGTATGCAATGCTCCATTTTAAAATTTCCACCATCTATCATAAATGAGCTAAATTGTTAGTAATAAGTAAGAAAATTGTTATTAAATGTAAAAAAATATTATTACCTGCAAAATGAGCCAAATAATTTGTAGCCTCCTTGTTGTTTTTCTCTAGCTTTGATGTTATGTTAAGACATATCTTGTTATTATATACAACATTTCTTTGCTTCTTTTGATGAACTTTAAGGTGGCTCTTCTCATTACTTCTAAGTAAGTCAAGAATAGTTTGATCCGTGTATCTTTCAATTACGCATTGAAAACTCTTCTATGTTGTTTGACAACAAAACACTTGTATATCTTCTGTCAAATGCAAGTCTACTCCATCCCTTCTTGGGAATATTGTCTAACTAATTATAGGCATCCTTGTTCACACTCTCCATCTTACTCATTTGTCTTTTATAACCTTACTTGTTGGACCCCAAATCTTTTTGTAAGCTAAGGCTATTAAAAGAGGATTTTTGATGATTATTCATGAGTAAAGAAGTTAAGAATTCTTGAAATTGAAATGAAATGACAAAGATGGTTTAGATACAAGATGGATTAAATGTGGAATATTAGAAGTTAAAAGCTGGAAAATGTAAGTTCATTGAGCATGCTCTAGTGTTTTAGCCATAATTTGATCTCTAGTCATCCAAATGAGATGATTCTTGATTTGGATTAAATTAGAGACATAAGGCTACAAGTTGTATGAAGAAATTGAGTTCTAATTAAATCCCTAAGAGAGTCAATTTTTGGATGGAAGTCATGTGCAGGAAAATATTTTGGAATAAGAACAGTCTGAAATGTTTTGGTGTATAATTGTTAGAATTTGGAACCAAATTGAATAATTTTTGATGTCATTAGAAAATTAAGACAATGAGGAACATTTGTCTAGAAGGAAGTTTTAACAAATTCCTTCAATTTCATGACTAGAAAAATGTCTTGATCTTTGGAAAGAGCTAAGTATGAATTAAATGAATTTTGGGGTATTGATAGATTAATCATTATATTTTTGTGGAATAAATTAGCATGTTAATGGGATTTAATTAATATGTTAATTGGACTAAGACCATATGGCATGGATTAATTGAATTAATGTGTTAGAAGTGGTAAGGGCTCATTAGGAAGAATTTGGGCTTTTCATTAAAGGCAAATTGGGCCTTATGGCTTAAATGAGAGTATAAAAGGGGGAAAGAAAGAGTTGTCTTTCATTTTAAAAGGAGGGGAACGAAAATTTGAGAGAGAAGAGAGGGAGATGTCGTGGAGGAGAAGAAGAGAAATAAGAGGAAGAGCTAGGGTTGGCTTTTTCAAGGATTTCAAGAGGGGTTTTGATGGATTCATGAAGGAAAAAGATGGAAAAGGGAGAGAGCTTCAAGATGAACCAAGAAAATCCTCATTTGGTGGAGATCCAAGGTAAGATGATTTTTCCATCTTTGGGTTTTTGAGAACTCTTGGTTTAGATAGTTTGGGAAATGCATGGGTTTGTGGATTCCAAGTTCAATTTTGGTGATTGTGTCCTTAGGGTTGTCCAATTTGGATGTCTATGAGATTTGGGGATTTTGTGAATAGTGCTTATGAAAAATTGGGGATTTTCCACTTGAATTGGAATTGATGGGATTTTGTTGTGTTTAGGCAATAAAGAGCTTATTCAAGGGCAAGAGGAAGGAGGCCATTGAATGTGGATTGCAAGAGTTTTAAGGTGGGTTTTATGTTTATAGCTTTAATAATGAGCCATTGATATGTTTTCAAATATCAAGATAAAATGATTTTCAAAATCATGGTTTTTGAATGATTGGAGAATTGCTATGAGAATTTGATTGATAAATTGACTGATGAATTGTTATGAGAATTTGGTTGCTATGTGAAATTGCTTGAGGAAGTATGATTTGCTACATGCAAAGTGTTTTCAAAAATTGCATGATCATGAATAACAAGTTTCTAAAATATTGCCATTTGGGCAATCATGTTTTCAAGATCATGATTACATGTTATGTGGGTTTAGGGTAGTCCCTAAAAACCGTCATGTGCACGTTGACCTATGAAATAGGCTTCACCCGCCTGTCCGCTAGTGGTATGGAACTCCTTCAAGGACTCCTCAAGTTTACGACTACACATGACCAGTCTATAGGAATGTGTAGTTCGTCATGAATCTGGACATACCCGAAAACCATTATGATGTGCTTACATGTTTTTGATGTGTGACAAGTTTAATGCATTCAAAGTAAGCCAAGGCTTCATAAGTACGCACGATAGTTGGGTTCCAGGAACGGGATCCATCAAACCTTAGACTAAAAGAGTTCTTTAAGGTTCATCGTTTGAAAACTTAGTGACTTTTGCTCCCAAAAATATTTGTTTTTAACTAAGATAGCCAATGCTCTTTTATCATTTTGATCATCGTTGAGTTTTTAATTTTCTTTCCCAAAAATCCAAAAATATCTCTTATACACTTTTCTTTTAATAATCAATTTATTTAAGTTTTATCAATGATCCAAAACCCCCTTTTAAACAATTTAGTTTGCATTTCTTGACAATTAGGCTAGCTTAGATGATTTGCGCGAGGTTTTGATTAAGTGAGACAACCCGAGGTTGCACTCTATATTGCAATCCTTGGAATTAAATTTTTTGATTCAGTTTCTAAGGGAATAACCCAAAGACAAACCGCAGATCAGACACTCTCAAAAACACCCTGTCTCCTACATGACACTCCATATCCCTCCTGTGCTGATTTATATAACTCTTGTCCCTATCTTAAGTCGCTTTAATCCTACTATGGATCAATTTTACCTTATCAAAAATATCTTGTATCAACTATGGACCTTTAACGATCCTTAGACCCTCTTCATCCCAATACAAGGGTGATCGACACTTTCTACCATATAATACCTCATATAGAGCCATACCAATACTATTGTGATAATGATTATTGTATACAAATTCAATGAGAACTATGTACTGGTCCTATACTCCTTGGAACTCCAAAACACAAGTTTTAAGCATATCCTCAATAGTCTTAATAATCCTCTCACTCTATCCATCTGTCTAAGGATGAAATGTTGTAATAGTTCAACTTTGTATCTAATATTTTTTGTAAACTACCCCAAAATCTAGAAGTAAACCTGGGATCTCAGCTTGATACAATAGATAATTGTACTCCATGTAACTTAACTATCTCATTAAATTCCTTCGAGTTAACTGATCCAGTGTGTTATTCTCTCGCACAAGTAAGAAATGTACTAATTTCGTCAATCTGTCAACTATGACCATATAGCATCATGTTGCCTCAGAGTCCTCAGCAAACCCATTGTGATCATCCCCTATTTCCTCTCCAGAATAAGTAATAACTGTAACTTCCTAACTAGAGAATGATGTTCTGCCTTAACTTGTTGGCATGTTAAACATTTGGCAACATACTCGGCCACTTATTTCTTCATCCCTGGCCATAAAAAAATTTATTTCATTTTGCCCCAAATTTAGCTCAACGTTCAATGCTTTCAGTTGAACTAGGTTTGGTAACCTTGATGCTTGAACTTGAGCCACACTATTATTGGATTTCCTGCTTAATGCATCAGCTACAACATTAGCTTTACCTAGGTGATAATCAAATGTGCAATCATAATATTTAAGTAATTTAATCCATCGTCACTGTCTCATATTCAGTTCCTTCTGACTCAACAAATATCTCAAACTTCTATGATTTGTAAATATCTGAAATGTTTCACCATATAGATAATGTCTCTAAATCTTCAAAGCAAACATCACTGTAGCAAGTTCTAAATCATAAACTAGTTAGTTGAACTCATGAGACCTTAACTGTCTCAATGCCTATGCAATCACTCTACCATATTGCTTCAAAACACATCCTAATCCCTGATGTGAAGCATCGTTATACATAATATATCCTCTAGATTCTTATGTAATAGCTAACACCAGTGTAGTAGTTAATCGATGCTTTAATTCCTTAAAACTCCTTTGGCATTAGATTCATTTTCTTGTGTCAGTAATGCATATGTCAGATCTGACCGATATCTCCTGAGCATACTAACACGGAACACAATATGAATCTAAACCATCTCTACTGGTAATGCTAACTTGTAAGCTAATGGTCCAACTCTCTCAGTAATCTCATAAGGACTAATGTATCTAGGGCTGAACTTTCCCTTTTTACTGAACCTTAACACTCCTTACCAGGGCGACACTCTCAAAAACACCTTATCTCCTACTTGATTCTCCATATCCTTTCGGTGTTGATCTTCATAACTCTTTTTCCTATCTTGAGTCGCTTCAATCCTACTATGGATCAATTTTACCTTACTAAGAATATCTTGTATCAACTATGGGCCTTTAACAATAATTAGACCCTCATCCCAATACAAGGGTGATCGACACTTTCTACCATATAACGCCTCATATGGAGCCATACCAATGCTATTGTGATAATGAATATTGTATGCAAATTCAATGATAACTACATACTAGTCCCATACTCCTTGGAATTTCAAAACACAAGCTCTGAGCATATCCTCAGTCTTAATAGTCCTCTCACTCTGTCTATCTGTCTGAGGATGAAATGTTGCACTAAAGTTTAACTTTGTATCTAATGTTGTTTGTAAATTGCCCTAAAATCTAGAAGAAAATCTGGGATCTCGTTCTGATACAATAGATAATAGTACTCCATGTAACTTGACTATCTCATTAACATACCTTTGACCTAATTAATCCAATGTGTTATTCTCTCGCATAGATAAGAAATGTGTTGATTTCATCAATCTGTCAATAATGACCCATATAGCATCATGTTGCCTCGGAGTCCTCAGCAAACCCATTATGATCCTCTCCTATTTCCACTCCAGAATAAGTAATAATTGTAACTTCCCAACTGGAGACTAATGCTATGCCTTAAGTTGTTGGCATGTTAAACATTTAGCAACATACTCGGCCATTTGCTTCTTCATCCCTGGCCACCAAAAATGTTGTTTCAGAGTACTATATATCTTGGTAGTACCAGGATGCATAGCATAAGCTGCTATGTGTGCTTCCTCCAAAATTTCTTTTCTCATATCATCAACATTAGGTACACACAATCTATGCTTCAACCACAATGCAATGTCCCTCAACTCAATCTCAGAATTTGGATTTTGTTTCAACTTCTCAATAATTTTCACAAAATTTGGATCCTTGCTTTAAGCTTTTCTGATGCTTTCATGCAACACTAATCTTAGCTTTAACATAGCTAACAATGCTTCATTCTGCCCCAAATTTAGCTCAACATTCAACGCTTTCAGTTGAACTAGGTTTGGTAACCTCGATGTTTGAACTTGAGCCACACTACTATTGGATTTCATGCTTAATGCATCAACTCCATCATTAGCTTTACCTGGGTGATACTCAAGTGTTCAATTATAATCTTTAAGCAATTCAATCCATCGTCGTTGTCTCATATTTAGCTCCTTCTGACTCAACAAATATCTCAAACTTTTATGATCTGTAAATATTTGAAATGTTTCACCATACAGATAATGTCTCCAAATCTTCAAAGCAAACAACATTGTAGCAAGTTCTAAATCATGAATTGGATAGTTGAACTTATAAGACCTTAACTGTATCGATGCATATGCAATCACTTTGCCATACTGCATCAAAACACATCTTAATCCTTGATGTGAAGCATCGCTATACATGACATATCCTCTAGATCCTGATGGAATATCTAACACCGATGCAGTAGTTAATTGATGTTTTAATTCCTCAAGACTCCTTTGACATTCATCAGTCCATCTGAAAGGTACATTCTTCCTCAGAAGCTTTGTCAAAGGGGCTGAGATCAATGAAAACCCCTTGACAAACCTTATGTAATAACTTGTAAGTCCAAGAAAACTCTGAATCTCAAACACTTTCCTAGGTACCTCCCACTTCATTACTACCTCAACTTTCTTTCTTTTATCTACCTGTATGCTCTATCCTGATACTATATGACCCAAGAACACCACCTGATCAAGCCAAAATTCACACTTACTAAATTTTGAATATAATTGCTTCTATCTCATTATCTGTAAGACTAACCTCAAATGCTCAAATCGTTCCTCTTTGTTCTTCGAGTACACCAAGATATCATCTATGAATACAATCACAAAATGATCTAATTAAGGTTAGAACACTTTATTCATCAATGCCATAAAATTTGTAGGAGCATTTGTTAACACAAAAGGCATTACCAAAAACTCAAAGTGCCCATATCTAGTTCTAAATGCACTCTTTGGTACATCAACTTCTGCTATTTTCAATTGATAATACTCTGACTTTAAATCCAGTTTAGTAAACACCTGAGCTCCGTGTAACTGATCAAATAGATCATTTATTCTCAGTAAAGGATATTTATTCTTCAGTTACGTGATTCAACTACCTATAATCAATGTATAATATCAATGTCCTATCCTTCTTTTTTCGCAAACAAAATTGGAGCTCCCCAAGATGACACCATGGGTCTAATAAAACCCTTATCTAATAACTCCTACAACTGAGTCTTAAGTTCCTTAAGTTCCACAGGTACCATTCTATATGGAGGAATAGATATAGGAGCAGTACCTGGAACAAGGTCAATTGTGAACTCTGTCTCCCTATCCGGGGCTAATCCCGGTAATTCAGTGGGAAACACATCTAGAAAATTCCTAACAACTGGAATATCCCGAATTGTCTGCTCAACTCGAGTATCTGCCACATAGGCTAAGTAAGCATCACATCCACTTTGAATCAGTCTAAGAGCACTCATTGATGAAATCAACATGACTGGTACTGCCTGATTAACACCTCGAAATATAATCCTTAGTTGATTAGGAGATTCAAGGATGACTTCTTTAGTGTAGTAATTCATCACAGCCCTATGTGCAATAAGCCAATCCATACCTAAAATAAGATATATCTGCTTTAACTACAATACTATCAAATCGGCTTCCAACTTTGCCTGATCAACTCGAATAATGCACCCTTTACATACTTCCCTAATCATTGTAGTACTATCTACTAGAGCACTTATAAGCCAAATTTCAACATCTCTGTCTCTCACAATGTAGTTTAGATGCCAAATATGGAGTAATGAATGAGTGTGTAGGTCCTAAATCTAACAATGCAAATGCCTCAAATTGAAAGACATGTAACTCACCTGCAATGACATATGGAGAATTCTGTGCCTCCTATCTAGGGAGAGCAAAGATCCTGGCTTGGGACTGTGGTTGGTTACTCTGCTCCTTAGTCCTATTATTAGGACCTGTTGAACTTGTTTTACACCCCCCCCCCCTCTGCCTCTCTATCCTGCTCCACTAGCTCAACTTTGCTGGATAGTCATCTCAGTCACTGATCCTCCTCTCACTCTAGATTGTGCTCTCTAGGACAGTCTTTAATCTGGTGCTCAAAAGAGCCACAATGCAAATAAGTTCTCGATATCTTTCAACACTCTCTACCATGTTTCTTTCCGCAATGCTTATAACTAAGCATTTGTTATGTTTATATTCCAGATACTTGACCTTTACTACTACCAACATGAACAAAACCGCCTCTCGGTCTAAACCCTGACTGTTTTGATCTCAGTTGTTATTGTGGCGATCTATTGTGGCATTTACTAAATCTCCTGCCAGAATCAACTTGAGACTTACTATGCCTCTTACTTCTGAACCCTTGCCTATACTCTCCTTGTCCATCCTTCAATAACTGTTCAATTCGAATCAAAACAAATCTCAGCTTAGTAAAACCACTCAAATTAGTAATAGCCAACCTCATTCTAATCTCCATATTCAGTCCATCCTCAAATCGTCAGTAGCATGCGCCATTAATTCATTAAATTGCACCTCATACTCGACTATAGTAAGACTTCCCTATTTTAGATCTAGGAATTCCTTCATCTTTCTATCCAAGTAGATCTTTGGCATATAGTTCTCCTTTAAAAACTTTAGAAAATCTTCCTATGTCAATCTACAAGGTCGGGCAGAACTGCCAAGAATAGCCTTTCACCACTGATAAGCTAGACCTTAGAGTAGCGAGACTGTGTAGTTAAACTTTTCATCAGACTCGCAGTCCATTTGATCAAATACCCACTCCGTTCTTTCCAACCAACCTTCTGCCTCAGCAGGGTCTATACTTCTATAGAAATTTACAGCCCCCTACTTCCTAAGTTTATCATACCTCCTTTCTCTCCTCTCAGAAATTCTCTAAGGCATTTGTTCAAATTGGGATACTAGGGACTCTCTATTGGCTTCTATGGACTCAAACTCAACGGATTCTACAACTCGATCTCTTATAGCGAATGACCTATAACAAATAATAATTGTGATCACTATACGAGTCTCTCACCATATGTCGTGTTTAAAATGCTCATATATGTCCCTATGGATGCCAAATCATGCTCTGATAGCAAAATTGTAACGAACCACATCTACAGTTCATATTTCTGAACATCCAAAGGATATTCGAAAACACACCCTACGAGAATGGCACGTTGGAACAATTACATTAACTTATTTAAAGCATCACACATTTCACAAGCAGTCAAAATGATTAAATCTTCCCATTACATTCACAAACATAAACTTACATTGTGTCATTATAATTTATAACCCATGTATATACATTGTAGCATCCCACCTCTGCAAGACCCGAACTCGACATCGACGGTGATATCCGAGTCCGTGCCCGCGAAGGTAGCATGCTAAACCAGTCAATCACTCACATATCGGTATAAATTTTTTTTGAAACACTTTCATTGCGGAAATCCATTTTCAGTTTGGGCCTAATAAAGTTAAAAGTCGATAGTACATTGTTTTCAATGCAGTACAAT
>JANVCL010000214.1:14443482-14457091 GCA_026546855.1 Erythroxylum incrassatum | reverse complement strand
TGGGGACGTTCCGGAACAAATGGTTTGTTCTTCCGCACCGCGTGCATGTGATGCATGCAACGGGACGATCCCCAACACTATTTAGTTTATTCACGCTACACTAATATTCCTGGATTTCTTTCACTATACCGAGGTGAAAGATATCATTTGCGAGATTATAGAAGCAGAGGAATACCTCAAGGTCCATATTCTTTAATAAGAAATGTTATTGAAAGATGTTTTGGCATTCTAAAAGCAAGATTCCCTACACGTAAAAGCATGCCGAGTTATGATATGAAGAAAGAAAAATACATCGTTATTGCTTTTTGTGTTATAAACAGTTATATTAGAATGTATGGACAAAACAATGAATTATTTGACAATTGTGTTGAAAAAGAATAACAAATTAGGGAAAGTGAAAACGAAGATGCAAGTTCTCAAGTAGAATATAATATCACTTCAGCACTACTTCTATAACATACCACTTCTATAGAGTATATGCCCGAACATCCAAAGGATATTCAATAACATATACTACGAGAAAATTTACTATCTCATACCCATTGTGGATATTGAGCTCATTATTAACTGTGCATGTGGCTCAATTCACATATTATGCTAACAATACTTTTCATTCAATGTGATCAGGTCATTTATCACATTCTTCGGATCTGAGTATGGCATTCAACATTTAGTTGCGTACATATTCCATATTACACATGCAATTTGAAAGCACTTCCAATATATTCCTGAATATCGAACTTCACAGACCAACAATGTATGGAATTATCATAATCACATAAGTAACAATGCAATAACTAAAATTTAAACAAAAAAATCAATCATAGCGAGAAGCATCTAGGTTAACTCATAGTACGGTCAAGAAAAGCTATTGCCTTGATGATCTAACAATGTCTAGATGTTGGCAATCAACTTGTGCTTCTTTAGTCATGCAATGCACACATATTTTACACATTACTAAGTTGATCAATCATATGAATTATTCAATCATGCACATGTATATATGTCATGTTCAATGTATGCTCAATTGACTTTCCTAGGCATGTATCCTTATTCACAAATCTTAACCATTTAAACATTATATTTTGTATACTACCATTTTGCAATTAAGTTTCTACTTTTAAGTTAGCTTGATTCACTCCAAACTCATCAACCATACTTTACACTTATCTTTAAACACTTTCATGATAAAGAAGCCTCTTATAACACACAAACAATTGTTACTTTAAATCTAGAATTTCAGCAAGCTAGATCTGTACATTCACCAAACTTTTTCCAATAATATATTTTCATACATTTACCCGATTCTCATTCATAATTACCCCATGTTCTTCAATGCTCATTCATCCATACCTTATACACATTACTCATGTCCTTAAGATCATGTTTGCATTAAAAGAAATCATTTATTGCTTTAACAATCCATAATTTCCTTATTTAAACTTAACCACGACAAAATATTCCATTCTTTAGGTTATGACATCAATTAACTACATAAACTTATTTCCCTATGGATAACCAAAAATTTAAATCTTACCACAACGATCTTATCGAAGTGCTCCAGCATTCTCAATGCTTAATTTCTATTTATATTTAAACAATTTGAACTTTCCAAAATGTTAAATCATTATTTCATTTAATACATACGACTATATCACATAATTTCATTAGCAATCTAGTGAAATATAAGTATTATCCTTTTAGGAATTGTTATTCCATCCATTACATCACATGTATAAGATTTAACAATTCAATACCATCATCATAATTTCACCAAACATTGATATGATTGTTATTTAACTTAACAACTTTCATACGATTCGTAATCAAAAGGATACATATATCATTATATGTAACTATAATTATCATCGTGTTGATCTAACCAACATCGCATAAAAGAATAGTCTCGATTATCCAACTTCGTATTCTTGCCATTTATGTTAAGCATAAGTCTCCTTTGATCCAACACATACAAACTATTTGTATAAAATTGGATCAATTACTTTTATTCAACAATGTTGGGTTCGGGCCCGATCAAACAGCATCCCCGTCCCCAGGGGCCGACCACACTAGCCAAATGGTTAGAGGCGAGCGTTTAAACGCTACAAAACCGTGAGGTTGCGAGGTCGAATCGCAACCAAAGCGGACAATACTGATTAATGGGGGACGCTATGTGGTCGGTCCCTGGGGACGGGGACGCTGTGTGATCGGGCCCGGACCCAACAAACAATCTATTTCTTATCATGCTTTGAACATGGTTATAATGTTGAACCTAAATTTAGTATCAAATACTCATAAGCATGAACTAGAAATACATACGATCTCTATCGTATCTTGTATAGTCAAAAAAAGTCATGCAATCATTTTTCTTCTTATGACAACTATTATCATACTATAGCAAATGCCTTTCATTGATGTTTATTTTTATGTTTTTAGTAGGCTAAATTAAGTGGAACAATTCCAACAAGGTACTATACCTTTAAACTCTATCATATGCAACCTCTTGCATCTACTATCATGGTGTTAACATACATCTTACTTGTTTTCATCAAATTTTATGAGATATTAGTCAACTCAACAAGTATTATAGCAAAATAACATAATAGGCATACAATTTTCTATCTAACTTTAAGAATTATTTCCAAGCATATCATATGTCCAAGAAATTTAGTTCACTATCTTAGTATCAACTATACTAAACAAGGTAAATGCCATTCAGAACATAATATAAATGCAAGAAAAACAAGTAACTAATTATATGTCATAACTAACAAATGAAAATATGACTTTATCATGTGTTTGGTTGCTCCCACTATTTTATTCGAAATAATAGCCCTCACTACTATTCGAAAATATTATTCTAATTTTTCTAATGGGCTAGGATCCTATTTAAATATAGTTGATCTTGAGATTGCTCAATAAACAAACTAAACTTAAAGTAGGTAGCTAACTTTATCAGTCATACCTCATGTAACTTTTAGATTCATTAGGTGGTCACTCTTACCAAGACATATCTTATATGTTATTCCTAACCTTGCTTCTAAATTTATGTGATCATGAGTTTGTTCATCTAAATCACAAAAATTTAGTTAAACAGAACCCACTATTATAAAACTAAACATATCTGGGTTAAAACGGTCTTGAGTTTGCTTAACAAGCCTAATAATAAACAGAACTCTGATTTATTCTTATAACAATGGAAGACAACAATTACGTTCTTAACATGTACTTAATATTTTAACGAGAGATTTAATTTTATCCGTCTTATCAAACATAAATTGCATTTAAAATATCACGCATATAAAATATACAATTTAACATGTGTGTGTGTGTGTGTGTGTCAAACATATAAATAAAGTATGCAATTTATGCACTCATTATCAAATTATACACATAAAATATCAAGTTTTGTTTGATTCTAGTTATTGATCTTCGTAATCTAAAATAATATTTTCAACTCTTTGAAAAAATTAAGTTAGATTAAACTCATTGATTCTTAAATGAATTAAATTCATATTCCAAATAGAAATTTAATTTGATTTGAAAACAATTTTCAAATCCAATTGGAAACTATTTACAATTATCTTGACTCCTTTAAAAAAATTTAATTGAAAATAATTTTCAATAAATTATACTTCTTGCTTAACATAATTTATTAAAACCCCTTTTTAATATTATATAAATAACAAATTCTAATACAATTAAAAAATTATTTATAATCTAATTAGAAATTACTTTTCCTTAATTAGAAAATATTTTCTAATATTAAAAGGAAACTACTTTCGAAAGTAAATAAAACACTTTTAAATTTAATTAAGAAAGTTCTTTAATTAATTAGAATATCTTTCTTTAATAAGTTACAAAGTGTTTTAAAAAATATTAAAGAAAGCTCATTTTTCATAATTAATAAATGAATACAGTCTTCAAAATTTAATCAAGAAAAATATCTTTTCTAATAAATCAAGAAACTTATTATTTATAAATAAAGAAACAATTTCTAAATAAGTTGAATAATAATTATCTAAACAAATAAATCATAAATTTAATTCATTTCAATCAAATTGAAATAAATAAATTTAATTAAGGAACATCTTTCTTAAGTAAGAACACTTTTTTTAATTTTGAGTCTAATTAATTAATTTCAATCTAATTGAAAATAATTAGTTCTAGTTTTAAAAACTACTTTTTAAAATTAAATTAGGTATTAATCTTAATCATATAGAGAAAATTAATTATTTTAATATTTAAAAGTAAGATTATTAATCTTAATCATATAGAGAAAATTAATTATTTTAATATTTAAAACTAAGATCTCATCTTAATTAATATATTCTCGTTATATTACTTATCTAACATAATCTAATTATGAAATAAAATTCTTTTAAATATTTGCTTGATTCTAATTATTGATTTGATAATTAATTTAATTTCATAATTCAACTCCTTATTAACCTAGACTAAATTCCAATCTAATAGAATAACCCTTTGAAAATAATTAGAAAAATACTTTTCCAAATTTATTAGGGATTTAAACTAATTTAATCAAAACTTTAAGGCTTAAAATGTATAAAAACAAATAAAAAATGAGTGTAGGAACTGTCTTGCTCGTGTAGTTTGTGAGGTCAGTGCACTGCAAGCGCCTCAATCAATGATGGACATTGACTGGTGGGTGCAATGCACGTGCTAGCAACGTCTACATAACGTTCACCAACCCATCATTTTTACATAGGTTAAGGTTTATGTGATTTTCTTACCAACACCTTTCGTTGCTTGTCCTTGTGAAGGAGTTTTACTGCAATTTGTTTGTTAGAATAATATCCTAGTCTTTAGGGCACCTATTACGTGAATTTAAATTGTTCCAAGTTTCTGTTACCACTTGGTTTTATTTTCGCTAAGTGGGTTGCTTTCTCTTTTTGTTACGATCATGTATTTAATGGCTATTTAAGCTAATATTATTATTAATAAAACTAAGTCATTCAGTTTATTGTGTTGTTCTTATTTTTCATCTTAAGTTCAAATTTCCCAACAATCTAGTATTAGAGCCACCATTAGGGCTGACCAATCAAAGTAGCAATCTTTGAAGTTCTTACAGTAGCACTGAAAATGACTTCAGAAGGGAGTTTTATCCAACCAACCATTCCTCGATTTGATGGTCACTATGACCATTGGAGCATGCTGATGGAAAATTTTCTACGATCTAAGGAATTTTGGGAGCTGATTGAATCTGGATATATTGAGCCTTCAAGTACATCGGTACAAATTGAGGCACAACAAAAGAAGAGATGAAGATAAAGGATATGAAAGTGAAGAACTATCTCTTCCAAGCAATCGACCGGACTATTCTTGACACTATTCTCAAGAAGGATACTGTTAAAGATATATAGGGATGCCATGAAGAAGAAATTTGAAGGAAATGAAAGGGTAAAGCGGTCTCATCTTCAAGTTCTCCGCAGAGAATTTGAAACTCTTGAGATGCGATCTAGTGAAGGAGTGACGGAGTACTTCTCTAGGGTCATGACAGTAGCCAACAAGATGCGACTTTATAAAGAAGATATGTAGGATGTTAAAGTGGTGGAGAAAATTCTGCACTCTTTAACTGAAAAGTTCAACTATGTTGTATGTTATATTAAGGAGTCAAAAGACATTGATGCTCTAACTGTTAATGTATTACAAAGCCCATTAATAGTGCATGACCAAAAGTTTCAACGACGTAATGGTGAGGAACAAGCTTTGAAAGTGACATTTAACAGAGGAAGAGGTCGTGGTTATGGTACCTTCAAAGGTAGAGGAAGAGGAAGAGGTTAAGCAGTCTTCAACAAGGCAACTATGGAGTGTTACTGCTGCCATCAACTTGAACATTTTCAATATGAATGTCCTTCTGGAAACAAAGAGGCAAAATTTTCAAGACTTGATGAGGAAGAAGAAATGTTTTTGATGTCTTATATGGAATTGTATCAAGTTAATAGAGAAGGTCCATGTTTTCTTAATTCTGGATGTTCTAATCACATGTGTGGCAATTGAACTATATTCCATGATCTCGACGAAGGCTTTCAACAATCAGTAAAACTAAGGAACAACAGTAAGATGGATGTGATAGGAAAGGAAATTGTGAGGCTATTGCTGGATGGAGTCAATCATGTAGCAACTGAGGTCTATTATATTCCAGAGTTAAGAAATAATCTCTTGAGCATAGGGCAGTTGCAAGAACGAGGTTTGGCTATTTTGATCAAAGGAGGGATGTGCAAGATATTTCATCCAGAGAAGGGATTGATAATTCAAACCAACATGAGTACCAATCGAATGTTTATCTTGCTGCCTCAGTTTCAAGCTTCCTCTCAAATAAAATCTAATCAATGTTTTCACACACAAACTCAAAACCTGTTTCATCTTTGGCATCGGAGGTATGGGCATCTGAGTTACAAGGGTCTAAGAACCTTGCTTTATAAGAACATGGTACGTGGACTTCCTAAATTCTCTGACTCAAGTGTAACATGTATAGATTGCATCAATGGGAAGCAACACCGTGACCCTATTCCAAAGAAGAGTACTTGGAGAGCCACTCAGAAGTTGGAACTTATTCATGCAGATATTTGTGGTCCAATCACTCCTACATCTAATAATAATAAGAGGTACATTCTGCTATTCATTGATGATTATAGTAGAAAATCATGGGTGTATTTTTTGGTAGAGAAGTCGGAGGCTTTAAATTTTTTTAAATGTTTTAAGGCTATGGTTGAAAAAGAAACAGGATTATTTGTTAAGTGCCTTCGCACTGATAGAGGAGGAGAATTCAATTCAAATGAGTTCAATGATTTTTGCAAACAAAGTGGGATCAAGAGGCAGTTGACCACTGCCTATACTCCACAACAGAACGGTGTCGCTGAAAGGAAAAATAGAACCGTAATGAACATGGTTCGTTCCATGTTATCTGACAAAAATATTCCAAAGTCGTTTTGGCCGGAGGCGGTGAACTGGACTATTTATGTCCTAAACAGGGGTCCTACGTTGGCGGTCAAAGACGTCACACCAGAGGAGGCTTGGAGTGGATTGAAACCCTCAGTAGATCATTTTCGGGTCTTTGGTTGCATAGCACACGTTCATGTTCCAGAAGAAAGGAGGACTAAACTTGATAATAGAAGCATTACTTGTGTACTTTTGGGAGTTAGTGAGGAATCAAAAGGTTACCGGCTATTCGATCCTGTTGCTAAGAGAGTTGTCGTGAGTAGAGATGTAATCTTTGAAGAAGAAAAGCAATGGGATTGGGATGTGAGTTATAAAGAAAAACCAGTAGTAGATTTAGAATGGGGTAATAGTGATGGTGAGAATGAAGAGGGGCTGAACGAAAATGGGAATAGAGATACTACTGTTGGAGAGGTAGGAGAAACTCATGATGAGAGAGTAAGGGAATTGCGGCAATCTCGTGAGAGACAACCTCCTATGTGGATGGGTGATTATGTTAGTGGTGAAGGTCTCTCTGATGATGAAGTTCATATGGTATTCGCGGAGCCCACTGATCCATTGTCTTTTGAAGAAGCTGAGAAGAGTGCAAAGTGGAGAGAGGCCATGAACAGTGAAATTAAATCCATCGAAAAGAACCAAACATGGACACTCACTGAGCTGCCAGCTGGAGCCAAAAGAATAGGAGTGAAGTGGGTTTACAAAACCAAATACAATGAGCAAGGAAAGATTGATAAGTACAAGGCTCGTTTAGTTGTTAAAGGGTACTCTCAGAAGTATGGAGTAGACTATACAGAAGTATTTGCACCGGTGGCAAGGATGGATACAGTAAGAATGATTATTGCTCTAGCTGCACAGAAGAATTGGACGATTTTTCAACTAGATGTTAAGTCAGCTTTTCTTCATGGTAAGTTAGATGAGGATGTTTACGTGGAGCAACCAAGAGGATATGAGAAAAAGGGGAGTGAGCATCTAGTTTACAAGTTACACAAAGCCTTGTACGGATTAAAACAAGCTCCACGAGCTTGGTTTAGTCGACTTGAAGCACATTTTCTTAGTGAAGGATTTCAGAGGTGCGATAGCGAGCAGACGTTATTCACAAAAAGCACTAGAGAAGGAAAAATCATCATCGTAAGTGTTTATGTTGACGATTTAATTTTTACTGGCAATGATGAAGTTTTGATGTTTGAATTTAAAAACTCTATGTTAAGGGTCTTTGATATGACTGACTTGGGAAAGATGAGGTTTTTTCTTGGGATCGAGGTACTTCAAAAGTCTGATGGTATTTACATAAGCCAAAAGAAATATGCATTGGAGGTTTTGAGAAGGTTTAATATGATGGAAAGTAATTCGGTGGGCAGTCCAATAGTTCCAGGTTTCAGAATAAGCAAAGAAGAAAATGACGACCTCGTTGACGAAACGTACTACAAGCAGTTAGTGGGTAGTTTAATGTATCTCACTACCACGAGACCTGACATGATGTTTGTTACTTGTCTCATAAGTAGATATATGACAAAGCCAACGAAGATTCATCTTCAGGCAGCTAAGAGAGCACTTCGATACTTAAGAGGGACTGTGAACTATGGAATTCATTATAAGAAAGGAGGAGATGGTGAGCTGTTGGCATTTACAGATAGCGACTACGCTGGAGATATGGAAGACAGGAAGAGTACCTCTGGTTATGTTTTTTTAATGAATTCAAGTGTTGTTTCATGGTGTTCAAAAAAACAGCCTATTGTGACTCTATCAACCACCGAAGCTGAGTTTGTGGCAGCTGCAGTGTGTGCTTGTCAAGGAGTCTGGATAAAAAGAATTTTAAAGGAGTTGGGACAATCTGATGGAGGTTGTACTACTGTGATGTGTGACAACAGTTCAACCATCAAGCTGTCTAAAAATCCAGTGATGCATGGTCGCAGCAAGCATATTGATGTAAGATTTCATTTCTTAAGGAATCTTACTAAGGAGGGTATAATCAAATTAGTTCATTGTGGGAGTCAAGATCAAGTGGCAGACATAATGACCAAACCATTAAAGCTTGAAGTTTTTCAAAAGCTTCGAAAGTTGCTGGGAGTGTGTGCAGTTTCAGAGGCAAGTGCAATGTCAGTATAAACTAATTGCTTCACAGCATTTAGTTTAAGAGAGGGAATGAAAGAGTTTTACTGCAGTTTGTTTGTTAGAATAATCTCCTAGTCTTTAGGTTACTGTTACGTGTGTTTGAATTGTTCCAAGATCCTGTTATCACTTGGCTTTATTTTCGCTAAGTGGGTTGTTTTTCTCTTTCTGTTATGATCACGTATTGAATGGCTATTTAAGCCAGTATTGTTATTAATAAAAGTAAGTCATCCAGTTTATCGTGTTGTTTTTTATTGCATCTTAAGTTTCAAAGTTCCCAACAAATTGGTATCAGAGCCATTCGCAGGCCTGATAATACTTAGCTGCAGCTAATTAAACACTAAGTGAGTGAGAGTAGCAGCACTGAAAATGACTTCAGAAGGGAGTTTTATCCAACCAGCCATTCCTCGGTTTGATGGTCACTACGACCACTGGAGTATGCTGATGGAAAATTTTCTACGATCTAAAGAATTTTGGGAGCTGATTGAGTCTGGCTATATTGAGTCCTCAAGTACATCGGTACAGACTGAGGCACAGCGAAAGAAGACTGAGGAGATGAAGCTAAAGGATTTGAAAGCGAAGAACTATCTTTTCCAGGCGATCGACCGCACTGTTCTTGACACTATTCTCAAGAAAGATACTGCTAAAGATATATGGGATGCCATGAAGAAGAAATTCGAAGGAAATGCTAGGGTCAAGCGGTCTCATCTTCAAGCTCTCCGCAGAGAATTTGAAACTCTTGAGATGCGATCCAGTGAAGGAGTGACAGAGTACTTCTCCAGGGTCATGACAGTGGCCAACAAGATGCGACTTTATGGAGAAGATATGCAGGATGTTAAAGTGGTGGAGAAAATTCTACGTTCTTTAAGTGAGAAGTTCAACTATGTTGTATGTTCTATTGAGGAGTCAAAAGATATTGATGCTCTTACTGTTGATGAGTTACAAAGCTCATTAATAGTGCATGAACAAAAGTTTCAACGACGTAATGGTGAGGAGCAGGTTTTGAAGGTGACATCTGACGGAGGAAGAGGTCGTGGTCGTGGTACCTTCAGAGGAAGAGGAAGAGGAAGAGGTCGAGCAGTCTTCAACAAGGCAACTGTGGAGTGTTACCGCTGCCATCAACTTGGACATTTTCAATATGAATGTCCTTCTGGAAATAAAGAGGCAAATTATGCAGAACTTGATGAGGAAGAAGAAATGCTTTTGATGTCTTATGTGGAATTATTTCAAGCCAATAGAGAAGATGCATGGTTTCTTGATTCTGGATGTTCTAATCACATGTGTGGCAATCGAACTATGTTCCATGATCTCGACGAAAGATTTGACACTCAGTAAAACTAGGGAACAACAGTAAGATGGATGTGATGGTAAAGGGAACTGTGAAGCTGTTGCTAGATGGAGGCAATCATGTAGTTACTGAGGTCTACTATATTCCAGAGTTGAGAAATAATCTCTTGAGCATAGGATAGTTGCAAGAACGAGGTTTGGATATTTTGATCAAAGGAGGGATGTGCAAGATATTTCATCCAAAGAAGGGATTGATACTTCAAACGAACATGAGTACTAATCGAATGTTTATCTTGCTGCCTTAGTTTCAAGCTTGCTCTTAAATACAATCTGATCAATGTTTTCAGACACAAACTCAAAACTTGTTTCATCTTTGGCATCGAAGGTATGGGCATCTGAGTTATAAGGGTCTAAGAACCTTGCTGTATAAGAACATGGTATGTCAACTTCCTAAATTCTCTGACTCAAGTGTAACATGCATAGATTGCATCAATGGGAAGCAACACAATGACCCTATTCCAAAGAAGAGTACTTGGAGAGCCACTCAGAAGTTGGAACTTATTCATGCAAATATTTGTGGTCCAGTCACTCCTACATCTAATAGAAATAAGAGGTACATTTTGTTATTCATTGATGATTATAGTAGAAAAGCATGGGTGTACTTCTTGGTAGAGAAATCAAAGGTTTTAAATTCTTTTAAACATTTTAAGACTATGGTTGAAAAAGAAACAGGGTTATTTGTTAAGTGCTTTTGCACTGATAGAGGAGGAGAATTCAATTCAAATGAGTTCAATGATTTTTGCAAACAAAGTGGGATCAAGGGGCAGTTGACCACTGCTTATATTCCACAACAGAACGGTGTCGCTAAAAGAAAAAATAGAACTGTAATGAACATGGTTCGTTCCATGTTATCTAACAAAAACATTCCCAAGCTTTTTTGGCTGGAGGCAGTGAATTGGACTATTTATATCCTAAACAGGTGTCCTACATCGGCAATCAAAGACGTTACACCAGAGGAGGCTTGGAGTGGGTTGAAATCCTCAGTAGGTCATTTTCAGGTCTTTGGTTGCATAGCACACGTTCATGTTCCAAAAGAAAGGAGGACTAAATTTGATAATAGAAGCATTACTTGTGTACTATTGGGAGTTAGTGAGGAATCAAAAGGTTACAGGCTATTTAGTGAGGAATCAAAAGGTTACAGGCTATTCGGTCCTATTGCTAAGAGAGTTATTGTGAGTAAAGATGTAATTTTTGAAGAAGAAAAGCAATGGGATTAGGATGTGAGTTATAAAGAAAAAATAGTAGTAGATTTAGAATGGGGGTGATGGTGATGGTGAGAATGATAGATGGGATGAATGAAAATGGGAATAGAGATACTACTGTTGGAGAGGTTAGAGAAACTCGTGATGAGAGAGTAAGGCAATTGCGGCAATTTCGTGAAAGGCAACCTCCTATGTGGATGGGTGATTATGTTAGTGGTAAAGATCTCTCTGATGATGAAGTTCATATAGTATTAGTGGAGTCAACTGATCCATTATCTTTTGAGGAAGCTGAGAAGAGTGCAAAGTGGAGAGAGGCCATGAACAGTGAAATCAAATCCATTAAAAAGAACCAAACATGGACACTCACTGAGCTGCCAGCTGAAGCCAAAAGAATAGGAGTGAAGTGGGTTTACAAAACCAAATACAATAAGCAAGGAAAGATTGATAAGTACAAGGCTCGTTTGGTTGTGAAAGGGTACTCTCAGAAGTATGGAGTAGACTATACAGAAGTTTTTGCACTAGTGACATGGATGGATACAGTAAGGATGATTATTGCTCTTGCTGCACAGAAGAATTGGATGATTTTTCAACTAGATGTCAAGTCAGCTTTTCTTCATGGTCAGCTGGATGAAGATGTTTATATGGAGCAACTAAGAGGATATGAGAAAAAGGGTAGTGAGCATTTAGTTTACAAGTTACCCAAAGCCTTATACAGACTAAAAAAAGCTCCACGAGCTTGGTTTAGTCGAATTGAAGCACATTTCATTAGTGAAGGATTCCAGAGGTGCGATAGTGAGCAGACATTATTCACAAAAAGCAACAGAGAAGAAAAAATCATCATCGTAAGTGTTTATGTTGATTTAATTTTTACTGGTAATGACGAAGTTATGATGTCTAAATTTAAAAACTCTATATTAAGAGAGTTTGATATGACTGACTTGGGGAAGATGAGGTTTTTTCTTGGGATGAAGGTACTTCAGAAGTCTGATGGTATTTACATATGCTAAAAGAAATATACATTGGAGGTTTTGAGAAGGTTTAGTATGATGGAAAGTAATTCAGTGGGCAGTCCAATAGTTTCAAGTTTCAAAATAAGCAAAAAAGAAAATGACGACTTTGTTGATGAAACATACTACAAGCAGCTAGTAGGTAGTCTAATGTATCTCACTACCACGAGATCTGACATGATGTTTGTTACTTGTCTCATAAGTGGGTATATGACAAAACCAACAAAGATTCATCTACAGGCAGCTAGGAGAGCACTTCGATACTTAAAAGGGATTGTGAACTTTGGAATTCATTATAAAAAAGGAGGAGATGGTGAGTTGTTAGTGTTTACAAATAGCGACTACGCCGTCGATATGGAAGATAGGAAGAGTACCTTGGGTTATGTTTTTTTAATGAATTCAAGTGTTGTTTCATAGTGTTCAAAAAAAATAGCCTATTGTACCTTTATCAACCACTGAAGCTGAGTTTGTGGCAGCTGCAGTCTGTGCTTATCAGGGAATCTGGATAAAGAGAATTTTAAAGGAGTTGAGACAATCTGATGAAGGTTGTACTACTCTGATGTGTGAAAACATTTCAACCATCAATCTATCTCAAAACCCAGTTATGCATGGTCGCAGCAAGCATATTGATGTGAAATTTCATTTCTTAAGGAATCTTACTAATGAGGGTATAATTGAATTAGTTCATTGTGGGAGTCAAGATCAAGTGGCAGACATAATGGCCAAACCATTGAAGCTTGAAGTTTTTCAAAAGCTTAAAAAGTTGCTGGGAGTATGTGCAATTTTGGAGGAATATGCAATTTCAGTATAAACTAATTGCTTCACAGCATTTAGTTTAAGAGAGGGAATGAAGGAGTTTTATTGCAGTTTGTTTTTTAGAATAATGTAACATCTCACCCTCGACGGGAAGGGTAGAATGGTAATTTGGAAAGGGGTGAGAGTGATTAGGACTGATTGGAAAATTTTCATGCATACTTTTATTTG
>JANVCL010000214.1:14427026-14443382 GCA_026546855.1 Erythroxylum incrassatum | reverse complement strand
AAACCAAGACCCAAACAAAAGCTAAAGTTTGGAACCATGGCTTACCTTGAATCCTTAACCAATCAAGGGGTTTCTTGGGTCAAATGATAGCTTGGACTCTCCTCCACCTCTTTCCTTCTTGGACTTTCTTCAAAAACTTCCTTGAACTCTTAGAAAATCACAAACCTAGCTTTTTCTTCTTTTTCTTCCCTTCTTTCTCTCCTTTTTCGACCACTCTCTCCTCTCCTCTCTCTAATTTCGTCCACTCCCTCCTTTCCTAAGCAATCTTCATTTAATCTCTTCTTTTTATACCCTAACTTAAGCCACTTAAGCCCAAAGGCCCATTAGACTTTTAATGAGAAAGCTTTGTCCATTACTAACCTAAGTGCCTCTCTTAAGCCCAAGGCTCATTATACTCTTGGGCATTTATCACCTAACTCTTTAATTCCATTTAATTCATGCTAACCCATGCCACCTAACCTAGTTAATACTACCATACTAATTAATGCCAACATAATTAATCCATTTAGATTCCAAAAAATCATGTAATCATGCTTAACAAAATAAAAAAAATTCAGGGGCCAACACGATGCATCACTGAACACCTCATACCCTCCAGTCCCTGATGGAATAGCCAACATCGGTGCAGTAGTCAACCAGTGTTTCAGCTCCTCAAAGCTCCTCTAGCATTCCTCAGTCCATCAGAAAGTTACATTCTTTCTCAGAAGTTTTATCAGAGGGGCTGAGATTAGTGAAAACCCCTTGACAAACCTCCAGTAATAACCTGTCAATCCTAAGAAGCTTCAAAGCTCCAACACATTCCTTGTAGCTTCCCACTTCAACACTGCCTCAATCTTCTTCGAGCCAACCTGAATAAGCTCCAGTCACTATGTGGCCCAGAAATACTACCTCATCCAGCCAAAATTTACACTTACTAAATTTGGCATATAATTGCTTCTCTCTCATAATCTGTAAAATAATCCTCAAATGCTCTGCATGCTCCTGTCTAATCCTCGAATACACCAAAATATCATTAATAAAGACAATCACAAACTGATCAAAGTAGGGCTGAAAACTAAGTCATTCAGTACTACCTCTCCTTATGCCTATTCACATCTGTGTCACTTCATTTTATGGGAGATTGTTGCCCTCCAGGGAGCAAACACCCAGGTCCTTGCTATCGAGGAGAAGCTTCTCTAAGTCATAATAAAAATATTTTCTAGCGCTCTCTGTTGCTTTTGTTTACAGGGAATTTAAATGCCCTTCGCTAGTGGCAATTCACCACCGGTTCTAGCGTTGCTAGTGATTTCCTATTCTGAAGGAAAAACAAAGCAGAAAATAGCCAGTACAAAACATATCCAAATTTCAAAATTACAGGAGTAAGAATAGGAAGTAGACGTCATTTTAAAAGGCATAAAGCAAAAAAAATAATTTTGATTTATTTTTCCTTTTAGAGTAATTACAAACTCATGGCAGACGCATAGGCAATTTTCAAAACAAGAAGGAAACAATTTTAATATAGAAGTAGATGCGGTATAAAATTTTTAGAGGACTAGTTTCTACTTTAATTAAACATTAACCCTTAATTTTTATCAAATCAATAACAATCAAACAATTTTAATCAAATTATAGTTAAAGTTAGCTCTAATACAACTGATGGGAAATCGGAACAAGATCAGATCCTAATTGCAGTGTAATAATTACAAAACTTTTTCATATTTTAATTTACTGAAAACAAAGATCACTTTAATTCTATAAAATAATTAACACATAAATCATAATAAAACATGAATTTAAATTTGTACCTTATTCTAAAGCTTGATCATATTCTTATCGTATCCCTTGAATTGTTTCCAAAACTGATCTATCTTAACTATTGTACAAGTGTCTGACTTCTAACGTTATCTGCATAACAAATTGAAATAACTCTATAACTCTTGCAAAAAGGATTAAGTAAGAAGTGTTAGCTTTATTAAAGCTTAAATCTATTTATAATAAGTTTTTGGACATTTTAGTAACTTAATTAAAATTAAATTATATTTTCAATTAAATTTTAATTAAAATTACAAACAATTCTAATTAAATATCAATTATGCCAAATAAGATACAATATCTCATATTGATCATTATTTATTAAATATCTCATATTTAATCATAAAGTTTTTCAAACTTTACAGTCAAGTCTAACTTGGTTAAAATATCTTTGTTCTTTTTAACTCGTTCTTTATGTTAAACTCATTAGGGTCCCAAATATGTTGGCAATGATTATAAATTATAATTCTAATTTATAATTAGATTAGATAAATTAAAACCCCTTTAATTTATATTTAATTCTCCAATTAAACAATTTATAACCATAAATCAAGATTAATGTTTAGCAACACATCATCACACTCAAATATTTAGGAATGTCAAAGTGGTTTTGATTAACCTTTTTGTGTATGATTCTTTTATATAATTCAATCCTTTCATCATATAATGTTCTAATTTAACATAGAGTAGGGAATTAATGTCTACTTTATTTTTAGTCTAATTATATTAGTTCTCTGTCATTACCTATTGATTCAATTAATGACATTAGTAAACTATTTACAAAACGTCATTCTATTTTGGTTAAGGATTTTCCGAATCAATACTGGTCGAGAACAATAGATTCTCTCGAATTATTTTGGGATGATAAATCCTATCTTGATTGCTCAACTGCCTTCATATAGTTCATATTACATCCAATGACTACCGAATGTGCTATCAATGATTAAAATAAGTCATAAGTAATACCAAAACAAAACAATCCTTATACGAGATAAATTTGGAGATCTTGAAGCAAAATATCACTTATACACTCATTACAATAAAAATTTTCATAAACATATAAGTAATGTTTCAAATGGATTTCTCATTTCGGGTCAGTTTAGTGAACTTGTTCTCTAACAAAACCCACATGTTTATTTAAGTATCTCTACACTTTAACCTATAAGATCGACGACTTCCTTCGTGAAGAAAAACATAACGTGTGCTAGTCCTTTTATGTTCTATTAATATCTAGTCTTAATAAAACAATGACTAGGAATAATTTAGAGATAATACATAAATGCAATATGAATCTCATGATTATAATCTCATTATAATTTTATTTTTAATGTATAATTATCTTATAGACTTTATCATATGCAAGATAAAGAATATCTTTAAACTTTGTTACTAAATATTTTAGAATATCCTTTTCAAAAATAAATGTTTATTTGTTGGGAAAAATATTTTTAATGATCCATTTTAAAATGAATTTATAAAATTTTTATAATAAAATAAAATAATAATTAAAATTAAAATATTTAAATTATTTTAAAGTAAAAAGTAGATAATGATAAATTTATTTGATAATAAAATAATTTATCACTAATTATTTTGTATGTAAATAATAATAAAATTGTGAAAATGAAAAGAAAAGGTTAGTACAACTTTTCATGATTTTTGTGAAATTATGGAATCAAGAGGAAACTAAACAAAAGCAAAAAAAAATACATTTTTATTAATAGCCAAAAATCACAATTCACTTGCTGGCTTTAAATCTTCGGACAAGAAACAAACTTAACGGCTTGTGACTAGTCATGTTTGGAACAAGCTCTAATCCCACGTTCCCACTTGCTGTCGAATCGATGATGGGATGCACTGGTCTGGTCAGTTCTCAGGAAACTACGTGCGGGTTAACCAACTTTAGCGGCTACGTCCTTTGTTTACACATCTTAGGTGCAGACGTGACTCACATAAATGGATGGTGAGGATAGAGTGGCACAGAATTGGGCCAAAATTGATGGCACAGAGAATTTGAGGGCTCTTAGGTGACAGATGAAGGGATTGTAAAATGAAAATATTGTTGTTTTGGCAAAATAAATTGCATAAGAACATGTTTCTATAACACTTGAAATGAAAGCATTAACATATTTTATATAATACAATTTATTAATTTATATGCACCTGAATTATTATTATAATTAAAACTATTTTATTTTATTAGCACTGTATTAATACTTTATTAGCGCATTTCTTACAAACTCTATTGCAAAAAATTTAATAATACACTGTAAATATAGTCAAGATAGTTGTAAAATTCTTTTAATTTTTATGGAAATTACATATTTGTAAATAATAGACTTATTTATTTTAAATATAAGGAATTGATTTTGTTGTATACTTCTATTTTAATAATTAAATAATAATAAATGAGAAAATTAAGTTTGTGAATTGAAAATAATGAATTTATTCTTTTTAATTCACTAACATTCTCTCCGTAATGACATTTTAGTGGATTTAAAACTAACATACATTTAATTTTGTATCAACTTGGTGTCCACTAAAATAAGACTTTGGCGAGTTGTTCATGTTACATTAGGTGCATTGAGTTCAAGTTACAGAGAGGGAAAGAGTGTATTTTTGACATTAAGACCTTCAGTAAATTAAAAATTGAAATTTCAAAATGAATGTTATCATTTATAATATGTTCAAATGAAGTCTAAATAATCAAAAATTTGGACGATACAAGTGTTTAAAGTTTCAAGTTATGAATACTTCACAAAATAACCACAATTAAACTCTTTCTTTAGCCTTCTCCAAAGCTCTGAAAAAAATTTAAAATTGAGTACAAATAGTATTGTTCAACTATAGTTTTAATAAAATTCGATTTCAAAGATTAATTGGGAGTAGTGTACTATTTAGACTCAAACATTTTTTCTATCATGTGTATCTATCTCATGCAACTTCTATTTCTTATTCAATCTTTGAAATATAGAAGATAAGATTTTTAAAATGTACATTGTCAGCCACGTGGCCATGTGTGGTGATCATGTCCCTTTAAACTATTAATTGTGATCATGTCAAGCGAATGGATGTAATCTAATGTATGACGTTATTATTTAATTAATAAAAAGATATCCTTTATCTTTGTATATTAATTATATTTGATGTTTTACTAAAAGTAAAATCTTTTGAATCATTACTATATGTAATTGAAATTATGATGGGATCATAATTGTGAGATTCAATTTACATTTTTATATATTATTCTTAAATATTCCTATTTGTAATTTCATCAAAAAGGATATTGTTGAAATGTTAAAACCCGTACACATTATGTTTCTTTCTTATGAAAAAAGTAGTTGATCATATAAATTAAAGTGCAGAGATACTTAAACTAATGTGTGGGTGATTATTAGAAAATAAGTCACTAAATTGATTCAAATATAAGAATATCAAATGGAATATTATTTATGTGTCTATGAATTTTCTCATAATGATGATTGTATAATTGGTCCTTAGACTTGAGATTACTAAGATATCTCACACGGGAATTATTGTGTTTTGATGTTAATTATGAATTATCCTGGGATAATTTAATCGGTAGTAATTGGATGCGGTATGAACCAAACGAAGATAGTTGAGTAAGTCAATAAAGGATTTGTCACTCTAAAGTAATTAGAGAGAATGTTTTACTGTTCTTGATTAGTAATGATTTATAAAATTTTTTGGCTAGAGTGAATTGACATTGAAAAGTTGTTTTCAAATATCAATTACTAATTATAAGAACAGACATGATTGAATGAAAAGAGTAGACATTGTATCCATACTCTATTCAATTGAAACATTAGATGACGAAATGATTAAATTATACATCATAATTATGCATGGATATGTTAAGTCAAACCACTTTGACATTCCTGATATTTGAGTGATCATGACATGTTGTTAGCTGTCAATCTTAATCTATGATTGTAAATTATTTCAATAGAAAATTAAAGATAAATTAAAATGAGTTTTAATTTATCTAGTTTTAATTGTGAATTAGAATTAGAATTTATAATCATTGTCAATATATTAGGAACCTAATGGGTCACACATTAAAGAATAACTTATGAAGTAAAAATCAAATTTTATTATGTTTTACTTAATTATACAGTTTGAGAAACTTTAGAGATTAAATATGACATATTTGATTTTATTAAAATTAAATTAATTATAATTAGAGTATGACTTTAATTATAATTAAGGAATTTAATTTTAATAAAAATTACAAAACCTTAAGGCTTTTTCTATAAATAGGAATAAGGATCAGGGAGCTATAACTTATGTCCAACCTCTCAAAGTGTTGAGAAGTTGTTTTGTGGATATCATCAGAGATTGGACAAGTGAACAGCTCGTGGTTGACAAATTGAAAAAGATGTTAAGGATTTCAATAGGAAACACGAATAAGGTATGATTCCATACCAATTGATTTGCGTTTTTATTCAAGCTATTTAATTATCGGGATTCGATTAGAAACTGTAAAATATTTTTATTTCTACTGTGCCTATGATTCATTCATGCTTGGTTTCCAACAAGAACTTGATGTCATTCTAATACTCAGTCACAATACATATGTGGTGATCATGTCCCTCAGAACATGACGCCACTCTAATTCACAATCACAGTAACATATACGGCTGACGGACACGATTATGTGCTCCATTTACATGTTCATGTCTATCCTCCATTGTTGTCTTCTACCTCATACACAGTTATAGAAGCTTACACATTCATCCATAAGGTCGTGTCCACCATTTACACAGGTGTGTGTAACCTAGACATGGACATGGATACTAAAAATAACTTCCAATCACCAATTTTTGCCTCAAATTAGTCCGATATTCATTTTGTTTGATCCATAAAGATCTGTAACACTTGTGAAGCCCAAATTAATGAAATTGATCTAACAAATATGTCTAAAATGGAGTTAAACCCACAACAATCTCCCTATACAACCCGTTTTGAAGGAGAAATCAATCGCCTCATTGTTCACTTACTATAAAATTCAGGCTTACTCTATCATTTTTTTGTTTGGTGTATATGAAGACTTTTTTCAATCACATAAATTTAGAGGATTAAGAATATCCTTATATAATTATCTTCAATAATATCATATTTAGAAATATGTTTATAATACACAAGTTAAAATATTAAAAAGACATATATAATTTATATTAATTATTTAATTTTCTAAAATATTTTTCTTTTGACTATCATGGTATACATGGTAATAATTGTTGTTCAAGAGAGGCTTTTTATGGTTAATAAAATTTCAATGAGTCAAATTAGTTTTTTAAGTAACTTTTATTATTTGTGTTATATTGATATAATTCCTTGTTAAATTTTGTATGATTCTTATTCTCACGTTTCAACACTTATTTGTAATGCTTACATAATAATTATCTACTATATAGGGGTAAGACTGTGTACTATAAAATTTTCTTAGAGCTTACTTTATTGTTGAACTTCAGATTGGGTGTGATGATGATAGAAATTATGTAATCCACATGTAACTTTTTATATAAAATTTATATTTTTTTTCATCAATAATTTTGAAATCATGTATATTTAATATGTTTATTCATATATTTCAAACAATATAATTAGTAAATTTTTTTAAATTACAGTTACATATATTTGACTCATCATCATCATCATTATTATCACATTTAGTCTGAAATCCTGCAGTAAAGCAGAATCTAGAAAAGTCTGACAGTATGCAGGCTTATTCCTACATAGTAAAGAAGCTGTTTTCAATAGATCTACATGTAGATGTTGTTGAAAAGTGATTCAAATATCGTGGAAGGTTAAATTAGTCTTTTTCTTTATAGTTGAATAAGTCATGTTTTAGTTTAGATAGAGTCCAGATCATGATTTAGTTTAGATAGAGTTTGGTACAAAGTGAGGATATGGTGTTAGTTTGTTGAGTATGTAGCTTATAAAAGACACTGTTTCTATGTTGAATAATAGATCTCTGCAATGTCTTATTTCGTTTTCTATTGTTCATGAGTTTCCTTATTTTATATTTATTTTTGTTCTTTGTTCAAAGCCAACAGATGTGATAGAAAAAAGTGATGCAGATTAACATAATAAATACTGAAAAAAGAGTAAGAATAATAAATCACATGTAATAATAATAATATGAAATCACTAATATATATTTGACTATTTTAAATATTCAAAGTAGCAGAGAGATCGAAGCTGGATTAGAAGATTATTTCTTGGAAAGTAACGAGGAGTTTGACTATAAACTCTCTGAATCAGAAAAGCAGAAAATTGTCAGTGTAAGGACATAATCTTCCGTGAGCATGAAGTAAGTGCATATCTCTTCGAAAAAGGCAAGACTACTACTAGCAGCTTGTCTCTCGGTATTTTAGATTTAACCCCTGTTTCAACTTTCGTTGATTAGCGTACAAGTGAATAAGGCGAATGACATGACTTGGCACAAGATGGTGATAATCAGGTGGCATCAGCCACATCTTGTGGATGATGTATAACAATTCCAACAATTTTCAAATTCAAGAATTGGGCTTTGATTTTAAGAACTATGATTTAATTTTAATTAAACTTAAGATTATTATGATTAATTAATATATTTTAATTAAATAATATTTATTAATTTTAATTATAAATTAGAATAAAATTAATTATTAAAAGTTAAAAATCTTATTATTATTTTTAAAAGTACCTAGCATACAGGTAGCAACATAAAGATCACACTATCAAGAAAATATTAATCGATAAATATGAACTTAAATTCATTTAATATTTATAATTTATTTTGAATATTTTACAAATGTTAAAGTTAATTGTAAACATTCCAAAAATTTAAAGTTCAACTTATATTTTAATAAAAAATATAGAGTAAAAAAATAAATAAATAAAAATATTACCAAATTATATAGCTTTTCATGTCATTTTTTGGTACACTATAATGATTTTTTAAAATGAATGGATAACTAATAGTTCAATACTTTATTCCTTTACCACTTCATGAATTTATAAACGTTTGCACAAAATTATGTTTGAAAATATTACTCTATCTAAATGTAACTAATGACTAAATTTATTTATGCATTTTGTTCACATGAGGACCATGCTTAACAAAGCAAAAAGGAAAAAAATTTGGACCATTCTTGAATACACACTTGGATGAACTTGGTATTTAACTATACCAGGAATAGTTGTTTAATTCGTTTTCAAGCTTGTGTCTTTGGGTTTTGTTTTGTTTTCGAAGGCATGGAAACCCAAGTACAGCAGAATTCCAGCAGCAGCAGTAAGAATAGTGAGACTATTTCAGCCCGATCTCCTCCTATTTCTCTTCTTACCCCTTACCAGATGGGAAAATTCCATCACTTTTTCTCTTAGCCGTTTTTATCGTGTAGTTAATTTGAGAGGTCTGGTGTTGTTCATCTTTCTTTTTCAATTTATTTTTGTTTGTGGATTTGCTATGGACCCAATCTACTACCATTAACAGCAGTAGAATCCATCAGTGGGAAATTCTGAGATAGTCCAGAATGGGAACA
This sequence comes from Erythroxylum incrassatum, assembly GCA_026546855.1. Lineage (NCBI taxonomy): Eukaryota > Viridiplantae > Streptophyta > Magnoliopsida > Malpighiales > Erythroxylaceae > Erythroxylum > Erythroxylum incrassatum. Next base: position 14,434,041 of record JANVCL010000214.1, on the reverse strand, counting down.
AGCGAATATGTCAGCGTCAGGCAATTAAAAGCTTAAGAAGATGGCTGAGATTGTGTTATTTGAGATGTACTTAATAGATTCAGAAGGCAACCAATCTATCCTTTTACTATTATATTTTTATTTAGTCGACTACTTAATGCTAGAATTTTAGATCTAATGCATTTAGTTTAACTATATAAATGATTGTTTTCAGAATTGTTTTACCACCCTTGACCAGACAGAGATGTTACAGCAATGTTATTGTTTTCAGAATTGTTTTACCACCCTTGACCGGACAGAGATCTTACAAGAATGTTGTTGTTTTCAGAATTGTTTTACCACCCTTGACCAGATAGAGATCTTACAACAAAGTTAATTATTTAATATTTACAATTTTATTTTTTCTTTTCATAATATTATTTAATTATTTAATAATTCTTTGGTTAAATAAAAAGATATTACAATAAAATTTTATATAATTTTTGAATAATATTCACAAGTTAATTATAGTACTCAATTTAAATTAAGAGATCAAAAAATTATATTACTTAATTTAAATTAAGAGATCAAAAAATTTATTATTATTATTATTATTATTATTGTTATTATTGTTATTATTATATGTTTTTTATTATAGTTATAAACTTAATTTTTGTAGAATAAAATATCTAAAATCTATATTCTTATAAGAATAGTCGTTGAAATGCTAAAATATATAATATTTATATCCTTATAATTTTTTTAAAGTAATGTCTTCATAAGTCATTTTACACATAAACAGTTAATATTAAACAGCTAATTTTACCAAACATCTTTAATAAACAGTTAATGCAATCCGCTGGTCAAACCAGCTGATATAATCAGCTATCAGCTATCAGCTATCAGCTGATTGCCAAACAGGGCCTAAATATCAACTAGTAACCAAAAGAAACAACAAACTTTTAAGTTGAACAATCTTTAATGAAATAAGAATAACTTTTTTTAGAAACTTGGACTATTTAGAACTAGACTTAATAAGCTTTAAATCAATATTTAGTTCTCCAATAAAAGCATCCATTTGCCATACCAAAACGTCTCTTATGCTTTTCCACTTTTGAAGACAAAAAGTCATGTTTACTTAATTTCAAAACTTTCAACACTCCCCCGTAGACTGGACTGCTTCACAACACCAACTCTCTCTCTATGTTGCTGAAATCTATCTTTCTTGAGGGGTTTTGTAAAAATATCGGTTGTTTGATCAAGTGTTTTGATATATTCTACCTCAACGTCCTCGCTGGTAATGCAATCCCAAATGAAATGAAATCTTGCATCTATATGCTTCCTTCAATCATGAAACACCGGATTTTTTGCAAGAGCAATGTCCCTGTAATTTTGGTCGCCTCTTTTTGAGCAAAATGAAGTTCGCTTAGCAATCTCCTTGGCCATATTGCATGACATGCTCTGGCAATTATGAAAATATACTCTGATTCACATGTTGAGAGTGTAATTGATTTTTGAACACCATGAAATTGCATTTTCTCCAAAGAAAAATATAAACTCGTTAGTACTCTTCCGATCATCAATATCACCAACGTAATCACTTTCAAATTATCCTTTTAAGTGAGCCTTATTCAAAGAAGTATAAAAAATGACATAATTAAGAGTACCTTTCAAATATCAAAGAATTCTCTTTACGACTAGCATATGTTCTTCATTTGGGGTCTCCATAAATCAGCTCACTAATCCCATGACAAATAATATATCAGGCCTAGTATATGTCAAATACCTTACGCTTCCCACAAGGCTTTGAAATGCAGTTGGATCAACTTTCCTTAATCATCCTTGGAGAGTTTTACTCCACACTCTATTAAAGTATTCACGGGATTGCAATCTATCATCTTAAAAAAAAATTATAATCTCTCTTGCATACCAATCTTGAGAGATAAATATCCTATCACTCCATTGTTTTACTTCTATCCCTAACTAATATGACATAAGCCCCATATCACTCATCTCAAATTCCTGTGTCATTGCCTTCTTAAAGTCATCATACACACATGTGAATTATTTCCTATAAGAATGAGGTCATCCACATAAATGCACACAAATAAAATATCATCTTTCTCTTTTTTAACATAAAGTCCATATTCATGAACGCACCTTAAAAAACCATTCTTATTAAGATATTTGTCGAGGGCACTACACCAAGATTAAGGCCATACAACCCCTTCTTCAACTTTAGCACTTTATTTGTTGACTTTTAACCAAAAATTCTTTCGGCTGTTCCACATATATTGCTTCTTTAAGAACACCATTAGAAATGCCAACTTCATATCCATTTGATGAATTGTTCACCGATTTTGAGTCGCAAGAGTGACCAATAACCGTATTGTCTCCAAGCAAGCAATGGGAGTAAATACTTCTTCATAATCCATACCATTCTTTTGTTTATACCCCTTTACTACTAGCCTCGCCTTATTCCGTTCAATTTCTCCTTTCATATTTTTCCTTAGCTTATAAGTCCATTTAACTTCGATTACTTGATGACCATTTGGTAGTGTGGCAAACTCCCAAATGTCATTTTTTCAATGGAATGAATTTCTTCCTCTATAACTTGTACCCATTTTTTTTCTTTAATAGCCTATTCAAAACTTAAAGATTCATCATGTGTGATAAACAAAAAATATTCTCCTGATCTATTCTTTTAGTGGCATCATAGAGAACTCCGATGTTTCGAAATCTTTGAGGTTGTTCACTTGAGTTTATTAAGAAAGGTATGGAAGGATTTGACTCTCACCTTCAGTTTCGTGGTCTCATTGTCATCTTCTCCCAAATATGGAAGAAAACTATATATCTCTTCTTAAACACTTAAATCCCATTAAACATCATTCTCAAAATCTATGTCTCTACTAATCACAACTTTCTTATAAACAGGGTCAAAGCATTTGTACCTTTTAGAGTTCTTGGTATAGCCAATAAAAATCATCTTTTTGCTCCTATCATCAAGTTTTGTCCTTTTCTTGTTCAGATACATGAATATAACCAATATATCCGAAAACTCTTAATTGTCGCACAGTTAGCTTCCATCCGTTCCATGCTTCTTGTAGGGTTATTGTCTCCAAACTCTTTGTAGGTGAACGATTCAAGAGATAAACCGCACATGCAACTTCCTTGGCCCAAAACTCCTTAGGCATAGTCTTACTTTTTAACATCGTCCTGACCATATTAAGAATTGTCTTTTTTCTTTCTCCTTACAACTCTATTTTGTTGTGGTGTTCTTAAGATCATCATAAGATGTCGAATACTATTTTCCTCACAAAAAACCTTGAATTCATTAGAAGCGAACTCTCCATCTCTATCGGTTTTTAGAGCTTTAATTTTATGCTCACTTTCTTTTTCAGCAAGAAGCTTGAATTTTTTAGAAGTCTGAAAAACTTCACTCTTGTTCTTCAAAAAATAAATCCACGTCTTTCTCGTGTAATCATCAATGAAAAGTACAAAATTTGAGCATTTACCGAAAGATTGTGGGTTGATAGGTTCACATACATCTGAATGCACAAGTTGTAGAGGCTTGGTTGCTCGCGAAAGTGACAACTTTAGAAAGCTCTTTTTTACATATTTTCCAAATAGACATGCCTAACACAATTGATTTAGGTGGTTGATTTTACGAACTCCTTTCACCATATTTTTGCTTTTAGCATTTTCAGCCCTTTAAAGTTGAGGTTTTTAAATCTCATATGCCAAATCCACGAAGGATCCTTGTCAAAAGTTTGTAAGCACTTCACTTCCACTATTTTCACATTTAATAAGAACATTCGATTCTTTGTCATAGAAACTTTACCACAAGTCTATCATTTTTATTTCGAAGCCATAAATAATTGTTCTCCATTTTCACTGTGTCCGCTCTCTAAAAGTTGGCTAATGCTCAAAATATTGCTCTTCAGTTTTGGGATGTAGAAGACATTCTGGAAAAGTTAAGGTCTCCATCTTTTGTGGCCAAAATCAATGAGCCTTTTCCCTTAATCTCTACCTTTCTATCATCTCTAAAATGAACATTCTCGATCACTTTGTATCCAACTCTACAAATTTTCTTTTGTCTCCTATCATATGATTGCTTGTGCCATTATCAAGATATCACATTACATCTTTTTCTATGGAGCCATCATTTTAAGAAAACAAAAGAGTATTACCTTTCACCTCCTTATGCTAAATAAAGTTCATCTCCTCATCACAATTCTTAATTTGACATTCCTAATAATAATGACCATTCTTCCCACATGCATAGCATTATACTTTCTTTTATCCTTTCTTCAATTACTAATAATAATGACCATTCTTGCCACATGCATAGCATTATACTTTTCTTTTATCCTTTCTTCAATTATTAATTATTTCTTTCTCGTCTACAACCTCTTTGAAAACTCCTATTTCCACAATCATGAACTAAATTTTGTTCATCATTTTCTTGACTGCGACCACAATATAACCTCGGCCTTTACCATGACCTCAACCTCTTCCTCCTTTCTCATTTCCCTTATAATTAAAGGAAATTTTTGTTTGTAAAACTTGCTCTACTAGTTCTTGTTAGGTTCTCTTCATTCTTTCTTTATGAGCTAACAATGATCCATTTAACTCATCAATGATCATGGACTCTATGCCCTTCTATTCCTCAATTGCCACTACCACATAATTTAACTTCATGTTAAGAGAGCACAAAATCTTCTCTATGACTTATACATCTTCTATCTTTTTATAGAGCCGCTTCATTTGATTTACCATCACCAATATTCAAGTAAAATAATCTGCGATGGACTCATTCTCCTTCATCGAAATCGACTGAAACTCAACACTTAGAGTTTGGAGTAGCACCTTCTTCATCCTATCAACTTCAACCATGAAAGTGTTTAGGACTTCCTACACATCCTTTGCTGTTATCACATTGGCTATCTTCTCGAACATATTATCTCAATCCCTTGACTAATAATTGAGGGTGCACTTTGATCTCTGTTCACTACCAACTTTCTAGTTCAGCCGTGGTTGCACTATCCTTGTCTTCGGAATTTGTCATATCCCTTTTCGATAAGGTCCCATAAGCAATGAGACCTAATTATAGCCCATCAATCATAGTTTATTTTGGTGAGTCGTGGGTATTGGAAGGTGATATTTGTTTTGGTTGTCATTTGAACAAAGCTTTTATGCCAATTTGTTGAAACTATAGAGGAAGAAGAAAAGAAGATAACTGAAAAACTTTTATTTCTATCTTTCAACTTCTTATCTCAATCACATATAATCTTATTACAAGTCTTTTTATAGGTTAAATTTCAACTAGTAATCAACAGAAACGGCAAAATTTTCAGCAGATTGAGATTATTTAAAACAAGACTTAATAAGAGCATCCATTTGCTTTCCCAAAACGTCTCTTACGTTTTGCCACTTTTGAAGACAAATAGTCATGTTTACTTAATTGTAAAACTTTCAACAAAGATAAGGTAAAATTCAAATGCATACATATCTATACCTTATTAATACTTTGCACCTGCCATGAAAGTCAAGGATTAACACCTATTGATCAATTGATATATGTGGCTGAAACCCTAAAATGTGGATAAGTTTTTCTCTTTTTAGCATCCATTGCTGTTTCAACGAGGCCGGGCCCAGATTGTAGGTTTCAGTTGCAGATGCCCATCAAACTATTGATTGCAAAATAGAGAGATGCACATTCTTTTATCCACAACTTTTACGAACCTGATATCTAATGGAACGCATTTCCCTGGCAAAATCAATCACAAGTCTCGCGGCTCGACCATTGACAGCTCTTGGCTTCAATAATCACAAGTCTGCATACTAGATGATTGACTTCTCTTAGCTTTAATTAGTTGACTACAACTAAATTTTTTAAATAATTTTTAATCAAAATTTTAACTAAATGATTTAAAAATATAAATTTAAAATAAACATATTTAATTTCAGACTATTATATAAAATTTCTTCTTAAATTATCAGTCACAAGTTATTTACATATTCAAAATCTAGCAATATTCACATAGTAAAAAAAAACACTCAAATATTTTTAGAGTAAAAGATATGAGTACTAGTTGCCTAATGTCTTCAGGCTAATTGATTGAGTTCTCTTGCCTTCAATTAATTGATTTACTCCTTTTAAACATGTGAATCTGTTGAAAAATTAACCGTGATTAAATCATGACTGTAACAAAAAAAATATGTTTTTATAAATTTTAATGAAATTTCTTTATTTAAATAATTTAAAAATAGAAACTATAAATAAAAATTAAATTGTAACTATTTTAGATTGTTACAAAAATTTTGTAGTCAAATTGTCGATTGCAACTTAGTCATACGTTCAACCTCTAGCAATATTCACATAGTAAAAGAAAAATTCAAATATTTTTAGAGGAAAATACAGGAGGACTAGTTGCATAATGTCCTTAGGCTGGATGATGAGTTTTCTTGGCTTCAATGAGTTGATTTACTCCTCTTGAAACTGTGATTGTGTTTAAAAATTAATCATCAATAAATTATGAGTGCAGCAAGATATTTTGTATAATTTTCTAATTGAATTTATTTAATTAAATAATTTGAAAATATGAATTATAAATAAAAATTAAAATGTACTTAAGTTTAGATTGTTACAAAAATTTTCTTCTCAATTTTTCACTCATAAGTTATTCACATTTTCAACCTCTAGCTTTATTAACATAGTAAAAAAAAATCAAATATTTTTAGAGGAAGAGAGAGGAGGACAAGTTGCGTAATGTATTTTTCCTATTTATAAAAAAGAAACTAGGTTTCTTTCTAATTAAAACTAAATTACTAATTATAATTAAAGTCTAAAATAATTATAATTAAAGTCTAACCCTAATTATATTTATAATTAAATTTTAATAAATTTAAATATTTCATATTTGATTCCTAAAATACTACAAGAAAAATGTGGATTAGCAACGGAAATTTAGAGATGGAAAATATACCGTTGGAAATTAGCAACGGAAAGCATATTTCCGTCACTAAAATTGATTAATTTAGCGACAGTACTAAT
>JANVCL010000214.1:14404856-14426926 GCA_026546855.1 Erythroxylum incrassatum | reverse complement strand
AAAATATCCTTAAACATTCTAACATAACACTTTCTAGAAGAAAAATATCCTCCATTGTCTTAAGCTTCTAATGCCTCTGAAAACATTTCATTTGGTTCAGTGATTAAGAAGATACACTTCACACATTTTGGACTGTTCTTGTCTAACACAGTTTACTATGCATAACTGCCATATGAATTTTCAAAGTCTTAGTAACTGAATCAGATTCCAAGTTTTTCATACCATTTGTAGCTCCATGTCTCCTTTTTACCACAAATCAAAAATCATCTCATTTGGATCAGTAAAACTCCAGAAATCATCAAAATACCGAAGTCTGGTCGGTAGAATAGCACCAGTTGATATCCTTTAAGAACACACTCACTGTACCAGTATCAGTCTTTTCACTCAATCTTTCTCATTTCATTTCAGATAGCTTCGAATCTTGGGGTGATGTAGATAAATGTCTTACAAATCCAATGGTTTAAGAATCAGATCGTTTGGATGCCTAAAGAAGAAGTTATGGCCAAACAACTCAAACAGGTTTATGCCCTTACTTGAAATGTATATGTCTCAGTGCGAATGCCATAACTTTTGCTACAAATGTCAGATTGACTTTGTTTTTGGACCATTAGAATGAAGACTTTGAGCTCTATAACTTTCATGAAGACCTCAAAGGCTAATTCTATCGTCTTACTTCTGTATCATCTCACGTTTCCTCCGTATGCTTTTTATCGTCTATTTCTTCCGTCTACTTTTCATCGTCTACTTTCTTTCGTCTGCTTTTTATCTTCTGCTTTCTCCCTCTGACTTTTTGCATCTACTTTTTTCCATCTTCTTTTTATCATCTGCTTTCTTCCGTCTGCTTTTTTGTGTCTGATTTTTGCGTCTGCTTTTTTCCCAGAACGTCTCTACTTATAAGGGTCATAACTTTTGACTCCAATATCCAAAATTTTCATATAATATACCGTTGGAAAGATAAAAGAAAAATTTACAACTTCACAGAAGGAATCTTTACCAAAATCCATTTTTATCAATCCCAAATTTTTCCCTGAAGTCCGAAGGCGAATTTCCCCTTCATACACCAATATACTGCACCAATTCTTAACTTCGTGACAACTTTTGAGATTCTTAGGGACAGAGTTGGAATTTGATGTCTTCATACGAAATGTAGCCATATATCTCTAGTTTAATCCAAATCAAGAATCATCTCATTTGGATGACTAGAGAAAACGTTATGGCTAAAAGACTGAAGCATACTCAATCAATATTTTCCAGATCACTACCAATCTTGTTTCTACATCTTTCCTTATTACAACTCATACCAAGATCACTCCTTTTATTCTTTCTACTCCTCATTTTCAATAAAAATCACATTTATTAAGAAGTATACCCAGAAGTTGTCAATGAATGCACGTACCACTTTTTTATGCGAAAACATTCAATATTTATATGCATATATGCTAACATGATACATGAGCAAGGAAATGCATTGTCCTACTTTCTCTTTGAGCTCATATGTACTGAAATTTTAGGTCCTAACCCTTAATATGGGGACGGGATGTTACAAAATATGCCTTAGTTTTTTTTCTTTATAGATTTCTGAAATTACCACTGACCTTTTTGTAGAAGATAAAGAATAATCTCATATTCCATCCTCATTAAAAGTTAGATAATGGCTAATAATTGTCTTTTTGGTATTTGGATTATATAATTTATAGGCCTTTGAATTTGTACTATAACCTATGAAAATACATTACTCACCTTTGTCATCTAACTTCTTTTTCAACTGAACTAGTATATGGGCATAAGCAATGCACCCAAAAAATTTGAGATGCTAAATGGAAGGTTTCCTCCCGCTCTAAGCTTCCTTAGGTGCTTTGTCATTAAGTTTTTTTTATGGAAACCTATTTAAAATATAAATTGCACAAGCAATAGAATCTGCCCAAAATTCTTTAGGCAATTGTTTAGATCTTAGCATACAGCTTACCATATCCATATAGCTATGTTCTTCCTTTATGTTACTCCATTCTTTTGAGGCGTGTATCTGGTGGTCAACTGATGTTGAATTCTATATTGCTCAAAGACCTTTATGTATGCAAGATACTCTTGACCTATATCTTTTCTTAATGCTTTAATTATGTAGCCACTTTGCTTTCCACAAATGCTTTGAATGATTTGTACGCATCACAAGCTTCTGATTTCTATTTTGGAAAATACACCCATGCCTTTCTACTAAAATAATCAATATAAGTAATAAAATACCTATTACCTCCATTAGATGGAACTTCAACAGAATCCTAAATAGGTATGGTACCAACGATTTAATTACTATTCTCTGGTCAATATGAAACAATATTTATACTGTTGTTTAAGCCATGATTACATAGGTGAAAAATTTCCTACCTATTGTCCTTCTCGCTTCACCACCTGTTGACACTTCATTAGGTCCATTTCGGATATGTTAGTCAAAGTAGGAGAGTATATTTTTTCTAAGAGATTATTTTCATCTTTTACTACCATCTAATGTGTCACTTTGCCATTGATCTATAATTGTAAGATGTCATAAATTGGGCCATCAATAGTGACACAGGTGATCCCTTCTGCTTCATCCATTCATAGCAAAACAAATGTACTTAAACTTAGAGTTATTTACCACGTAACTAAATAATCTCAATTGTTAATCTCAAACTCACTTTCATCTTAGTTGTTGGTTTTAGATCTAAATTCTTAGCTTTTAATCCAAAATTAAACGATTGAGATTGCTTTAATTCACAAACAAGTAAAAACATGCCACATGTGAGTTAATTTAGTCAACTTAACTTAAAGTAGGATCTTTAAATGTCATTTTTGCTAAAACATTGCAATTTATTCTTCCATTAGCTTTAATCTCAGCCAATGGTTCCCTAAGGATTTGATTTTGGTATATATATATTCACTATATAGATTCAATTGTCTCTAGTTGAACATCGCAGTTGGCACTCAACAAATTACCCAAAAACCACCCCTTCCATCATAAGATCATAAGATTACAGTTGAATATCATCGACCTTTTTATAAAAATCAATTAAGACTAAAATATCCCTATAAAACCTTATTTTTCCAACCTCTCTCATTACCAAAATCATTAAAGAATTTCCTAGTAAGATTTTAGTGATAACCTGTAAGTTGGATAAATCTTTGGTCGAGTTCTTCTCTATTTACTAGTTTCTTTCTTTAATTTAGCTCCATTATTTTACTCAATTTTGTTTACTTATGTTTTTGGTTTTCTAAGGGTCATCATTGAAAAAAACAATCACAACACCTCTGTAAGTACCACAAAATAACATCTTAGGATAAACCCTAACTTTTGTCAGAGGTGTTTTCTTTTCTATATTTTCTTAGTTAGCCTTTACTTCACACAATATTTGTCAATATTGGTTTAAGCTTAGGTTTTCATTCTTTTCTTTCAATAAGTACTTTATAGAAGCCAATCTGTTACTTTTTCAATAACTTTTTAGAATAGAAGTTGATACTAATTTAGGGTTAGAAGATGAGTCTTCAATCAAATGTATTTTTGTTATCTTTAATTTTCTTTATCAATATATTTTAAATTCTATTTAGATAATCCTTTAAGAATGTAAAATTTATTTAGCACTTTTCTTATTTTATAATTTGACGCTAAACTCAAATTTTAATTAGAATTTTAAAATTTATTTTCTTAAATTTTTTTGCCATCTTATTTAAATAGGATATAGTGAAGATTTTATTAAATAAAATACAAAAGTATTTTATTAAAATGTTACAAGCATCCAAAAATACTAACTCCAACATTTTTGCTCTTAAATCTAAATAACTTATTATTATATTATAGATGTAATATTAAGTAATTACAAAGTTATTATGGTGAAAGATGCTTGTGCATTTGTGATAAAGAGATTATGAATATGATGAATTTTCTTTCATTGAGTAGATTGAATCAAAGTTAAATGATAGCATGTGCCTTCTGATTAAAGATATATTAGACTTTGTGAACATTTGGGATTGGTAACATTGGTTAAATATTCCACTTTTAATATCAAAATATGAAAAACACATCTTCATAAAAAGTTATATTCCTTAACATCAATGACATGTGATTACTAGGGCTATATATCTTTCATCTTTTGTTTTGTTTTCTAAATCAATACAACATTTTCTTTCCTTGTAGTAAACTTATCTCTTTAACTGAAAAAAGTGAAAACATATCATTCATAAGCAAAAAAATATAGTAGTAAGTAATCTTGTTTGTTTATTAAAGAATAATGATTATGTTATGGAATGAGTAATCCTTGAGAATAATAATTTATTAACAAGTCACAATATAATTGAGGATTTTTCATAGAAAATGATTAAAAGATTATGTTAAAATTTTATTACTTATGCTATGTTGATAACAAATTGATGTTTGACACTAAAATTATGTTATTTTATTATGTTTTCACATGTACGGTCTAATAGAATTTCCCCCTTTCTTTTTATTAAAATATGAAAAGCTTAGATCCATCATCACTTTTAATATACACCACTCTACCTTTAAATTTAATAATGACATAAGAATAATTTTTTCTTGTACCCGATTTATGATTCTTGAAATAAAAACACATGTTCATAATAAAATCACCAATTATAATAACATAATATCATTTGTTACAAAGAGGATATATACATAAATGATGTTAAAACACTATTATGTTTATGTTACATAGATAGAAAAATACAATATTTTATATTTGATCATGTGATCACAAGATCCAAAATATATACAATGATTTATACAAACATTTTACTCAAATGTTGCAATTTTAAAGAAGAAGAGTGGTCTAATTTAAATTATTAAAGGTTGAGAAATGATTACTGGATTACAGTAGCATGTAGATATCCAACACAAGATCGCATTGGTTTGATTAATCTTTTAAACTCTTTAGATAAGTCAATCATTTTCCAATCTTAAACATCCTAAATGATACAATGGCTTCGTTTGGTTGTTGGCTGATCAGCCAAAAATAACTGATTGACCAAAATCAACTAGTTGACTTTATAAAAAAGTTATCTGGGTTGTTTAATTATAAGCTAGTTGGGTTGGCTGATTCAACCCAACCAACTAATTTTCAAGAAGCTCCTCTACAGGAGCGTTTTCTCTTAATCAATTGATATTTTTATTTTAATGTCAATTTTTCCCTCATTACATTTTACTTTCTCACCGTCTCATTTCTCGTTTTCTCCAAATTCTTCTTCCTTGACTCTTTCCTTGAATTTCTTACATTTTTTAATCTTAGATCCTCACGCTATCTGTTGTTTCATTCGTTCACTCCCACACATCAACGAAGGAGAGTAGACCAAATGGAGAGAAGCTTTGTAATCGATTTCAGTCTCATTGAGGAGTTCAGTCTCAAAGTGGAAAAGGAAGAAAATGGCAAATGTAGATGAAAGTTCGTCTACTAAAAAGTGACTTCCTCTTGAAGCTAACCCTAACGTCATGAATCATGTCGATAACTCATCCATAGTTTTTCTTCTTAATCTTTCTGTTTGTTTGCTGAGATTTAGGGTTTTCTACAGATTGGATATTTAGGGCTTTCCAAATAACATACCTTTTTTTGATTATTATTGTCCTATTTTACTAAAGTTTCTTCTCTAGATTGTCTTATTTTCTCATTCCCTCTGAAATATTATTGCTTACCAGATTCATGGTTTAGTTGAGTATGGTTCACGTTATGTGATTTTCGATTCTCTTATTTTTTTTTTCCCATTTTAATATCTTCTTGTCTAGTTCCTTTGGGGTTTAGGGCTCCCTAAGATTGAGGTCAAGTGCTATGATGTTTATGGATTGGATGAGGAACTATTGCAACTTGTGCCAAAGCCTGTTCTTGCTGTTCTTTTTCTCTATCCATAAATTGAGAAGGTGAAGTTTCTCTATTATTAATCTCTTGTACCCTAATTTCTAGATGTCGGTCATTGTTAAGCCCCATTCCTTTGCAGCCTTGCTTTTCTCTTTGTATTTCCCTATATAAAGCTCATTCCTCCTTCTTAAACAATGTATTATCTATACCATAAACTGCAATTACTTTTTCATAAATTTGAAGTAGCCTTACTGTAAGTAGTTTAAAGGCCAAGATTCATGATTAGTAAGCTTAGAACTTATGAACAATTGTAGGTCAAAACCTTGCAAGCTTGAGAGCAGAACTAAAGAGTCAGAGAAAACAAGTGAGAAACCTAAAAAAGAAGTCCCTTTGTTCCATAAGTTTGGCAGAGGTAACTTCAATGTACTAACTTTATCTTACTTCATTTTATATTGAATCACTTTATAGTTTATAATTGCTATACGATTGGCACTCTTAATTCTTTCTTTGATCTCTCTCTGCCTTTAGTTTGTACATGCTTTGTGCTTGCATGAGTTTTAAGTTCAAGAACAATGTCATTCCATAGTTGGAAACTAGTTGAAATTAAAAGAAAAAACAATAATTGTAAATCATGTTTCCATTTTGTTTTAACAATCTTATTAAAGTTTGTAATTATTGATATGCAACCTGTTAATTTTAATGGTAGGTGATGGAGAAACTTGTAGATATTGTCCATTTTCTACTGCTGAAGATACATAAGACCTTTGGAAATGTTGGTATGTACTCGTAAAAAGTTTTGAACATGTAATACAGTTGGCATGTTTGCATGGTTTATCATCTTCTTAATATTATTTGTTCTTCTAACTTCTTTGGCTTATCCTCTTCTTAATGTTATTTGCAAACTTCTTTAGTTTCCAAAAACAGTTGTGAATGCCCTCATCATGTATAAGTGATTGTTATTTTGAAAGGATAAAGATAGCTAATACTTCTATATTCTCCAAGTAGTAGTTCCTATGACCAAAGGTGTATTATCATAGTAAGAAAGAGTGTAACTTATCGTGGACAATTAAAATTTCTTGTTGATATGGATGGGTCGTATTTGTTGGTTTATGATAATTTCAATTATATTTTATTTTGTCTTGTATGGTTTGATTCATTTTGTATCATAGTTGATATTAATGTTCAATCTCTAATTTATAGTTACAAAATACTTATATTTGAATCTTTAATTTAATTTAGTATTTGGGTTTAATTGATCATGCGTTCAAAGTTGATTATTTAATATTTACAAATTTATTTTTTTCTTTTTCTCATATTATTTAATTATTTAATGATTCTTTGGTTAAATAAAAAGATATTACAATAAAATTTTATATAATTTTTGAATAATATTCACAAGTTAATTATATTACTCAATTTAAATTAAGAGATCAAATAATTATATTACTCAATTTAAATTAAGAGATTAAATAAATTATTATTATTATTATTATTGTTGTTGTTGTTATTATTATTATTACATATTCTGTGTTTTTTATTATAGATATAAACTTAATTTTTGTAGAATTAAATATCTAAAAACTATATTCTTATAAGAATAGTGGTTGAAATACTAAAACATATAATATTTATATCCTTATAATTTTTTTAAAGTCACGTTCTCATAAGTTATTTTACACATAAATAATTAATATTAAACAACTAATTTTATCAAACATCTTTAATAATCAACTAATACAATCCATTGATTAAACCAACTGATATAATCAACTATCAATTAACAGCTGATAAAATCAGTTATCAGCTTATTAATTATCAGCTGATTGTCAAATACGCCATATTTATGTGTTCTCTTTTTCGTGTTTTTGAGTTTTTCTATTCTCAGGTGATGTTAGACGAGCTTCAGCCTTACATTTACTAGAACGTACTGCAACTCCAAATAGGAAGGCATAAATGTCAAAGGAACTAAAGCTGCAAAAACTGCCGACCAATATAAGTAAACAATGTTACGACGTAGATTACAATGACCAAATTCATCATTGGCCAGTCTGTTAAAAGCAGAGGAGTTTTAGTGGAGTTAATTATAGGCTGTGACGTCGTGCAACTCTTGTACAGATTGCAGAGAATAATTATATTAATATATCGACACGGATATGGATTAGATAACTCAACATTGAACATTGGAAGTTGACCCTAACTCTATGTATAGGCTCAATTCCAAATAAAAACAAATTGCAGCCCCCGTATCCTCTTTATCTTTGTTGCAACAGAATTCTATAAATGCGTTAATTATCCTTCAAAGGTCTTCTAATAGTTAGATTCCATAATCAACTGGGTATCAATGACTAGTCAATTTACAGTATGTTAATAAGTTTGTTTTCAGCTTGAGACAACAAAAGCGTACGCTCATTTTTGTCTTTTACGAACGCAAGGGAACTGTTAAGAGTACTTGCAGGACATGTGTTATGCTCATTTTAAGTCCGGAAGTAAATTATAACTATGAATTTTTTCAATGTTAAGCCTACAAATTATAAATAAAGAAAAGGATGGTTTAATGTTAATGAAATAAAAGGTCTTAGCATTTTATTTGTTAAATGTAAGGTCATTAATCTTGGATTAATTAACAGTTAAACTAAGGAGGCCGTGACCGTGACTGTTCCCGTGCCCTATGCCTGTGCCCGTGCCCGAGCCCTAAACTAAACTTCTTTATTACCCAACTTATTATGCGTGTAAGTATTTATTTAGACATCCAAACACGGCAACCATAAAAACTTACTTGTATTGTATTACAACAAAAAATTAAGAAAATAAAAAACGAAACCGGAAAGCGCATAAATTAGACAGCTCTTGATCATTAAATCACGGCGGAAATAAAACCCTAGTCAGGACCCGATATCTATTGTAAGAACATATTCTGAAATCCAACGGTCTAGATCTGTCCACCACTTTATGCTTATCACTCCTTCATTTCTTCACTTCAGTCTCTCTGTGTTTACTCTTTATCAGCCCAATCTCTCTCTCAAAAAGCATGGCGAGAGCCACCATCACCTTCTGTCATTTGCATCACTTCACCATTTCTATCTGATCTCTTGTATATGCACGCAAATTTTCACAAAATCTACTATTCTTACACACAAACAAGACTTGGGCTTTGGCATTTTTTCTTTTTTCTTTTTGTTTTTTGGTACAAGGATTTTTGGTTTTGAAACTTTTGATCAACAAAACCAACTTATTTGAGACTTCTTGTCTATAATTTTAGCTTAAAGATTGACTCTTTACCCTCTTATCTAATGATCACAGATACATATCCTAATATTTTACCCGATATATCAATCCGATCAATGCTCAAAAACGAGGACTTGGGCAAGCTGATCAGAGAGCAAAGGTTGCAACAAGACGCAGCAGGCGAAAGAGAGAAAGAACACATTTTCCGAAGTGGGTCGGCCCCGCCTACAGTGGAAGGGTCTTTAAGTTCGATTGGAGGATTGTTTGATGCTGCCGGGTTACGTAGTGTAAGAAAGAGCAATAAAGGTGGTTTCTTGAGTGAAGAAGAAATAAAGTCTGATCCAGCTTGTATTAATTATTATTATTCTAATGTGAACTTGAATCCTAGATTGCCACCTCCTCTTGTTTCAAAGGACGATTGGAGGTTTGCTCAGAAATTACATGATGTTGGGGTCAATTCTGTTGTTGGAGATGGAAGAAAGGGGAGTAGAGTTGGTGATGAGGACGGGAGGAGTTCATTTTTCTCTGTGCAGCCAGGGTTTGGTGAAGGGAAGTATGAGAACGGGAGCGGGAATGGTGGAAATGAGGAGTGGGGAGGAGATGGGCTGATCGGTTTAGCCGGGTTGGGTCTAGGAGTGGGCCGAAAGAGCATTGCAGAGATGATTCAGGTGAAGCTCGGAACTGTAGCATTCTTTGTTTTCTTTTTTAACGGTTTTCATATGTGGTTGCTGGGTTTTATTTGCTTGTTGAAAATTTGCTTACAGTTATATCCTTCACGTTATTTTATTAATATGGTTTCTTCAATTATTGACCTACAGGCTGCCTTTTCTATGTTTTTGTTGTCTGTTTACTTGGTTTGATTTTTTTAGGTTCCTATATCATGACATGTATATTATGCAGTCAATAGTTGATGTGGGGATACCAATCTAATTATCTTGGTGCCACTTAGAGTTGTCTATGGGCTTTTCTGTTTTGAAACGTCTTATAACATAGACTTACTTCTCCCCTCTTCTTATGATTAAACAAATATTATTGCACGTACAATCCTGCCGCATGTTTCTGCAAGTAATGTTTGCATCCTGTACAAAGTATCAATACTGAGTTTTTTGGTGCAATTTCGAATGAACTGTCTTTTATTATTATAAGTGAGTGCAGTAGCACTGGTCACCGGAGTATATTCATCTACCTTACATTCATATGTTTATTAATTTCTTGGAGATCAAAGTCTAATTGCTATTTTTGCTGAAATCGTTTATCTATCTTAATTTTTATATACGGCTAGGTCAAGATCTCCTAGCATTTTCTTTCTTATTCAGGTCCCTGTTTTAGTTTTACAATTTTGCTTTGCAATGCAGGATGGTCGGGGTGATACAAAGTCCATCTTGAGGCATTCGTCTCATCCAGCAAGCTGCAATGTCCTTAAGGAAGACATAGATCCTTCTGAAGCCCAGCTTGCTCATCTCCAACATGATTTGGGGTCTGTTGATATTTTGTGCAATAATGCAAATAAACAGGGTGGGTCTTTGATTGCAAATACTGGTTCATCAGCGTCTCTTAGTTATGCTTCAGCCTTAGGTGCCTCATCACGAAGTGGCACGCCTGACCCTCAGGTCATGGCTAGAGTTCCCAGTCCTCACATTCTACCCATTGGAGGAGGCAGGGCATGTTCTATGGACAAGAGAGATGGAAATGGTCTGAATATATTCACTGGGATATCATCAAGTTTGACTGAATCTACTGAGCTGGTTGGTGCTTTTTCAGAACTAAATCTGTCATCAAATCAGGTGTTTGATGGAGAGAATCACTTGAATTCTCAAGCTCAAAATGGTGTTGATTATCACCAAAACCCCTTCAATATGGTAGGCGGCCATAACAATGTCAACCAACACTTGTATGACTCTTACATGGAAGGACTGTCTACCCCAACTCTTAGTGGCAGAGGTGGCTCACCTATTAAGATCCCAAATATGGACTACCTAACTTCTTCACTCGCAAACCATAATTTAAGTGGGTATCTGACCAACCCTTCATCCACATCTATGACTGGAGCTAACCTTGGTAGCGGAAAATTTCCACCAATATTTGATAATATGGCTGCTGCATCTGCAATGGAGGGAACTGGGCTGGATGCTGGATCCCTGGGTACATTAGACCTAAATTTGATGGCTGCTGCAGTAGAATTGCATAACCTTGGTAGAGTTGGAAATCAAAGTGGAGGTAAAGCTGCTCTTCAGGGCCTCCTTGTGGACCCATTTTATCTGCAGTACCTTCAATCCAATGACTATGGTGTTGTTAATCCTTCGATTGGTAGAGATTACTTATGTAATCCTTATTTTGATCTACTACAAAAGGCTCATCTTGGAGCATTGGTTGCACCTCAAAAATCACAGTATGGGGTGCCCTACCCTGGCAAATCTGGTAGTATGAGTCACAATCTCTATGGAAATCCAGCACCTGGTTTTGATCTGTCTTATTCTGGAAGCTCATTAGTGGGGCCTCTGCTTCTGAACTCTCCTATTGGATCAGGTAGTTCAGTCAGGCAGAGTGAAAGAAATGTGCATTTTTCTTCTGGGACGAGGAATCTTGCCGGGGGTCTTGTTGGAGCCTGGAACTCGGAATCTGGTGTTAACCTGAATGACAATTTTCCTTCCTCTTTACTGGATGAGTTCAAAAGCAATAAAACTAAATGTTTTGAACTTTCAGAAATTGCTAGTCATGTTGTTGAGTTCAGGTAGACCTACATGAGTGCACTCTTCAATTCTATTTACCACGGGCCTTTATATATCTAAAACTTTTCTTGAATGAACAGTGCTGATCAGTACGGGAGTCGATTTATTCAACAGAAACTTGAGACTGCCACACCAGAGGAGAAAAACATGGTCTTCAATGAAATTATGCCCCAGGGCCTTTCACTGATGACCGATGTGTTTGGTAATTATGTGATTCAAAAGGTATTTTCTGGTTGCATTTGGACTTGTCCTATCTTGAATTTGATCATGTGATGAAATGATTGCATTCAGAATCAGATACATCCAAAAAGAGATATGAGATGATATTTCTTTGGCTAAATTTCTCTTTGTCTGCAGTTTTTTGAGCACGGATCTGTGTCCCAAATAAGAGAACTGGCTGACCAGCTAACTGGGCACGTGCTGACTCTTAGCCTTCAAATGTATGGTTGCCGGGTGATCCAAAAGGTATACTTATTGAATGATCCCTCTGTGGCATTTCTTTGAGCAAGAGAACTGGTTATGCATATAACAAACTTACTGTGTTGAAGTTTTATTTAATTTTATGGTTATATTTATGGAAAAGGGTGCATGCTTACATATCACACTTGTGTCTTGACCGTATTGATACATATTTATATTGTGGAGACTGACCTTTGATACTAGAAGTTTGACTTGGTGAAGAATTACATATTAAACTTGGCTTTGAAACTTTACTTTTATTTTTACATATATTGATCCCAATTATCAGGCTATAGAAGTTGTCAAGCTGGACCAGCAGACTAAAATGGTGAAAGAGCTTGATGGTCATATTATGCGATGTGTACGTGATCAGAATGGAAACCATGTCATCCAGAAGTTTATTGAATGTGTACCCGAAAATGCTATACAGTTTATTATTTCAACATTTTATGATCAAGTTGTCACATTATCCACCCATCCATATGGTTGTCGTGTTATACAGGTTTGTAAATGTAATCTCATCATTGCAGGATGCACATATGCTTTACCTGTTAATAAAATGATATGCAGTTCCAACAGTAAGGACTCTAACTTGGCAAATATGTTTTCTTATAGAGGATTCTGGAGCATTGTCATGATGCAAAGACCCAGCAAGTAATGATGGATGAAATTTTGCAGTCTGTTTGCTTGTTGGCACAAGATCAATATGGGAATTATGTTGTACAGGTTTGTTTGCCATTTTGAATGTTTTTCATGATAACAAACTGGGCAATGACATGGTCGGTGAATTCAATATAAGGGTTCTTTGAATAGCTTGCCTCCTTTAGGTTAAGAGATCATGCGCAATTGTCATAGCCTAATCATTTTCCAAGCCTCACATGTGCTCTAAACAAGCATATAGTTACTGAATTACTAACCTCTGATGCAAAAGGGAAATTTAGTTGCTGCCACCTCAAGTGTTGGGAAAATTTCAGTCTTCAGTTACTGTTGGTTTTATCCATCATGAACCTAACACTTATCCACCATCTCAATGCATGTTCTTGCTTGCGAGTAGTGTGAATTATTTGTCTTTTTTCACATGGGTGTTTTCTACAATGTTGCAGCATGTCCTGGAGCATGGCAAACCACATGAACGTTCAGCAATAATTACTAAGCTAACTGGGCAAATAGTTCAAATGAGCCAACAAAAGTTTGCCTCCAACGTTATAGAGAAGTGTCTAACTTTTGGAACTCCTACAGAAAGGCAGACCCTGGTTGATGAGATGCTTGGTTCTACTGATGAAAATGAGCCTCTTCAGGTATGTGATTGTACTCTGCAAACTTCCAAATCTTTAGAATTTGGTTTTGTTGTCTTCATTTTCTTGTTTCTTTTTGTGCCTCTCCTTTATATTTACCTGTTTATTCATATACCATGTGTTACTATATTTCCATTCTATGTTACTGCCAGCGATGTACTTCCTTATCTCAGAAAAGTAGTTGCAACATTTTAATCGAGAATATTAATCTTCTGCCTAAGTTCTATATAATCTTCACAGGTCACCAGTTCCCTTCTTTGTTGCACCAGGGCCCTCCATCTCTCACACTACCCCATCCCCTTCCCTCAAACATCTCCTTGAAAAAGATAAAAAGTAAAGGGAATAAAGAACCCTCCAATAATTATTCTTTTATGCTGTGAGAATGAAATATCTTGTGCATTTCCTCTCAAAGTAGGTGAACTCTCCATCAGTATTTGTAATGTTTGTTATTAACTCTTTCATATGCCTCATATGACAGGATTCTTTAATCGCCTAAAATTTTGCTAAAATTGAAATCTTTGAGCTCTTACTTATCTGTTTTTATGTTTCATCATATGCAGGTCATGATGAAAGACCAGTTTGCGAATTATGTTGTACAGAAAGTGCTGGAAACTTGTGATGACCAGCAACTTGAACTGATTCTTAATCGAATAAAGGTTCACTTGAATGCTCTGAAGAAGTATACTTACGGGAAGCATATAGTTGCTCGTGTAGAGAAACTAGTTGCAGCTGGAGGTAATCTACTTCTTGTTGCAGTTATCTTAATTTCATCAATGATTATTATGGTTCCTAGATGGAAATTTGTGTCATATTAAATGGGAATAGAAGGGTGGTAAAACTAACAACAATTGGCATAATTTTATTGCAGAAAGGAGGATCAGTGTTCTTACCCTGCATCCAGCTGCATCAGTGGCATAGGAGAATGTACAGCTAACTGAGGAATAGTATGAGCCCTTCTTTCTTCCTTTCTAGATTGACGGCCCTGTCTATTTATTTAGATGGACAGGAGCTGGATGAAAATAAATCTGTTGGTATGTACTTAAAACTGTAGATTGTTAGCTTGAGGTATGCCTAGAATCAAGGCTAGCTGAGGCTCAGATGGGAAGTTGCTGATCCTTGCAGAGAAAAAAAAGTTAAAAAGTAGTACAACTTTTAAAGATGTATAAAGAGAGAAGGTAGTATTCCCACATTTGAATGTGTCCTAAAATACGTGAAAGATAGGGCCGAGACGGCCTGTATTTAAGAGATTCTGAAATTTTCTTATGTATGGATCCTTCTAAGAAAATAATAATTTGGAGGACCTTTTTTTGGGTTTATCATGGCTGTGATTCTTGTGATACGGCCGTTAATATATTATTGTATAATCTCACGATTTACCTCCATAACGTCACCAATATTTAGTGCTATGGCATTTGGAATTGGTTTCACTGGGACCCCTTTTTCTTTTCATCTAATCTGCGGTCCTGCGATTTCATCATCTTGTATAAGCATTGCTGTGGACGTTGCATCGGAATGCGGGCTAACGCCCAGAACTAGATCAGGTCTTGAACAAGGCGGATAGTAATTCATTTGCATTCCCAGCTTCATCTCCTTGTGCAACAGTTTCGGACCATCCGTTTGCATTCCCATTAATAGAGATATATTGCCCAGAATCTCGTAATTCACCCTGCAAATTTCTGTTTTGAGTACTCCTCTATTGCCTCCCTGTCAAGATGGAGAAAAAGGATTGGATTTCTGATATAGTTGTTGACGTAAGCAGATTACTAAGATGGTTCTGTTATAGTAGTTGTTGACATACTTGAAGCCTGGTATGGTCAACGGCCAGTACTTAATTGGTTTGTATTGGGGTGGGAATGTCAATGAGAATATACGGTCGCACCAATCAAGCGCAAGCTTTCGCTGCTCCGAGACTACATAGCCTTGGCCGTATCTTTTAGCATTTACAATTGCTGACATTGCATACTTCTTTTTGTCTTCCAGTGGAAGTTCAAAAATTGCTGCCACAGCTGACTTCATTTTCTGTAGCACAACCACGGGTACTCCAGGATTTGTGACCCGAAAAGGAAAAAAAGAAAACACTCCTGGTCGTACGTTTTTATGAAATAAGACACCTTCAGTTGAGGCACGCACAGTGGAGTTGGTTGCTACCTGAAAGAAACCCCATTCCTTGCAGGCAAAATAGCTTTCTTCTCTCATCTTCATCTCCATTCACAAGCAAGCATAAGTTTATCACCGGAATTTCAAATAAAGCTGGACACAACTCTGTATCCTGTGGTCTACGACTGAATTCTTGTACATGACATTCAGGAACACGCGGGATGAGATCCTCTGTGCCCACTTCTCAGTTCTTTCCCCTTTGTTAAAGGATCTCATCCACGATCTGTTGTCTCATCCCGAAACACACAGAGCATCGTTTCCCACTATTTCCAGGATGCTTGGTACTGGTAACGAGCTTCCGTAACCCATTCCTTCTTCGGGCCTATATACTATTCAGTATCTTGGAATCGTTTCTTCTCCGTAGATGCCGTCAAGAAGGATTATGGAATTTTTCTTATCATGGTGCCAAGCAAACGATATAACCGCTTTGATCTTCAGTTTTTGGTTTGCTTTGGCTTTTATTTCAGATTACAAATTCAAACGCCAACCGAAATTCCTATTCCCAGAAAAGAAGGCTGATAAAAACAGTAACTTCGTGCAATTTCCTGATGGAAGTCTGTATCATTTTGCTACAAGACAGCCGGCAATAAGATTCTTATGAAATTGAGACGGCAAAAAGACTAAGAATGGCTTTCTATGCGCCTAGTTCTTTTACAGGGGTGCTACAATTCTTAAATCTTTTTGAGTTTTGAATGTGAATGCATTGTCCTAGCGACTGCAAAATCTGGCATTCTCAACAGCCTGCTTTTGTAGATAATTATCCCATATTTGGGCCTTTTCATATTCATATCTCTAGATCATATTCATATTTTCTCAAATATTCTGTCCACAACAAAATAAAACATTACTATTTCGGGCCAAATAAGCAAAATGAAGCCATTTTCACCACGGAATCACTCAATATGGCCCTGGAAAAAGAAAGACTCGACATCCATGGTTTTACTCTGTTTCGTTCAAGTTAAATTCAGAGGACAGAAACTGATAACATAAAGAGAAGCCCTACAAGTCTTAAGCCCTGAAGCTTCGTCGTACGCAAAACTGTAGGATTCGGGGCAAACTGCCTTAAAAATTTGAGTAAAGGCAGTAGGCTTGCAACTTTCAGGACTAGAAAACTTCCCAGTGCAGCAATATCTATCGGTCTTGGCAGCTAAACATGCACTCTTACAACCCACCACCTTCCCTCGTCGCTTGACAATTAATGAATAAGGGCAACAAGCATTCAAGTTGGTCTTGCATGCAGCAACTCCACACCCTGAACCACCACCAATAGGCGCCATTGAAACTGGAATATTGAAACCATGAACCAAACTGACATCATAGTAATGTAAGGCAGATTTTGAAGTCCCAAATGTCATTTCTACTAATGTTGCTGGAGGCGTTCCACCAAGACCTCTGCAATGTAGAAGTCCTGCACAGCCTCCAGTTTGGCACGATCCTTTGCCAGTGTTCTTATCAAAGAAACAGGCTTGTCTTGCCCAAATTCTGCCCGACCATAGCTCGGGGACTTGAATGGTTGTTTGTTCACCACTACTGAGATGAAATCCTCCTTCGTTCGGAGTTACATGACCTGCATTGCCTAGGATTCCTGGCCATATGCTATCATTGCAGTTGTTTACAATAATAAGTTGGGTTCCACCTGCAAGAAAAAAAGTAGAGTCAGTGGCGGGATAAATTGCATATACGTGGGCTGAAGAGGAAAACAGGAACAGAACTTGTCATGAATGCAAAATTGCTGTAGAAGTAGAACAAAAACAAGAAGAGGGGATGTAAGTAAGTTGGCATTGCTTCTCAGTTTGTGACTGTTAACCTGGCAATTAAGTGCATCTTTATAGCACGGCACGTATAGAGAGAGGCTTCCTATTATTTGGCCATTAACAAAAGCGGGAACGGTTATGTAGCTTAACAGTTGAGAAATTTGGAAACTTAAAGGTAGTATTCTGCAGTATCCTCCTAATCCTTTCCTAAATCATGCAATATTACTCTCTGCAGTCCAAAACCTCGTGTTTGTTCTGATAACTGTATCAGATGTTCCTATTGCATTATCTTACTCAACGTTCATCCCTCTGGTTCCATCAGTTCTGATACCAAAGAAATTTATCTATTATCACATTTACTGGCAGTCTGGCACGGCATTAAATCATCAAATGACATGTCAGTACTTTGACTACGTTATGTATGGGATCCTTCTATGATGATATAAGGACTCTTCCATAAAATGGTCAATGCTATTTAGTTGAAGGTACTGACTCAAAGCAACAGTAACTGACGCTCATCCTAGCCCTTCTCAATCCCGGAAGACACTTCTTTCTTTGGTTGCTTCGGGTTGGAAAACAAATAAAACTGAAGGAAAGTTTGTAACTTTTTTATATATTTTGAAAAAGATAAAAAAAAAACACAACAGTGATTTTATTTATTTTAAATTATTAAAAACATTAGTATCTATAGAAAAAACTGTCAAATTTTAATATAAATTATTAGATAATTAACTGTTATTATTTTATTAAAATTAATTACTTAATTTATGCTATTTTTAAAATATATAATACAAGATAGGAGACTTTATAATAGTGCATAGTTATTTGTAAAACAAATTTTGAAATACGAATAATTTTAAAATAAATAATTAGAATATCTAGCTAGTTTCTCATTGTTTAAAAGGGTTCCACTTCTTTGTTTAATTGGAAGATTTAGTAACTAATAATGATTAAAATCAAAATGGATAAAGTTTATCTAATCGGTCTAACTGATTATTCAAACTCTTTCTTACCTTGTTGAAGTTGTTTCTTATGTTGTATACAAAGTAAAGTAAATTTTTTTTCAAGTTCTTTAGATATAGAGGTCTTAATCAAACAAGTTTGAGAGATTACGAATTCTTAGATTTTGACATAAACAAAGACGTAGTTCTTATATGATTACAAATGGTCTTGGACCCAAAACAGTGTTACTTCTTAAACCTGGACAATAATAAATGAGATATCTTCTCGCTAAAATTAAAAGAGATATAAAATAAAAACTAACAAACACACACAACTTTTATTAAACAGTTTGAGTATCTAACTTTAAGTATCTAAAATGGTTCAGCACATTCACATTTGGGCAGCAGAGTTCCTTGGCCTTTCACCTGCTAAGAGTCTTTTGTAGGTTCCTTTTAAACTTTCATTGGCTGGTTTCTTTGGACTGTAATACTTCTTAGGCTTTTTAGATTGCTCTAGACTTAGTGTCCAGGTGTTTCCGATTGATTGCTTATGCTTTGGTCCTCTTTTACCTTACGTCTACCTTTGTTTATTTGATTGTTCTGAGGTTTTGCTTAATACAGCAAATTGTGTTTACAGCGACACTTGTAATGAACGCTATGTACATATTCTGATCCGTTAATTTATTCTTCTGATTAAAAAAAAGATAATGAATAGTGATAAGAGAATAAAAGAATATCAACAAATATTTATAGGTTCAAGATCAAAATCAAACTTCAGTGCGGCTGTGTATATTTTATTGTTACCATATGTATATTTTCCATTTGCTTCTGAATATACGAACGTTAGCAAGTGTATTGATATCTGTTGGGACGGATTTTTCTGCGCATTAGGAGTTCCTACGTAGCACGTCATAGGTCTCGATATAATTCCTGCAGTTGGAATTCTATAATACTTTTGGCATTCTTTTAATTTTGACAGCTCAAGCCAGGAAGCTGCAGAAAATGTGGAAAGAACGAGTGAACTCAGTCCAGCCCTATCTCAAGCTATTAAAACCATCACCTATGCGAACGCCTGTCTTAGATTCCCTTCAAATTTAACTGTGGCTGCTTTTCAATCAATTTAATTGGAATCTAAAATCTATTTTATCATCAATGTCCTTTTAATGTTCTCTCATTTTTGTTTACGATGAATCAAAGAATAAAACCGTTTTCAAGATCAAATCTTTATCAATTAAATCCTAGGTTCACCCAACACAAAACTCGTAGGCCATCACTTTCACGAATCCTCTTAAAACAAATCTCAGTCTAGCTCATCAGATCATTTCTTTGTCTTTATTCATGCTGCTCTTAGCCCTGCAAATAAAATGTAAAGCCTACTTTCGCCTATCTTATTTTTGTAATTACACTTCTGAAGTTGACTATCATTTAAAATGATTCTGGGCATATGCCTGTGATTGAGCTAAGTTTATATTATTAATTGGCTGCATTTTCATAACTGCTAATGCACTTTTTGACTTCTAATTGTGACTTTTGTGCTTAAATTAGTTTCTTATAGTGAGCCTTTATTATTCGCAATTTGTTAGTGAAATTGTTACAAATTGATATTAATTGCATTATAATTTTTTAAATGACAATTGATGTTGCAAATTGTTGATTTAATTGTAGAAACACAAAGGAGTCAACCATGCCAAAAAGTCAACAGGTAGTGAGCTTTCTAACACGTCGCGAAGAATCCAACAGAACAAACCAAGCACGTCGCGACGTATGCCAATTTCCAAGTCGCAGCGCGTTAATGGACAACCGCACGTCGCGACGTCAACAATTCCATACGTCACGGCAAGCAAGCAAGAGCCGCACGTCACGACATTCATTAATTGTCTCGTCGCGACGTGCAGTCGAAAACCTGGACTCTAAATGAAAATTTTCCTCACTGTATTGACCCAGCTCGTATCCATCATGTATAAAATTGCCGAATTAAGTCATTAAAAGGAGGTCAGCAAGTCGGCTACACACATAGACAGACACCACATTCAGAGACCTAGAGACGATCCGAACACTCCATCATCGTCATTTCCACCGCAACCATCATCCACCGTCGGCCACTTCATCATCACCTGTGCGTCATCATCTACACCGCAGGATCATCATTACCATGGATGCCGTCGGAGTTACAACAATGTTGAGGACTACGACCGACATGCTTGGCTAGGCACTCCGACCTCTTGAAGATGTAGCAATGGCTTGAGTTCACCGTGAGCTTCAAAGGGAAGTAACAAACATTGTCTGAAAATTTAATTATATTGTTATAAAACTCTGAGTTAGAGTTTACGGTGGTATGATTAGGTTAGCATTGTTAGAGTTTAACTATGTGTTCAACAATGTTTTGTGATGTGGATATAGTTGATGTAGAACGTTGTGCTTGAATATATGAAATCTCATAAATGTCTTTGGTGATTACATTAATCCTCATTATCTGCCTAGTTGTGTTTGATATAGATGATTGTGTTTGACCCAATAGATCACTTGCATGAATTTATCCATTTCACACACTAAGATTTTTAACAAGGTTTTAAATAATGGAGTTCATTAATTAATTCCTTGGACCTAAAGAGTCCTTTAGGGTTGATCTTTTGAAAACTTAGTGGATTTCATCTTCGAAAATTTAATTTGAACCGGGATAGTCTAAGCTCATTTTCAAGAGGACTTTATCCGATTGATCATAGTTTGAACTCGTTTTTGCCTTAAATTCCCAAAATTCAAAAATATACTTTTTATACAATTTTCTTTAATTTAGTCAATTTACTCAATTTTGATCAAACTGCAAACCCCCTTCTTTTATCAACTTTACTTGCATTTTTTACTTATAGGCTAGTTTTAAACCTTTTTCGTCAATTCTAATTTATAGAAACGACCCGAGGTTATAACTATACTGCAATATTGGAATTTATTATTTTTGACCGATTTCTAAGGATCGATTTTAGGAACGAAATGACAGAGCCGCGATCAAATTGGCGTCGTTGTCAGGGAACCAAGAAATTAGTTTTCCATAGGTTAGCCAAAGTCATTTTTCTTGTCGTTGGTAATAGGAACCTTTGTTTTTACTTAGCATTTCTGAGGAGTCAAAGATCCGATGTTGAAAAGAAAGAACTATGATTTATTCACTTGCAGGTTGACTATTTGAATATTTTGATTTTTTTCTGTAAATATGTTGAAGCTTCCTGGAAACATAATGCCGAATGTTGAGGATCTTACGATGGGAGGGATACTGAAATCCATGTTCACATTTTAAGCACAACCCTTGACATTGTTCAGTGTATGGAGCTATGCCTGAAATGGACTTTGCATATAACTATAATCTGCAAGTTAAGGTCCTACAATGGTCAGTTCCTTGATAAATGACAAGAGTAAGAGCCGTAGGAATGTGTAAAACATGAAATTATGTGTGGGAGTGCTCCGTTCATTGGGAGAACAATGTCAAATCAAAGGGGACAAGCAGTAAATGTTGGACCAATGGTGGTTGACAAATTAAATTCCTTAAGGTTTTGATAATAATAAAATATATAGAATTAGTAAGAAATTATTACAGGTGATTTGGATTACAATTCAGGGACAAACATGTGCAAAAGTTGATTATTAGAAGGTTATAATCAAAGGAAATGTATCTCAACAATTTATG
>JANVCL010000214.1:14378706-14390585 GCA_026546855.1 Erythroxylum incrassatum | reverse complement strand
TTCCAGAAGGGAAGAAGGCTCTTGGATGCAAATGGGTGTACAAAATAAAGTATCACTCCGATGGCACAATCGAGAGATTGAAGGCAAGGCTTGTGATATTTGGCAATCATCAAGTTGCAGGAATTGATTACAATGACACTTTTGCTCCTATTGCAAAGATGACCACAGTTCGGCTTTTCCTAGCAGTTGCAGCAGCCAAGCACTGGGAACTCCATCAAATGGACGTTCATAATGCCTTCCTGCACGAAGACCTTCAAGAGGAGGTATATATGAAGCTCCCACCGGGTTTTCAAGTGGCCGTTTCGGGAAAGGTATGCAAACTTCGAAAGTCTCTTTATGGGCTTAAACAAGCTCCACGGTGTTGGTTTGCAAAATTGTCGATAGCATTGACTACCTACGGCTTCACACAATCTCGCTCCGATTATTCTCTCTTCACTATGCACCAGGCCGGGATGCAACTCAACGTCCTTGTATATGTAGACGATCTCATCATTTTCGAAAACAATCGTGATGTCATCACCGAGTTTAAAGCTTATCTGAGTAAGTGTTTTCATATGAAAGACTTGGGGACGCTCAAGTACTTCTTAGATGTGGAGGTTGCCCGCGCACCCGAGGGGATTTTCTTGTGTCAACGCAAATATGCACTTGATATAATTTTTGAAGTTGGTCTGCTAGGGGCTAAGCCGACTAGTATTCCCGCCGAACAAAATCACCGTTTGGCTTTAGCAACAGGAAAACTTCTCGAGGACCCCGAGAAGTATCGGCGACTGGTTGGGCGCCTGATATATCTCTACTTCACTCGCCCTGAGCTTGCTTACAACGTTCATATTTTGTCACAGTTTATGCACCAACCTCGCATCGAGCACTGGGAGACGACGCTTCGAGTGGTGAGATTTTTTAAGGGTAATCCGGGTCAAGGCATTCTCTTGAGTAGCACATGTGATTTACAGTTACATGGTTGGTGTGATGCGGATTGGGCAGGTTGTCCACTCACGCGACGATCCCTCATTGGTTGGTTGGTATTTTTAGGTACCTCTCCAATCTCCTGGAAAACGAAAAAACAACATATAGTCTCACGATCTTCGACCGAAGCCGAATACAGATCCATGGCCATGACAACATGTGAGTTGAAGTGGTTGAAGGGCGTTCTCACTAGCTTGGGTGTACACCATCCTCGGTCCATGTTACTTCACTGTGACAGTCAAGCCACGTTACATATCTCACAGAATCCGGTCTTTCATGAGCGAACTAAACATATTGAAGTGGATTGCCACTTTGTACGTGATGAGATCGTCAATTGTACTATTAGTCCCAGCTATATCTCGACAAAAGAGCAGTTCACTGATATTTTTACAAATGCTCTTGGAAAATCACAGTTTGACTACCTTCTTCGCAAATTGGGCATTCGAGATCTTCATGCACCAACTTGAGGGGAGGTATTGAGAATTAGTGTATATTAGGAATTCTTGTAGATAATATTTTTGTAACCGTAGATATTGTTTTCCTTTTAGATTGAATCTGTTAGCTGATATTTAGGGAAGTTACCAAAGGAAAAGAGGTTTTTTACTTGTATATATCGACATTCTCCTAATGAGAAAAAGCAAGAGTTTTTCCTCCATAAACAGTGAGCTATCGTATCAAAATTTAAAAATTTATCTAACATATAATTAGTTAAAATAAAAAATTAGAACGAGGACTACACAAACTAAATTTGTTAGATAAAGTTGAGAGTATATTTTCCTTATTTAAACTTTAGTATATATATAATTGTATACATAAGTATGTGTGTGTGTATAATATTAGAATAGAAGTAGCGAGTGGAAAGGAGGAATTGCAACAGTTGACAAATAATCATTTTACTAATTAATTATCATCAATTTGGTTGACTTTAAGAATTTATGTAATGTTTAGTTAGTTACAATCTTAACTCACATAAAATCCAGGAAATAAACCTGTACAGCAAACCCGATGGGCACAGAATGTAACGTGAATTGTTAAATATCTTTTCCAGATAAAGTTGTTTCTGAGGTAACCAAAAGTAAATGACAAAAAAAGTCAAAAGATCTTGCGAAATACGAGTCGTGCTCATCACTCCTTTCAAAATCGGCCACTCCTCGATGTCTTCAACTTCAACAGATTACTATAATTCTCAGCCCTTGGTGATTTTGTACCGAAACTACATCAGATAAAGGCTTTGAAGACCATCTCTTTCTTATCTGCTCTTCTCGCTTTGAACTGAGCTTGTGGAAGGTATGGACATACGACTGTAGCTTAAATAACAATAGTGGCATGTCATATTTGACCAATCCATAATCTTTTAGAGAACCCTTTTGAGCCAAATGATTTTTTTTCTTTTTGTAATTTGGTAACTTTATTTGGTCAACACTCGGAAATATTAATGATGATTCACATGAATTCTTGTTTAATTTTCTATAGTTCAATCTGTGTGCACTCGGCCACTGAATATATCGGCTGTTCATGCTCTTGGCCTCTCGAGTTATCCCACCGAGGCAAAGTTACGACTTTTTAAGTTTTTTGGTTAGACTCATAAAGTACAAATGTGAACCCTTGCTGCTTGTTTCTATACATCATGTTATAGACTATTCCAAGCTTATAACAATAGATCATCTAATTTTATAGCTTACAAAAAAAAGACGAAACTACCAAAAACAGAAAAGACGGAATTTAACTATTAACGCTATATATATATATATATATATAAACTATTAGCGCTAATTTTGAATAGAATATATATATTGTAGTAGAATATATATATATATATTGTAGTAGAATATTTTGGATTGCTTTTACTCCTAACGAGGGAAGTTCAACCTATTCCGACTTGCATTATGTTAGGACAAAATTCAAACTCAATTTTGAATCTAGTTTGTTTACTTTCTTCAATGAAAAGATGGAGTTTGGCCTTCAACTAAATTCTAAAATATATATATGCTAATTAAGTAGTGGTAGTTGAATCACTTGCTTGTAGGGGAGGAGAAATTGTGCCTTTTTATTGTGAAGTAGACATTAGGCTTCAAGGCCGTCTAATTCCTTAGTTTTATTTCATGTTTGGACATTAGCTGAAGCTGAGGGAGCTTAGTTAAAAAGTCACTCAAAGTGATTGGTTTATGAAGAGCTCCGAACTCGCTGACTATAAGTGGGATTATACAAGTCAAATACCACTAGTTAATGTGAAACCTTTACGTGGGCATCTCGTTGTCGTTTACTTAATAGCTGGGCTGATATCATATAAGTTAGTGTTATTCATCCAATGCTTGTTTATGCGCCAGCTGTTACCAGGAGAGTCAGCAACTGCTCCAACTCCTTTAAGAATGCTATCACGTTCGGAGGGCTATTTTTCTGGTAGTGCAACTAACTAACTAGCATGTTAATCGGGAACCAAGGAGATTAATATTAAATTAGTTGGTGTGTTGACGACTATAATGATGTTTATTAATACTAAGATATGAGACTTATGTTTCTTGGACGAGAAGTAACCCTTTTTAATTTTGAAGATAGAACCAGAAAGCACTTGAAGGTGGGTCAAACAAAGGCCTATGCCTATGCCTCTGCTTATACAAGAAGCAAAACTTTCTTTGAACAATGGAGTCGAGGGTCAATCAAAGGCCTATGCCTCTGCTTATACAAGAAGTAAAACTTTTCTTGAACAATGGAGTCGTGGGTCATGGCCGGACCGTCCAATACTAACTATACTATTACCAAGTTCAGATAGACACAACTTTGAGCCCTAAACTTCCAACACTTGGATCCAAAAACACAAAACCATTGTGTTTACTGAACTACCAAAAGCCAGAGAAATATGAGGCGCATTTCAACTACTTCGCTGTGGTAGTTTAAAGTCTTAACGGAAAGATTTGTCCGAGTGTAAGGTGCTCATTGGCAGGCAGTGGCAAGTTCGGGAGCATCATGTACAGGTATTGGTGTTGCTGGCTGATTAGGAATAATTCAGAAACAATGTAAACAGTGATTAGTGACATGACCATCAATATTATAGATTATAAATAATTACTGATAAACATTCAATAATAATCATATAATTAGTCCTAGTAAAAGCCCTTTTTTATGCACCATTTCCACCTATGCCTTTTGGTTTCCATTTTTTGACAAAACAACTAATCGATGGTTCATGTATTTATATTGCAATCTTTTCACACAGCTAATACTAGCTAGATTAATGTAATTGAACGGGATGCCCTAACCTCCCCTTTACACTAAAATAAAGAGCCGAATCTGGAATTGGTGGTAAGGAACAGAGCATTCTTTTCAAGCTTAACATTGTTGATTGTAACACAAAATTGGAGGACTACCATCCATTTAAGACAAGAGAAGAATATAATTGACTTTCTCACATAAAATTTTCATTATTCAGAACTATTGAGAGCTGATCCTTTAGCCTAGGTACTCTGTACCTAACCTGTATTGGAGGATCTGAACCATCTATTTAAATGAAGGTCACTTAAATAGATAGTTCAGATCCTCTAACACAGGTTAGGTGAAGAGTACCTGGGCCAGAAGATCTGTAGGCCTGAACCATTATTCTAGAGTAGGCCTAGAAATTATAGATGCAGAGAACTTTATTCAATGATATGTTTATAACAGTTTAAAAACATTTTGCTAAAAATTAATATAATGCAATATTTTTTAAGGTATCACCTTTACTAATATTAAAAGGCAACGATAATAATAAGTTATTGTTATATATAAAAAAGACAACAAAATTTTAAAAAATTGTCGCAATTAAGTCTTGTATATGCAATATCTAAAATCGTTGCTATAGTTTTAGTCACCTATTTACTAAAGGGTAATTACTAATTTTATATATTTATTTATATGTTATTTACTAATGTATATTTAAAATATAAAATTTATTATTTACTAATAAATATTCAGAATATGTCTATCAAAATTAAATTACTAACTAATTTTTATTTAGTAAAATTAAAACACGTGAGTGTGTAGTGTGAGAAAAGAGTAAGACATGGGTTTCTTCTTAGCTAATGTATAATGTTTTAACTAACATGTAATATGTATATATAAATAATGGCTCTACAAGCACATATTTGGTTTCGCAGCCCAAAACCAGAAATCAATTGGCGCAGTTAAGATTTGTTGCTTATATCCAGCAGTTCATAGCCCAAAGTTTCTCCATAGGATCATCGTTTGATGCTTGGCCCACTCTCAATAAGGTGACCCATTCATTCTTGGCCGATAGTTGTGTGGAAATCTAAAAACTTGCAATCGGTGGAAGCAACGACGACAGAAAGGAAGCAGCCACCGCACCAATTGCCACCATTTGTCAATGTCTTGCCACCTTCCGAAGATTTCTCGGGGCTGCTCAACACCAGTCACTATTTTCCAATGTTTTGTTATATTATTAGTCTTGGTTTTTTTGTCTGATGGGCTTGGAGAACAAGATTTGCATTCAATCTTCAACAAACTTTGTAAGGTACGAGTGAAGTTCCAAATTTCTAGCTTTTCCATGTTATAACGTCTCTATTGTTTTAGTTCACTCAATCTTCAACTGCTTGCGTTTCCTTTGAGTTCTGGATGTAAGTATTGTTTTGCTTATAAGCCCTACTCTGCTATAGTGAATATACAATTGAATTCAACTGAGACGTGGATACTTCTGCAACACTTAAAAGTCATGAAGGTGACAGGTGATATGGATTCTTATGCAACACTAAGTCACTGTCGATTCCTCGATTATTAGCTGGAGCTATCTCACTGTGGTTTATTCCTATTCTCTATTTCAGAAGTACTTACAGACTCAGCTCAAGAACATGATTGTCCGGTGGGTTTCTGCCGTCTTATTTATAGTTCATGTGCTATTGTCGTGGATCTTTGTGAGCAAACTTAGCTGGGGAATTCTTGGAGCAATGGGTACTATGATCATATCAGGTTGGTTGATTGTAATTGGGGAGTTGGTTTATGCATTTGGTGGCTAGTGCCCCAACACGTGGAAAGGATTTACTTTTAGTGCGCTCTTTGATTTATTTCCTTTGGTGATGGGTATTAAGTAAGATATGATTGAGATAATAAATGGGGTTAAATTGAAGGAAATTTACTACATAGTATATTTCAAGACTTATTTACAAATAAACATAGGTTCTTTCGTCGCAACTCTATTGGTACTTTAAATTTATTCACGTTTTTTTAAACAATCAAAACAAACATTAAGTATCACAGTTCGAGAAATGTTGGACTTTCTAAGAATTTCAAGTCTTAACAAGTAAAAAATGTAAATAACTTTCAAGGTTTTAAACAATAAAAAGATCTTAAAAGAAAAATAGGATGAAGTGTAATGTATGGGTTTAATCAATGACAAAGGAGAAAGTTCAACTTAATTATTCCTGAATGTATATTTAAAGTTATGTAATTTTCAAAAAAATAGACTTAAACAAATTGTTGAATCTAAGTGTCTTCATCATGTCCATGCTTCTCATTTAACAAATATGGTCTTAATATACACAATAAAAGCAAGTTCTAGAATTATTCTACTACACATGATCAGACACATGAAAGAATAACAAAAGCTTTAAAAAGTTTGAAAATTTTGCTCATAGGCTAAAAAGCTTATGAAAAAATGGGTTTTATGTGTGTAAATAATATGTATTTTCATTTAACTTGAATATTTCAATGATTATTAAAAATATGATTTACATAAGTAATTTTATTCTAACTCTCATCATTTTGCTTATCAATTCAATCCATATTCAACAATGAAACATAATATTCATGGATAGATTTCAATCAACTCAGGATATTAGTTCATAAAATTTAATAATCAAGATTATAATAAGCTTAAAAAAATTGTTGAAGATTCATTAAACCCTTTCCCACACTTAAAGTTGTACATTATTCCTAATGTACACAATATATAAAATAAGGGAAAAAATAGAGGTACTTTCTTAAATATGGCGATTTGGGATGTTAGATCTGTCCAATAATATACTAAATCCTCACAAAATATAAAAAGGGTAAAATGAAACAAAATAAAATAAATGAAAACAAAAAATAAGAACATCATTAATTATAATGTTAGAGATGACAAAATAATTAATGAAAAGAAAATTAAAAATTTACATAATTACTTAAGAAAAAGAAATACTATACAAACTAAGCATCTCCTTCATCTTATGACCTTGGTTGATCCGACAAAGATGAGTGCCCCTGGTGATGATCTTGGCTAGGTGGAGGAGCTACAAAAGAAATGCCCTTGTCGGATGGTGGAGGCTGGAAGTTAACGCTTAGATGGCTTACTATTAATGCCATCAACTCTCCCATCCATGCTACTGTAAATCGTAGCTTGCTTATATCCTCCACAAGCTCCGCCTACTATCTCCCCAATCGATCTATCCTCAGTTGATTTGGATTAAGCTTGTGTAGTTCTATCCCCTCGCTTGGGATAGTGGTGACTGTTGTTGTGATTATGGCTTAGCTCCACACTGCGTTGCTCTATCTCCTCTTTCCAGTGCTGGCTCATCGGATTCTCTAATAAGTTGATAAATGTCTCTGATAGGAGCTTGATGTTAGCGTACCATATACATATGTTGCATTACTGTCAGATCGAGCGCTACCACAGTCGTCATCTCTTGCATTGGTGGTAGCCGATCAAACATACCTATTCCTTTTGCTAGTTGAGTCACGTATGGTCCAACACATATCGTGATGAGCTTTATGCCCTTAATCTGATGTCAGATGAATTGAAAAAGTGCATGTCCTAGGTGGATAGGAATCTGCTCACTTATGCTTTAGAGGAAATACACGTCCATGTTCCCGATGACTCCCTAGTTGTCTCCTTGCCAGCTTAAAATGTGAGTTAGAATACCATAGATGTATCTGAGTGCTGGACTGCGTAATGTTGAAGCCTTTGACATGTGTGGATTATAGTCATCTTCAAAGCTGTTCCTACTCCAAAATTGTTATGGAGACAACTTGTATGAAATATCCATCCACAATGCTTGGTACTTTGGTGTCCTAATATACTCCCAGTCGTACAATGGTGATGGAGAACTGCATATATGCCATCTGATGCATCTCCCCCATCATCTGGAACTGGACTGTATTGGGGCAATCCCTATTATAACATCCCTTCTCCATGAAGAATGTGGAGAGGACCTCTAAAGTGATCTAAAGTGAGCTCTCTATAAGAAGGTTCCACAATTTCAAAAAATCGAGACCATGCTCTTACATCTACTAACTCTCTCACCTGTTGGGCTAAGCCAACCTACTTTAAAGCCTCCTAGTTGATATACTGATTAACTCTAAACTTCTTATCCTTTAGTCTTTGATATTATTCTTCCTGAGCCCAGACATTGAATACCAACATTCGTGGTCTCTCTGGGAGCTAGACTATTATAGAATACTCTCCTTAATTCCTATTTTTTGGAGTCTCTTTATTGTGACATGATAGTGTCATTTTGCTTGCAACTTTTAAATAAGTGTGAGAAAATTGGTATATAATCATTGAGGTATGGTTTCATCACACTTAATTTAGATCATGCTCATTACTTATTAATTACGAAAGCAAACTAACTACGAAAATTTAAACAATTGAATAATAAACTAAAACAAAAAAAGAAATAAATAATTAAACAAGTTTAATTAGGAAATCACATAAACATAAAATTGACACAATTAAATCCATGCAGTTAAACACAAACATAGTCTTAATTAATGTTAGGATCAACTAATTAAGCTAATTAAACACAAAAATATCGCAATTAAACACATAATGAGCCAAAATTGCAAGTTTATGCAAATTACGTCGAATTAAACCCAAATTCCAATTAATCAATCAAATTAAAAGCCAAAAATAAGTTGAACAAAGATTAAATTCAACTACTACACAATAATCAGGCCTCAAATGAGGCAAATTCTCTAATAATCCTAAATCATGGATTGAGAGTTTTTTATTAAAAAATCCGCAATTAACGTATAAGACCAAATGAATCATGCATAAACAAATTAAACTAAGAAGGAAACTTACTTAGGTTTCATTAATGTGTCTGAAAAATGCGAAAATTTGCTTGGGGAAGTTGGAGGAGACGGTAAGAGAGAGTAGAAGAAAAGAAAGATTGAAAAATTTAGAGGATTTAGGGCTTTTTACCCTGTATCGCGATAGTGCATGATCTGATGCACGATTATGCATTAAATCGTGCACTTCACTAAATCATAATATTTTGCAACCTTTGCATCAAAACATGTAGAACAATGGAATGTGTTCAGAGAGTATTCAACTTTAAAATTTAACCCTCAAAGATAAAAATATTTGTATGTTAGTATTATAACACATAACAAATTTTCCCTAAAGCCACATTTATGCACAATTTTTCTCAAGATGCTTAATTTTCTTATTCTAAAACACTCCTAAAAAAACTTAATTTAAAACAAAGTAATGCCAAACTCATAGGTTACCTTCTATGCAACACTTCTTTTCCATCACTAGCTCAACGTACTTTTTGCTTAAGGTGGCTTGAATAAAGTGCATGATTGTAGCCTTATCATAGGTTTCATAACCTGTAGGTGAGCTAGCTTTTTACAATTTCCACCACATTTTTCTTTTGGTTTATTCCCTTGAGTTTGTAACTTCTTCGTTGGATCCTTGTATATGAAGTCCTGTAAAAATTTTTAACAAGACTCGTCAAACTTGATAGCATCCAGAAATTCAAGCAAATTATTACTATCATCGAAGATCCTAAATGTAACCTTTTCATCCTTTAGTCTTAACATTAACATACACTCATCAACATCTATGAGTGACTTGGCTATCGCTAGGAATGGTCGCTGGAGGACTAAGGGTACTTCAAAATCTTTCCCTATGTCTAGAATGGTAAAATCAATTGGGAACGTGAACTTATTGACCTTAATTGGTATGCCTTCTATGATTCCCCTAAGACATCTTAATAATCTGTCAGCCATCAGAATGCACATCCTAGTTGGTTAAGGTTATCCTATTCCCATTTTTTGAAATAAGGTGTATGGCAACATATTTATGCCAGCCCCTAAGTCGGCCATAGCCTTATGCACCTTTAAACTTCCAATAGTACAAGGAATATAAAAATTTCCTAGGTCAGTTTATTTCTTTGGTAGTTTAATCTTGTTGTCAGGGCTCTCCTTGCTTAACACTTTGGTCTCCAACTTCACTAGTTCCTCCTTGTCTAATAATTTCTCTTTCAATGCTTCAACAGAGGAGAGTTCCTTCTTCATTTTTTTAAGAGCTCAATGACCCTATTTAACTTTGCTTCTTATAACTTTCTCTGTGCTATGATAGATAAGGAATCATAGGTTGATATTCCTTGACTCTCTTCAGGTAAAAGCTACATTCACCTTTTAAGTGATTCTTAGTAGTCACTTCCTTTCTGCTTCTTATTGAAGCTTCTTTTCAGTGGCTCGGGTGATTGCCATTATTCTTTCCTTTGGATTTGTTTAAGTTATTCTTAACAAACTCCCTTTTAGTCTCTTAGCCATTGACTTGGCCAGTTGGTCTATTTTAATTTCCAATTTTCATATGGATGCATCTATTTGCTGATGTTTCATCCTAGATTCTTTAATAAAATCCATAATCAGCTAATCCATACCATGTTTCCTTAGTTGTGATGCTTGTGGATGCAATCCAAGTATGGGTTATTTCTTTGTTGTCATTGGTTACCTTATGGAAAGCTAGGTTGGTTCCTCTAACTAAGATTGTATGTATTGTTGTATGGATTATTTTAGGGTCTTGGAACATTTATTAAATAATCCATATGTTTGGGGTTGATTGACATTCTTATCCTTGATGCTCTAACCCGCATGCTTTATGTTGCATCACCATTCCTTATAGAGTCATAGTCAATCATTCTATCTTCTTGCCTAATGCCTCCATTTAACTCTCCATTTGTGTCACCACATTCACCTCATATACTCCTCCTGGCCATCTAGTTCGTTCCTAGATGAACACTTTTGATAGTTGTTTATGTCCATATCTTCGATCAACTCTTGAGCCATTTGAGGTGTTTTATTATTCAATGTCCCTCTAGCTTTTGCTTCGATTGTCTGTCCCATACTTTGACTTAGCTCATTATAAAAAGTTTGGATTTACATCCACAATGGTAATGTATGATGTAGGCATCATCAAAACAACTCTTTGAATCTCTCTTAGTGTCATACAGTGAGTCGCTTTCAATTTGTAAGTATGAAAAGATGTCATTTCTCAACTTCACAGTCTTCGCAAGGGGAAAGTACTTTAGTAAGAATTTTTTTTATCACTTGATCCCATATGATAAGTGACGAACATGACATTGAATTCAACCAATGTTTAGCCTTTCCTCTTAAGGAGAATGAAAATAGACACAGTTTGATGGTGTCATCATTTGCTCCATTAATTTTAAAAGTATCACAAATCTCTAAAAAGTTAAAGATATAAGTGTTGAGGTCTTCTTCTCAGGTTCCATCAAATTCGGTTGACTATTGCACCATATAGATTATTCTTGAGTTGATCTCAAATTATTTTTCTTAAGAGTCGATCTCACTATATTAGATTCTACACTAGTTAGGTATGGCCTAGTGTTGGGACCCGATCTCAGGAACCGGATCCCAACCGGAAAACGGAAACGAAAAACGGAACGAAACAAGGATAGCGAAGGATCGCTAATCGGAATACAAATCGAATCGATTCGAAAAGCGCACAACATCGAACTACGAATCCAACTGAAACAAAGGTCCGACATCCGCTTACAAATATCTTAGAAAAGCATATAGCGACGCATTGGAAACCCTAGACTGATCCAAACCGAAAACCGGTATAATTTTTTTTCATTCTTATTCATTCCTTCCTCTTTATACGAAACCATTTCCAATTTCCCTTTTGGGAATTATAC
>JANVCL010000214.1:14349221-14363543 GCA_026546855.1 Erythroxylum incrassatum | reverse complement strand
GCTATCTACAACTTTCATGAACAACCTAAAATCCAATTCACTTGCTAACTAGGTCAAACAATTCACCAAAGCATCTGTCCACTGAAATTTCCCAATCTGAACAGTAAATTTCAAACCATTATGTTTGTGATTTAGTAAAGGAAATGAGATTATAGTTGAGTTTTGTGCCTCGTAAGATCAAATTGTAGATATGTTCACAAAGCCACTAAAAATAGAATTGTTCACAAACAAAAATGGAAGCTTGAAATGATCAAACCAAAATTAGGGTGGTTGATGGAGATTAAGTTTGGTTTGTCCAATACTTAATTATGAAGAAAATAACTTGATAATGTACAACTGTTGTTATTAGCTATCATGTTTTTTGTTAGTTGTCTGGATTATGATAATAGTTGTCAAATTAAGATAAAAGTTGTCAAAGTCTATAAAAATAAAAACAAGTGTGGTAAAATAGTTGTCAAAGTCAATATATATCTAGACTTAGTCCAAGTATAACAAGAGTTATTGTGCTAAAACAACTATTGCAATACTAAGAGAAAAAAAGATGGTGTAAAATAGAGTTAACAAACTCCAATAGTTTGAATTAGAGTGATGAAAGATATTTTGTAAGACTATAACAAAAGCCTATATTATATTAAAAGAGTATTTTCAATAAATTTTTTAAATTCTATATTCAATCAAAACAATTTTTATCTTGACGTACACCAAAAACTGGTGAGTAAAGTACTAGTGGCTACAAGTTTTTGAATAATTTGAATGTCTACACTAAGTATAGAGAACTATTCCTTACAGAGATTGATTGACAACTGGGGCAACTTGTGAGCAATTATTCATGGTCTTGGACAGCTCTAACAAAGCCTAGAAAATCGAACCTTCCTGGAAAGCGGTTGCAAGTTTGCGTATGACCTATGAGAACTTGATAGACAAGCATGTACAGTCTACAGAGAGAAATCCTCAGGTGGATAAAATGATCATTGTTCCATGATAGAGAAAGACACTTTCATCGTTAAACACGAAAGCCCAAAAGACAGAAAGTGGGAATTCATGTGATTGAAATTGCCATTTGTCTCTTTGCTTTTCTTCTAGAGCCTTGAAGCATATATTGCAACTGTTGCTGACAGGCATGTGACTAGTTAGGTCCTTTCTTGCCATTGATTTAATCACCGACTCATTATCAAGTGGCTAGCACCCGAACACAACACTAATAATATGCTTAACGATGGAGGATAGAAGCATAGTTTAGCAAACTGCATAATTACTGGAATCAGACAAAAAGAGGCCTTGAGTCATTAACTCTATGTCTAATTGTCCGAGCTATGAACTCTGCAATAAAAAAAAAACTTTATTTGTTTCTTTTCAGCTAAAAGTTCACGCATCAAAGTACATAAACTACTTTCCAGTAATGTATCATGTTCTCTTCCTGCATTTCCCATTTTGTTAAACCAATACAAGTCTCTTGAAGTTTACGTCTCAATAGTAGCATAAAAAGCTGATGAAGACTCTATTCACAATCAGATCATTCCCAGCTTCCAAATTTGTATCATTGTGCAAATGATGAAAAGAAGGCAAGTTATGCAGATATATAACCTAATGCACCTACACCTTTGAACAGTTAGCTTGTAATTGACATACACTTTTCCCATGTTTTCTTTATCATAGTCCAGTTCATATCATCATTAATAAATAGGATAATACATATATCACTCAATTATTTGACGTCAGTGCTAAACTCTGAAATGATATTAAAGTCAATTATGTCCATTTTTAGAGTCCAACTAATGTGACTGATGATTAGGTCTTCCATCAGTCTTTACTACTAAAGAATATTAATCATTTTCAAGGCATAAATTAGGAAAGCTCACCCAATTTATGAGAATGACCAATGTAGCCCATAAAGGAGACCTAAAAGAGAGTGACTTTCACAAAAAAAGTGAGAATGTCTCTTGAGCACAGCGAAAAGGGTTTTGCTCCTAGCAATTGATGATTATAAAGAGCGAATCAATGCTCACATCTTAAAATATAGCACGTTTGGTACAATTTATATCCTCCTAACAGAGATAGTACACAATAAAAGGACAATGACAGGGCTCGGCTCTTCCTGCGGAGCATGCAAATTCTTGAGAAGAAAATGCACGAGTGAATGCGTATTTGCTCCTTACTTCTGCTACGATCAGGGTGCTGCCCACTTCGCAGCGGTCCACAAGGTGTTTGGTGCGAGCAACGTTTCAAAGCTACTCTCTCACTTACCACAGAATAACCGCAGTCACGCTGCTAGTACCATTTCCTATGAAGCGTTGGCTCGGATGCGTGATCCTATATATGGTTGCGTTGCTCATATATTTGCGCTCCAACAACAGGTCAATTATTAACTGAAACCTTGAAACCTTTTCAATCAAGGCATACCGTGACAACAAGTCCATCACATGGTTTTGCCTTTTATGTCTCAGGTTGTCTGTTTGCAAGAAGAGATACAGTTTCTAGGAAGCCAAATGGCTAATGTAACTGTTAGCATTGCTGCCTGTGCATCTTCAGGAAGAAACTCAAACCCAAATTCTGACATGCAGTTCTCTTTGCATGAAGATGATACAAATGCACAATACAATCAGAATCGACCAACTGGATTCCTAAATCAGTCAGGACCCACAAATGGTAATTTCCAAACTTTTGACAATCAAATGAACATTGATTTTCCTCCTTCATGTGGATGGGAAGACTTTGATCTGGTTTA
This sequence comes from Erythroxylum incrassatum, assembly GCA_026546855.1. NCBI lineage: Eukaryota > Viridiplantae > Streptophyta > Magnoliopsida > Malpighiales > Erythroxylaceae > Erythroxylum > Erythroxylum incrassatum. The sequence goes on along the minus strand of JANVCL010000214.1, from coordinate 14,360,818 downwards.
TGACTCTTATCCAACCCCTTTGGAGAGACTTCTTGAAGGAGTTGACAGAGACATCATCGCATGTTCTTCGATGTTGCCCACTGGATCCGAAACTTAAGATTGTCAAGACCAGTGACCTAAGTGTCTAGCAAGACACCGTTTTTGCTACAGGAGATATCTTCTAGCTCTACATGGGACACCTTCTGTGTTACTCATCTTAATAATGATATGGTGATAAGCATAATTTTCTGCTGGAATGTGTAGGCTAGGCTTTTGTAATTTAATTTCCATATATATATATATATGTGTGTGTGTGTGTTTGTGTTGTCTGCTTTGGCAGTCGTACTGTCTTAGACTTGTAACCGATCTTCAAAAAGCCCTATACATAGGTATACAATTTGAAACTAGATCTCATCATGAATTCCATCCAAGGCTACCTCGTAATCCCGGAAGGCTCAGCACATTTGGAAAGTTAAGTCAATTAGGCATAGAAAGAAGTTAACAATCAGAAATCACGTACACAAAATTTACATATCTGGGAAATCGAAAGAAGAATCTTTCTTAAATAAGAGCCCAACAATATAATTGGATAGTCAAGTATTTACTGGATTCCAGAAATTTGCGAGTGTGGAGTGCAGATAATAAAGTTTAGCCTTGGTGGTCAATCCAAAATTTTATAACATTGTAGACAACACAAGCTAGTTATATCCTCTAATGCAAAGCAGAGCAACTTGAAAGTTCAGATAAACGGGTGATGGTATCCTTGCTTACACCCAATTCCAATTTCCAACCCTACAAATAGAACTAAGATGGTACGAAATTATGTTTAATGAAGCAGACTAAAAATATGCAGTCTGCAAGATGAAGTCCAAACGGGATAAGTTCACCAGTTCCTTTTTAAGAAGCCTAATAATACTCGAATATTGGGATCACTTTGTATAGGGTATCTTCCACGTCCACACTTACAATCAATTGTCAGGCTTAAATATGCGCGATTGTTCTATTCCCAAAAACATTATGAGTACAGTTAGATACTCAAAACGTTAGTACCGCATCGTCGTAAGAAAAATATCAAAAAATTTTAGAGACTAAATTATAATTTTTAAAAATTAGGGACCAAATTAAAAAAAATTAAACTCTAAACTAAAACCAAACAATCTATTCTCCTAATCTTTCGTTCATTCACTCTTCACTATATTCAATAACCCACTAAGCACAAACCATATTCACGCCTACTTGCCCCTACTCTCCTATTGTTAAACCCTTAACCTTCAGAGTACTTTTTAGCGACCTTCACGATACGTTTTAGGTAGAAAGCTAGCTGGATTACACACATGAGAGAGGCATACGAAAATGCTAAGGTAAACATAGGCAATAGGATCGGAATTGGTGCAAATTTTGATACAATATCAAACCTTGTGAAGATTGACTTGATCGAGGCTAAGTACTTAATGAACTAAGGACTTGACTCATTGTTGGCCCCTGAAAAAAATTTTCATTGAAGTTAAGCATGATTTTATAAATTATGAGGTTTTGATGGATTAATTTTTGGAGTTATTTAATTTTGTCAAAGTTAGTGGGATTTATGGAATTAAAGTGTTAAGGTTATAAGAATGTTCAAGGGTATTTTTGACAAGACATTTAAGATTAAAAGAACATAAGCCTATAAGGAAGAGTAAAACAGATTTTTTGGACCATTAAGAGCATAAAAGGAAGAAGAAATTGTGGTCTTGCATTTTAAAAAGGGAGAAGAATGAAAATTGAAGGGAAAAAGAGAGAGTGTTATTAAGAAGAGAGAGAAATACGAAGAGAATGAGAGAAAGAAGAGAAAACAAGCTAGGGTTTCAATTGTCTTAGCCTTCAAGAGAAATTTTAAGATTGTTCAAGAAGGAAAAAAGGTAAAGGAAGAGAAGAGCTTCCATTTGAGTTAAAGATCTCTTCATTTGGTGAAGAATTAAGGGATCAAAAGAGGTAAGAGGAACAAGAGAAGAGGTATTTTGAGTAAGTCTATAAGCAAGGAAATCAAGGCGGGTACTTGTTTATACTAGAGTAAATAAGTCACTAAAGATTTCTTTGAATCAAGGAAGTTAAATGTTTTAAATTGCATCATAAATGTTGCATTTATTGCTCTTTGAATACTTTGAGAATGTACTACATGTTTTGTATATGATTTATGTTATTTATTTATGAAATGAAAATTGGAAATGATTTTTGCAAGGATATCAAGTTTATGAAATATAGTTTTCAAAAAGGTGTCATTTTGGGCAACATGTTTTCAAGTTATGAAATATGTGTTATGTGGGTTTGTGGTGATCTCCTAAGTTAAGTCACGTGTACGTTGACTAAGTTAAAGGCTTCTCCCTCCTGCCCACTAATAGCATGGAGCTCTTTCATGGACTCCCATAAGTTCACGGCTACGCAAACCATTATGTGGGATTGCATTAGTACGTTCTGTTCACGGCTGGTCATGTGTAGTATGTTCTGTTTTAGATCCACCCAAACCATTATAATGTGCTTATGTGATGATGTTATGTGAACAAGTTTGATGCATTCATGTTTTGAAATTTGAGATTTTAACTACATGATGAGAATTTGAGAAACATATGCTTTATGAACTCAATGAGAATTTTCTATGACAAGTAAATGTTTTCAAAGGTTTTTGCTTATTTTTCCGTTATAAATTGTTATCCACGAGCTTTCAAGCTCACCCCCTTTTGTCCCATCTTCAGGTGATAGCTAAGAGATCAAGTGATCAAGAGCCTAAAGGAATTACTTCAAATTTGCTATTTTGTATTTTGAGTTGGTTTTGGGAAAGCACAATGTTTTAGTTGCATTTCAAGTTTATTTGTTCAAGAATATTTTGTAATTTGAGATTTGAGACGATGATGTAATGTGACTTAGAATGCCATAAAAGATTTATAAAACTTTATTCTTTTGGTGTTAATGAAATATGAAAACGAATATATATAATGGAAAAGAAAGATAGGAACTATATATATATATATATATATATTATGGAAAAGAAAGATAGGAACTATAATGTAGTTGAATGGGCTGAGATTTAAGAGTTTAATGAATTCAATTTGGTAGTTGAATGGGTATGCTCATGACATCCCAAGTTTGTACTGTGCAAATTTCAAGTCTTCCATAGGGGCAAAATTCATGTTTTGACTTCAAGAGAAAAACTGCATTGATCTAGGCTGAATTAGACAAAGTTGTCTTCTAGAAAGTTGTAGCTTATCTTTATAGCTTTTCAACGGTATATAGTATGAAAATTTTGGACATCGGAGTCAAAAGCTATGATCTTTATAAGTGAAGATGCTAAGGAGTGTTGACTGAATTATCTTCTTAAGTTGACCTTTTGTATCTTCTATGGTTGACCTTCTGTATCTTCTATGGTTGACCTTTTATATCTTCTGGTACCGAAACTTCTTCTATGCACTATTCATAAACTTCTTCTATGCGTTGTTCATAAACTTCTTCTATGCACTATTTATCTTACATTGTCTGGTCCAATTTTGATTCTCTAGATGACAGAATCTACCTTCAAGGTCTTCATGAAAGTTGTAGATCTTGAATTGCTCTTTCAAACCATCTAAGAATGACCTTAATCTGATATCTATGGAGAAATTATGCCAATTGTTAAGCATCTTCTGTGCACTGTTCATAAACATCTTCTGGGTACTGTTCATCTTACATCTTCTGATCCAATTTACCCTCAAGATGATAGAGTCTATCTTCAAGGTCTTCTTGAAAGTTGTATATCTATAAGTCCTATTTCAAACCATCTAGGAATGACTTTGATCCGATATCTCTACAGAAAGTTATGCCAATTATCCCAAATTGTCTGGCCGTTCGTCTGGTTTTGTCTGACCTTTTGTCTGGTCCAAATTTTGACCTTCAAGATGACAGAATCTATCTTTAAGGCCTTCTATAAAGTTATATATATATATGAGTCCTCTTTTCAAATCGTCCAATAATGACCTTGATCTACTATCTCTAGAGAAAGTTATGTTAATTGTCCCAAATCGTCTGGCCCTTCGTCTAGTTTCGTCTGACCTTTCATTTGGCCTATCGTCTAGCCCAATTTTGACCCTCAATAGGACATAATCTATCTTCAAGGTATTCTTGAAAGTTGTATATCTATGAGTCCTCTTTTAAAACATCTAAGAATTACCTTAATCTGACATCTCTAGAGAAAGTTATGTCAATTGTCCCAAATAATCTGGCCCTTCATCTGATTTCGTCTGACCTTTCGTTCGGCCTATCGTCAGGTCCAATTTTGAACCCTCAATATGACATAATCTATCTTCAAGGTCTTCTATAAATTTGTATATCTATGAGTCCTATTTCAAACCGTCTAAGAATGACCTTAATTCGACATCTATAGAGAAAGTTGTGCCAATTGTACCAAATCGTCTAGCCTTTTGTCTAGTTTCGTCTAACCTTTCGTCTCGAATCATCTAACCTATCGTCTGGTCCAATTTTGACCCTCAAGATGATATAATCTCTCTTCTAGGTTTTCATAAAAGTTGTATATCTCAAAGTACCCTTTGTAACCATCCTAAGAATATCTTAATCAAATATCTCTAGTGAAATTTATTCTAATTTTCCAGAGACAGGTGCAATATGATTGAGGGAAAAAATCATGTTTAATTTCTTTCAATCATAACCTTATTATCCGACCTTCAAACAAAGTAATTCTTAGACCAATAGATTTCTAACACAATTCTTTCTACCTCTTCTTGAAAGATATGGATTTTGATGTTGATTCGAAAAAGATGGATTGAATCAAAGTAAGGGTATCGGTTGGAAGAGTATGAATTGGATATTTTACTGAACATACTTCGGTATTTTAATGACATCTTGATCGGTAGCGCTTGGAATGAGAGGATCATTGTTTCAAAATAAACTGAGACAAGAAGCTACAAATTGTATGAAGAAATCAATTTGTAATTCTAGTTTGAGGTTTCCCAAAATCTAAGCTGAAGTGGGAAAATGAGTTATTTTTATGTTTGACTAGTGTGAGCACGTCACCCTTGTGGGATGACGACTAATGAGAGTTTATGGAAATAAATCTATAGGATAATATGCTCACGTTTATGACTTCGAATGTTGGGCTCTAGAATCGGGGTCTAATAGTTATGGTCTCAGATTAAGAGTTGGGTTCTGGAAACGAGATCAACAATTATGGTATTAAAGCAAGAGTTGGATTTTGGAAACGGGATCCAACAGTTATGGTATCAGAGCAAGAGTTGGGTTCCGAAAACAAGATCCAACATTTATGGTATCAGAGCAAGAGTTTGGTTTCAAAAATGAGATCCAATACCCATGCTCAGATGAATGGACCACGACTAGCGGACTTATGGTAGGAAACACTGGATCAGACAAGTGTACTATGTGGACTTCACCAAGATCGCACTGCATCATCAGTAGAGAGAGATCGTGGGGAGATCTTGATGATGTGGCGACAACTAGGAGTTAGAGTTACAATAGGACTTATCATCTGAAGATAACAAAGATTTTCAAGGATAAGGATGTTAGTTTCATATATGAATGTAAACTCCATCTTTCTGTTATCTTGTAGATTTTATCTTATCAGTTAGAGTCCTACTTGGATGGGGTTGTCATCTAATTGTTCCATGTGATGTAATCAAATAGAGATAGACGTGATCTTAGCACGATCTTAAGCAGTTCAGTTTAAGTAAGATTTTGAATATAACTTGGCTTCCAAGCTAGAGTGCCTATATATAGCTCATTCTAGTTTTACTCTCCTCATTCAGTTAGAGAGAGCAACATTCCTTGTATTCTTTTGAAGGAAAGCAATATAAGTTCAAGAAGACAACGTTTTGATTAAAGAAAGGTCACTGATTGTTGAGCCAAGTTTAAATCTTCAAGTGGACTAAAGCTAAACAGTTTATAAAAGCCCAAGAAGTGGGTATACAGGACCGACCCAATACTGCAACTTACATTCTTGATAAGTCTTCTAGGAGAGCTCCTCTACACCTGCATATCACCATATTGAGTCACTCAACCTTGACAGCTATACAAATAACCGATATTGTTATTCTATTACAGATGACAACCATTAGATCAAAACAAATAAAAGATCAATGGTCAATATCAATACTTGTACCATATATAAATATGCATATCTATCAATGAAAAGATACGTAGCGTTTCCACAAATTTATTTCTTTACATTCAGTTTTTACATGGTATCAAAGCCTTTGTGACCAAGTGGTCGGGAGTTCAAATCCCTACCACCCACCTATTATTCAACATAAGGTAGAGTAAGCTTGTGCAAGTTTCAAACCCAAAGGGCTTTCAATTAAGGGGATATGTTAGTGAATATATAAAACCAATTAAATTGGCCTCACACAACAGCTTAAGTTATTGTGTTGAAATGATCATTTAATGAGGCTCCTTCCAATAGTCGAGGTTCTTATAGAGGCAGACGAAGTCACGAACGAAGGGGCAGAAACAATAGTCTTTACTGCCAACTCTGTCATAAACAGGGTCATGATGCCCTGAAATGTCACAAAAGGTTTGACATTCATTGGCAAGGTACCAGGCCAGCTACTAATCAAACTAATTCAAGTCCTCCATTACCTCAACAAGCCTATTTGACTCATCACACTACACAGACCTCTACTGACTCAAATACGGATAAAATTTGGTTCATTGACAGTGGTGCCACAAATCATGTTACTGCTGATCTCTCAAATCTCACACTCCACAATTCCTATACAGGCAAAGATCAGCTAATAGTTGGTAATGGTAATCATCTCCCTATCTCTCATATTGGTACTTCCTCTATCCCTTCTTCCTCTACCACTCCACTCACACTGAATAATATCCTACATGTACCTCAAATCAGCAAAAATTTGCTCAATATTTCTCAGTTAACTAAAGATAACAATATCATTGTGGAGTTTACTGACTCTTGCTATATTTTTAAGTACAAAATTATAAGGAAGACACTACTCAAGGGACTGCTCAAGAATGGTCTGTACAACCTTGAAGTCTCCCCATCATCTACCTCTATCCAATCTCGGTTTAATTTCCCTAAAACATCTACTGCATTGCTTTCTGAGCTAAATGTAAACATGTGGCATGCTCGATTAGGGCATCCTAATGCTTCTGTTTTACAACATGTTCTACAATTAATGAATCATACATTTTCCCCTAAATCTCTTAAATTTTGTGATTCTTGCTAGTGTGGTACACAACATAAATTTCCATTTCAATCACGTCCCATTTTTGTCACTAAACCACTAGAAATAATTCACACCGATGTATGGGGTCCTAGTCTTTATCCTTCTACAGATGGGTATAGATACTACATTATTTTGTGGGGCCTTTTCCAGATTTGCTTGGTTTTATCGCCTCAAAAACAAATCAGACACATTAACAGTTTTTATCAAATTCAAAGCCTCCGCTAAATTACAACTAAATCAGAAAATAAAAGCTCTCCACAGTGATATGGGTGGTGAATTTATTGCTCTATTATCCTTTCTTGCCACCCACGATATACAAACCGGATTTAGTTTGAAGTAAATCACGTGTTAGTATAGACTTTACGTTCAATACACAAAATGCACAAGAAGAGGGGGTTGAATTGTGTATCCTTTTTCTTGAATACAATCCCCTTTTTAAGTTTCTTTGAAAACTTGCTTTTTCAAAAATATTGAGTAAAAGTATCACAACGTATTGAAATTAACTTATAAGTACTTGTATAAAACAATAGAAATCAAAAGTCGAGAGTTAGAGAGTAGAAGTCTACACAACAGTTTTATCCTGGTTCACCCTAAACCGTGGGCTACGTCTAGTCCTCAGAATCCTTTATGAGATTTCACTATTCTTCTTAAAAGTACAAGCATTCTTTCCACAGAGCCTCTTCAGCTCTCTTACAACAAGTATTGTTTTTCTCACTTAGCCTCTTCAGGCTCTTAGCTTTTTTTCTTTCTTACAAAAAGATATTGCGAGCTTTGTTACAGAAAATAATAGCTCTAATGTTTCGCACAACAAAAAGTTTTTTATCACTATCTCAAATTGCTAAGCTTTTAAAATCACTGGCTTTCAAAATCTCTAACTTTTTTCAGTCTTCGACTCCGACTTATATTTATAGTCTTCGTCTTCAACTGCTTCTTGATAACCGTTTCTTTCTTCTTATTTCTTGATCTTTAAAGAAACAACTATTCAGTTGAGTTTTGTAACTAACTCAAACTGATTAACCATCCGATGTAGTATCGGGTCTTCATCTTCGTATCGCTTTCGTCTTAGTTTCTTTCGTCTTAATTTTGCTTCTGCTTCATCTTACTTTCTTTCGTCTCACTTTCACTTCCGCTTCATCTTAGTTTTGCTTCCGCTTCGTCTTACTTTTTGCTTCCGCTTTGTCTTACTATCTGCTTCCGCTTCGTCTTAGTTTCGCTTTCGCTTCATCTTAGTTTCTGCTTCCGCTTCATCTTAGTTTCTACTTCCGCTTCGTCTTACTTTTGCTTTCTCTTCATCTTAGTTTCTACTTCTGTCTCACTTTCTAATATTATTATTATTTAATTTTCATCAAAATTATTAATTGTGAAGTCATTTTGACTTAATAATCTCCCCCTTTTTGATGATAACAAGTAATCATAGTTTTAGAAAGATAGTCAAGTATTATTTATAAGAGGATATACATTTGAAAGAATTGTAAACTATACTATCTTCTATACTTCTCTTCTCTTCTCTTCTCTTCTTCTCTTCTCTTCCTTCATTTCATGCTCCCTCTTCTTTTCTCCCCTATCTTTCTCATTTTCTCCTTTCTCCCCTATTTGTTATTGATCAAAAATCACGACCAAAGATGCTTCATAATATCAAAGAACATTTCCTTCATTTTAGTACGGAGTAACTTGAGGTTTTGTTGTATATGTGCTACTTCCTTATGCAAGTCATCCACTGAAACACGCAGATCATCAACCTTGTCATGGATTTCTCTAATTTCTTTGACTAAGGCATCATCTTTCTTCTGCTGTACTACTTCAAAACCAATAGTAGTACTATATGCATCTGAAGGTATAACATTTGGTCCAATGATTGTAAAAACAGGAGGTTTGAAAGATAAGTTTCTTTTAGGGAGATCAAGGTCATTAGGTCTGGGTAGTCCTGGAACTTGTTTTCCAAATAGGTGTGTACATCTCCAATTGAAGATATAGAACTTAAGGGTCTAACGTCCATAATTAGGTGCACAAAAGTCTTTATATTGTAACTGATATCTTCAACTTTGATGGTTCTGTACTGCCTTCTGTTATTCTCCCAAGTACTTGAGAAGTTTCATCGATGGTACAACAACCACAATGACTTCCTGATGCTCTTAAGATGTGGTGGGAAACATAAATTCCTTTGTGATAAGCTGCATAACATGCCTCATCTATGTTTCTCGCTTCAGTTTCTGTAACATCCCATTTCCATAAAAAGGTTAGAACCCCAAAAATTTGGTACATGTGAGATCAATAAGAGAAATTAGGAAAAAACACATCTCATGCTCATGCATTACATAAGGTGCACATGCATATGAACAATGAATCTTTGCACATGAAAATGACTGTATATGCATTCGTGACATTTCCTGGTATAGATGTTCATAAATGTGATTGTTATTGAGAATTGTGGTTTGTTTGTAGGAAAAATTGAGTTAGAAAGGGTCATTATTGATTTAGAATTTTTGGAGAATTTTGGGAAAAATTTTATGAAAAATTCAGGGTAATTTCTGGACTAGGAAAAATACCAAGTGGCGCAACAATTGTTAAATGGTAGTAGAAATTATTGTCCAGTGGCAATGGAAAATTTTCTAAATGACTTTAGGAATTTGTAACAAATGCCATTGAAATTTTTGGGAAAAATTGGAGTAGAAATTGAAATTTGATTGAAAATAAGCTAACTTAGTGCCTTAGAAATGAGACATGTGGCAAGTGACAAGTGTCACTTGCCTAACCATGTCTTAAACTTTTATGTGTGTTAAAAGACACTCCCTTTTGATTGTTCTCCACGATGCTTCTCTTTTTAAAGGGCTTTGGTGATTTATTTTGGCTTTCCTCCATCAATTTCGTGGCTTCTCTTCTTCCTTTCTTCTTCTTGATTTTTTTTAACCATCTTTCATGCTACTCTCTCATCTTGCTTTCTTTTCCATTCTCACCAAAAACTCAAACCTATTAAGCTCTAAATGATGATGAACGTGGGTTGCTTGGGAGCTAGGGTTGGGTGAGAGTTTGAAGAGTTGGAGCTAAACCTAGTAAGTTTTGCTTTTAATGTTATGGGTATTGTTAAACTAAGCTAAAATGATGAGTAACTTAAGCTTTGATGCTTTGATTTTGCAAGGTTTATGTGTGTGTCTTGGGTTGTTGGAACCCCATCCTGGTGAGACACGTGTCCGACGTCGTACGTGACACCTGGACGCGCAACCCACGAGGGAGGGATTCCTTACCACAGAAGAAACTCAAATCAAACTTAGTTCACTTACTCCTGAACGGATCTTGAAAAATTCACACTAATCTTCCTCAATAAAATTAATCTGCTTAGGGCCCACAATTAAAACCGACTCCTAAGCTAGAAAGAAATTTCATGTCTCTAGATTAATTAGAATAAAAATCTCCTCAATAGGATCTCTACGGATCGAGAAATCGCCCAAATACAGAATTATATGCTATATCTCCACACTTGACTCTCTTTGATTTAATCCATAAATCTCGACTTAAACCCAAAAATTTTAATTTTTCTTTTTTTTTCAATTTTTGATTTTTCTTTTTTTCCACATTCAGCCTCCTCTCACTCTTTCACTTATAACTTTTTCGTTTGACCTCCAATTTACTCGGTTTTTGAAGCATTGTTGGAACCCCACCTTGGTGAGACACGTGGCTGACGTCCTACGTGACATCTGGACGCGCATCCCACGACGGAGGAATTCCTCACCATAGAAGAAACTCAAATCAAACTTAGTTTACTTGCTCCCGAACGGATCTTGATAAATTCACCCTAATCTCCTCAATAAAATAAAATAAAATCAAAAACTTGCTAACGGTGTCGCCTCGCGTGCAAGACGCTCGCCCTCGCGAGCGCGCCTGTAAGTCCGAAAACCTATATATATATTTAATCACAGAAATTCAAAATTTCATAACTTTTTACCTAGAACTCCAAATTTTACAAACTTAGTATCAATAGAAAGCTGAAAGAAGACTCTACAACTTTCAAGAAGGGTTTAAAAACTAATTCGGCCATTAAGGGGGTCAAAAGTTACTTCAAAGTTACTGCCCAAATTGAAAAATCCTAAATAAAGCCAGAAGTTTGAAAATCATATCTATTAACACAATAGCCTAAAAATGTCACCATTTACCTCAATGGAAAGAAGAAAAGATGCTTTACAAATTTCATGAAGGGAGCAAAAATCAATTTAGTCATTAAAAGAGGTAAAAACTCACTCAAAGTTACTGCTTCTATAATGACCACATGAACAGTAAAATGACCATGTGAACAGTACCTGAAATTTTCCAAACCTCATAGCTTCTTATTCCTAACTCCAAAAGTTGCATATTATACATCAATGGAAAGGGGAAAAGACAATCTACATCTTTTATGGAGGATAC
>JANVCL010000214.1:14329908-14349121 GCA_026546855.1 Erythroxylum incrassatum | reverse complement strand
GAGTTGATTTTCACTTTTCGTTTACATGCAAATGCACATTCAAAACACATTTGTCATTAGACTGGGGTCCACCATTTAACAATCATATTGTGAAAACTTATTTCATCTCATTCACATACAAGTAGCATTTCAATATTTCATTAATGCATCACATTCATCGGACCTTCTGTCCGAAAACCATCACAATCAATCATATTCACATAATGATTTAGTAGTCAATTAATACAAAATTCAAATAACAAACAACAAAGTGAGACTATCTCAAACTACTTACAGTACGCTCCAGATTAGCATTTGCTTCCAAATTATGGGAACGCCTAAATGTGGGCGTTTATCCTGCACATCCCATTTATGCAATACACAATTCACACACATTACAAAACTCATTTATGCACAAATAGTTATATAGACTATGTATAATGCATGCTCAAAGACAATCCCGAGTACTTTACCAACTTCATATCTTATGCTCATTTTTATTTCATAAATCAATCACTCAATCATGTGAATATCGTTATCTCCAAACATACTCATACCTTTGGTACTTTGATATCAACAATTCATTCACTAATTTATCACTAGCAGCCTTCCAATTCAATCCCACCGAAAACACGATATCATCTCTCTCTCTCTTCGATTTCCTTAACTTTAATCCTATGTTTGTTCATCCTCAGTTTTCCAAAAATATTCACTTATGTACACACACACACACACACACAATTAGAAGGGAAAACTGAGCATATAAGTCCTTTTCACTTTCAGAATTTCTGTACTCTTCTCCTGCATGTATTTAATGATCTTTCTACTTAAAATCATCTCTACACCATCATATTACATAAGAATCTCCAAATACTTAAAAACAACACATCTGAAATTTTATCTAGTTTGTATTGTATTCATGAAAATGACAACTTTTTCCATGACTTTTTTATGTCGGATAAATCATCCCTATTATCTCATATTCAGACTTCTCATAAGAATTCACACGATAATTACATGTTAAAACTAAAAAATCTTCAACCATCACAAAGCCCTAACTCTCATGCAACTCACGTGCTTCATCATACAGAGGGTTTGGGTCTGGTTTTCTTGAGGCAAAAGAAATAGATGACAAAGTGGTAATAGTAGAAGATAAGGGTAAGCTTAGTTTAGCTTTGGCGGAGTTTTTAATGAAAAACTCTGTGCTGAAGAAACACTAGAGAAAGAAGCTTCGAGAGAAAGAAATGAAGGCAATTACAGTAACTTGTCTTTCAAGGTTGTTAAAGCTCAACTTTAAAGTTGGGACACCTGTCCAATTCTTAGCCACTTATCCACTTTCTTTTATTAAAACTCACTTAAGTAAGATTTGTACTTAAGTTTAAAACTCAATAATACCACTGCAATCACAAGTTATAACCTCTTAAATCACTTCCAGATTTTTCCATAAAACATCATTTTGGGTCAAATTTACATGTTCTTTCTAACCCGATACTGAAGTTATTTCACAACACTTTCTTCTAGAAACATGTTCTGTGAAACAACACCAATTCACTGTTCTAACCAATCCCATCACTTTCGTTCAATCAACCTTTTTCAAATCAATTCAAAATGCTACCAATCTTTGTGGAGAGGTAGAACAATGTCTTATGAATCCAATGGTTCAAGAATCACTTCATTTGGAGGTCGGATAACAAAGTTATGACTGAAAAAAATCAAACAAAGTTCTATCCACATAAGACAAAGCAGATAGAAAACGAATGCAAGAAGCTGGCAAATCAAGAAGCAGATGAATGCAAGAAGTAGATGAATCAAGAAGTAGACAAATGCAAGAAGCAGACGAATGCAAGAAGCAAACGAATTAAGAAGCAAACGGCAGACAAATGCAAGAAGCAGATGAATGCAAGAAGCTAGCGAATCAAGAAGCAGCTGAATGCAAGGAGCAGACGAATGCAAGAAGCAGACGAATCAAGAAGTAGACGAATGCAAGAAGCGAACGAATGAAAAGTCAACTTAAGACAAAGCAAAGTCAACTTAAGACGATGCAACTCTTAAGACAAAGTAGAGTTAACTTAAAATGAAGCAAAGTCAACTTAAGACGATGTAACTCTTAAGACGAAGCAGAGTCAACATAAAACGAAGCAAAGTCAACTTAAGACGATGCAACTCTTAAGAAAAAACAGAGTCAACTTAAGACGATGCAACTCTGAAGACGTAGCAGAGTCAACTTAAGACGATATGTTGTCATTACAGACGATATGACGTCATCATAAATGATATGTCTTTACAGAAGATATATCATTACAAATAATATGATGTCATCACAGATGATACATCTTTGCAGGCGATACATCTATGCTCCTGAGCATCTCCCCTTATAAGGACCATAACTTTCTACTCCACTATTCAAAAATTCCATACTATATATTCTCAGTAAACTTCTCCAATGTATTTTCCTTCACTAAATCCAACACTTAAATTTTTATTTCTAATCTTTCTACTCCATTTCATTTTACTCATTCACTATAACCACAATTCTCAACCTATCCCATTACTATTCAATATAGCCGGAATGTCAATGAGTGCATGTATAATTATTTTCATGTGTGCAAAGATTCAAATTCACATGCATATATGCTAACATTTTGTTGAGCATGGAATGCAAATTTTTCTAACTCTCACTTTGCTATTGTCTCCATTATTGAAATCTAAATTCTAACCCTTAATATGGGGACGGGATGTTACATAGTATCCTATGCACACCCACCGCTTGTTGTCGCTAGGAGTGCTCGAAATCGCTACTCTCCACCATTGCTACTCATTGGCCGTTGCTCTCTACACATCATTTGTGTGTCCAATGACTCAGTCAGCCATTCTTCGGTGCAAAATTAATCCAGAGTTATCTATATCTGGTTGAATTGAACTGACTCATGACTCGTTCTTCATTACTCATTAACTTGATTGCACTTTGTTCATATTTTATATGTTTTAGGTTGTTTGTTTTTGCTCTGAATTGTAATTTCATTACGTTTCAATTATGTCATGCGTGTATTGTGAATTGTTTATAAAGTATGCATTGGATAATTTGGGCTTGGAAGTTGGAATTGGTTGTGTAAATTGTACATTTAGACATTGTCAATTCATGATGAAATGAGATCAAAATAATGTGTATAAATTATGAAAGAACGTTCAGGCATTGTGAATTGTATAAAATTTAAGAGAATGTCATATTATTTCTTATTTTAATAATCATAAAAATAAGATAAAATTTTATTAATTTGTTAATTTTTAATTAATTTTTATAAAACATACAATTTACTAATTATTGTTTGTATATAAAAAGTATTTAAGATATGATTAATCATTTAAGTAAGATTTAATATATAATTAAATCATTTAATATATGTAAGTAAGTTAAGAAAATTAAATGTTTTCATTTTTATATTATTCACTATTGTCATTAGGAAATAATATTACAAATATTAATCATATCTTATAGGTAGCAAATACATATTCATCATCTTATCTTATGGATGGTTAAATACATAGTAAAAAATAGTATATCAATTTATGGGAGAATACTCATTATTCAACATAATATGAAATCGTAAGTATTTAAATCATTTTTACGATGTGTGTTATCATAAAGAAAAGTCATTTTTGCAATGTTTGATATCATAAAAGAAAGATGTAAGATAGGGTCTATATAGAATTTGGATATGCTTATAATTGAATATTGAGCTTTAATAGTTATGTAATGATATTATATACAAAAATATATTTTTGAATATAAATTTATTAATTTAATTTTGACACATATCTTCATTTATTTTTTTAGATAAATAGAGGAGAGTTTAAGTACTCTTGGTAATTTACAGGCTGTTTGGAACACAGTGAATTGAATTCATGAACGAATTGGATTCAATTACATTAATGAAATTGAAATTGAATTCAATTTACACTGTTTGGAACAAATTCAGAAATTTTATAATTGAATTCAATTACATTGTTTGGAACAAATCTATTAAGATTAGAATT
Source organism: Erythroxylum incrassatum (assembly GCA_026546855.1). Lineage (NCBI taxonomy): Eukaryota > Viridiplantae > Streptophyta > Magnoliopsida > Malpighiales > Erythroxylaceae > Erythroxylum > Erythroxylum incrassatum. The sequence continues at coordinate 14,345,107 of JANVCL010000214.1, read as the reverse complement.
GAATTCAATTATTTCATATGACACATTTGCCCCTGACTAAAAAATAATATTAACTAATAAACATTCACACTTATTATTATTATTATTATTATTATTATTATTATTATTATTTGTTATTATTATTATTATTATTGTTATTTACCTTATTATTATTATTATTATTATTTGTTTTATGTATATATATTTTTATATTAATATACACTAAAATAATAAAAAGTAAATTTTTATAATTAAATTAATTAGATTCATAATAATCAACATCAAAAAAATTTAGTAATATTTCATAATTTTTTTCGTACTTCAATAATTTAATATCTAAAATTATTAATTAAAATTAAGAAATTAGAGATGAAGTTGAATTAAATTTAAATTAAAGTATTATAAGGTTTTAAGTCAATGGGCACTGTAGAAGCCAACAAATTGTCTTTGGGTATTATTGATTTCAGTGTTAAAAAAGTATCATATAGCCAAAGGAGTTCATTCACGTGAATGACCACGTGAATTGAAATTACAAAGGAGGTGGGTTTTAAACCCACCTATGAATTCATTTCATCTGTAATTTTTGGTTCCAAACAAGGGAATTGAATTCAATTTCAAGATTAAATTCAATTCCCTACTTTCCAAATAGGCTGTTAACCTTTTCAAGAAGATTTGTTGATAAAGTTTAGGCTTATACTAGATTGGTTCCTAAAATGAAGAAATGTACCATTTGTATATATTGCAATAAGCATTTGAAATGTGTGGGAATCACTAGATTAAATAAGCATTTAGCTGGATCAAAGGTGAAGTAGAGTCTTGTAAAAAGGTTTCATAACATGAAATAGAAAATAAAGACTTTACTTGAAGAATATCTACGTGAAAAAGATAGAAAACAAAGGCTAAAGTATGAAATTAGTTGTAAAAGTTCTTTTTCGATAGTTAGGATAATATTGAGGATGTTGATGGTGGTAGTATTCCTATCCTACAAGAAGGGAATATTGCACCTGATATGAGGAAAAAAACAATACGTGTTTTTTTTCACCACAAACGATTCCTAAAGCCTAACCTTACAATCTAAAGAAACTGCTCAGAATGTGGATTTGACAATGACTAGATGGTGGTATAATGTAGATGTATCGTTCAATGATGCCTAGTCTTTTTATTGCCAGTCTATGGTGGATGTTGTTGTCTCTTATGGTCCAGTATATAAGATTCATTCAATCGATAACTATAAAAGCAAACTTCTAAACAATTATGTTTATGAGATAAAGAGTTATTTGGATTAAAAAAAGGATGACTTGAGCTACTTATGAATTTCAATCATGTGTGATGGCTAGAAAATAGAAGACATTAACCTATTATTAATTTTTCAGTTTATTCTCCTAAGGAACAATATTTTGCAGTCTATTGATGCATTTGGCCTTGTTAGAAAGGTTGATACTATATTTCAGATATTTGATAAAGTTGTGAAGGAATTTGGGCCAGAAAACATTATTCAGCTCATTACTGACAATGATTCTACTTATAAAATAACTAGGAAAAGATTGCAAAATAGTTATAATTCTTTATATTGGACTCCTTGTGCTGCATATTGCATTGACCTGATGTTAGAAAATTTAGGAAATGCTAGATATTTTCTTATCATTGATAAGATTGTGCAAATTGAAAAGACAGTGACTAAGTTTATCTATAATCATGCATTGAGTCCTAAATTTAACATGGAAGGATTTCACCAATGATAGGAATTTGTGTTATCATGCTATAACAAAGTTTGTGACTAATTTCTTATCACTTCGGTGTTTTATTCTTATGAAGAAGGAGTTGAGGAAAATGTTTACAAGTGATAAGTGAGTCATATCAAGTATGTAATGTCTAATACTAGAGTTGAGGTTTCTAGAATTATACTTGAAGATTATAAATTTTGGCCCCAATGTCAATTCAAAATTCGAGTTTATGATCGTGTCACTTGGTTGTGTGCACTTTGAGTCATTAGTCGAGTATAGATTTAGGTTAGTATTTGGTTTATTGATTGAGATATGACGCAGTTAGGGTCGTTCGATCTAGCTTGTTCTAAGATGCCAACCGATATATGATACATAAGAGGTAGCGTGATTGTGGCGGTTTGGTCGGTAGTCATGTCGTAATGAGCCTATGGCAGTTTAGTTAAGTGTGGCTCTCGGATGACAGTCCACTACATTGGAACAAGTGACCCGTATGGATCAAAAGAGTACCTATGACTATAATATGTGGGTAAGAGGTATGTTATAGGGTCAATCGTCAGTCCTTCACTATTAATTGTGATTTACAATTGTGGTGAATATATGACATGATATTGGTATGAAAAATGCATTCATATTTATGAACAGAATAATTATGTTATGAAATTGCATTTATGAATATAGTACATTATAAATATATATGTATCATTTGATATCCTTAGGAATGCATAACATAAACATTATTACAAAAATGTTAGGAATGCATAACATTTTTTAGGATCTTCTTTTCAGATCTCTTTTCACTGGATACTTCATTGGTCTTATTCCTTTCTAGCGATTTGATGTATGTTTGTTAGTGACCTTTAACTCTAGAGCCGCAGTAGTCTTGTATGTGTTAGATTTCCCTTGTATTAACTATCTCAATTTTGTAGCAATTTGAGGATTGTATATTGATAAAGTTGTTTTATTATTACAATTATGAGTTTGATCACTTTGAAATTTTATCTTTATCGTAGATATAGGGATTTAATGGTATTTTAGCTTCCTAAGGTCCAGTAAACCTTGAGTTTAATGCCCCTTTGGTGTCATTCACGGTCCAAGGTTATGGTCATAACAAAAGGGAAAAAGCTAATACTTGGAGAAAGTTTTGCTCGAATAGCAATTGGCATTCCAAAATCCTTAGAAGACTGCGTATAAAGTTCCATTTATGAACTTAAGAGATCTGACATCATCTCATGGGAAACAACTGTTGTAATAGTTAAGAACATTCTCCTATTAACTTCAGCTTTCTTTGTAAAACCTCGTTTGAAATAGACACTAGGATTCAAAAATATCTCAGCTGCAAACAACGGAGAGTAAAATTGTCTTTCCCATCTATCATTGATGAATGCAAGATAAGGTGTGTACAAAGAAGTTTTTCATAATGGCCTTAATTGTTTCCTTCACCTTTTCTATGACATAAAAAAAATAACTCATTGTTGTCTTTTTATCACTATCATCCAAACAAAAGACTCACAAACTTGGATAATAAATTGGCATTGTGACCAAAATTTAGTCTCTTTAAGTATAATTCTGGAAACCTCTAATCCAACATTAGACCTAGCATATTGAGATACAACCTATTTATTACTTGTAAACATCTGTCTCAAGTCTTTCTTTATCATAACAAAACACTGAAGTGATAAGGAATTTGTTACAACTCTTGTCACAGCAGAACAGCACAAATTCCTACTATTGGTAAAATTCTTTCTCATTGAATCATGCATGACTATAGATTAACTTGGTCACCTTTTTGGCTTTTTGCACAGTCTCGTCAATAATAGGAAAATACCTAGCGTCCCTTATATTTTCTAGCATTAAGTCAATGCAATGTGTAACACAAAAAGTCTAAAAAAAGAATTATACTTATTTTGTAACCTTCTTCCCTCCTCTTTATAAGAATAATTGTTGTCAATAATGAACTGAACAATATTTTCTAGCCCTACTTCATTCACAACTTTATTTAATATTTCAAATAAAGTATCAATATTCCTAGCAAAGTCATATGCATCAATAAACTTCAAAAACATTGAGTCCTTTACATAATAAACTAGAAAATTAATAATAGGCTTATGCCTTCTATTTTTCCAACCATCATACTTGATTGAACACCCATAAGTAGCCCAATCCATTCTTCTTTCTTCCAAATAACTTTTAATTTCAGAAACTAGGCAACTCAAAAGTTTACCGTACTATTTATATCCCGAATCATAAAAGGCTATAGCATCTACCATAGGCTATTAATAGTAAGATTGGTAAGCATTGAATGCTGAACATATATCACATCATCATCTATTCATTGTCATATCTACATTGTGAGTCACATCTCTTGATTGCATGACACTATTAATTGAAAGCTGAACTCTAGGAGTTGTTCGTGGTGTAAAAAATTCGTCATCTGCCTTCTTGTTCAAACATCAGGTCCAGATGCACCATTCATTTACTGCTGGGAAGGAACACTACCACTACCACTATCACTACTACCTTCAACATTTCCACTATCATCATGAAAACCAATAAACGAACTTTCACTACCAATTTCATAATTCAATCTCTCCCTTTTATCTTTCTTGTGATGATATTCTTTAAACAATGTTTTTATTTGTCACTTCAAAACATGACTTACTTTTTTACAGGATTTCACATCTCTTTTAACCCCAACTAAATACTTATTTAATAGGGTTATTCCTCCACCTCTCAAATGCTTGTTACAAAACAAGTCAATAGTTGGATTATTGTATCTTCCAGAAGCAGTTTGATCAGGAGTACTTGAGCTTTCTTCCATTTATTTGTAAAAATAAATGAAGATATATATCAAAATAAAGAACACATAATTTCATCACACAATAACCATGTCCATCTTATACAATATAACTCATTTTATATGATTACATCATACGAAATTCAATTTCATTCAACATGTTTCAATTTTGTACACAATTCAATCTCGTCTAACAAAATTCACCTATAAGTCAAAAAGCAACAATTCAAGTATTCAATATACACAATTACACAATACACATATCCATCTTATATAAGATAACTCATTTTGTATGATTACATTATATAAAATTCAATTTCATCCAACACAATTCACCATAAGTTAAAAACTAACAATTCAAGTACTCAACATATATAATTACACAATACACATGTCCATCTTATATAATATAACTCATTTTATATAATTACGTCATACACAATTCAATTTCATCCAACACAGTTCACCATAAGTCAAAAATTAACAATTGAAGTATTCAACATACATAATTACACAATAACACATCATATTTAAGATATCACAATCAAGCAACTTGTCTTCTTTTCTAAAAAATTTTAGTTAACAACTTGTTCTTACCATCTTTTCAATTATAGAAATCGCAAGCATGCAATAGTAATATTGTCTCCACTTTTTTATCTACGCCCATCACATATATGTAGTACCTTTTAAGAGTTTTTTCTTTAATTATGTTGAAATATATGATTCATAAATTTGAATATATAGTATAAGAAACTAGGAATGAAATAATGAATTTATGTATAGATTATAAAGAGTAGATATATATCACTCCCATTGTACATGGGTTGCAAAATAATAACTTGAATGTTCAATGCAATCCTCTCCAAAAGAAGCATTAGACATCACATTACTCATTCGATATAAAGTATTAAAGTCATTATGTTATGTTTATTTTACAAACTCTTATTATATCAATAAACAAACATTATGTAATGTCATGAATATTGATATACATGAGAATCTTATTAGGGCTTAGTCATTTATTTGTAATAAAGATATTAGGATTTGATTAATATGATTATTGTGATGGTCCCAAGTGTGTAAGTTGAGTGGCAAAAAGTGAATACATATAATGCTATGAACCGAAAAGATAAAGCTTCACAACTACAACATTATTAAAACTTAATTGTGATATCTTAAATATACCGGAAATTGTTAAAACTTAATTCCCATGAATTTCTGTTATCACAATTCACAATTTACTAAACATATATAAACATATTTCATTTTCAACAATTTCAATTTAATAATTACAAAACATATATAAACAATTTCCATTTCTAATAATTTCATTTCTATTTTTAACAGTTATGTTTCCAACAATTTGAAGAATTTCAGTTCTAACAATTTTAAACAATTTCAATTTAAACATCACAAAACATATATAAACAATTTTCACTTCCAACAATTTCATTTCAAACAATTTTCATTTCTAATAATTTTCATTTTTAACAATTTCTAACAATTTCAATTCAACTATTACAAAACATACATAAACAATTTCTAACAATTCCACTTCTAACAATTTCGAACAATTTCAATTCAAATATTACAAAATATACGTAAACAATTTTCATTTCTGACAATTTTATTTTCAATAATTTTTATTTCTAACAATTTTCAACAATTTCAATTCATCTACCACTAAACATACATAAACAATTTATATTTTCAAAAATTTCCTTTCCAAAAATTTATATTTCTAACAATTTTAATAATTTTAATTCGACCATCACAACCGGTACTGGCAGCCAATACCACTAACTTCAATACCGTTCTATTTTTCAGCTAATATAGTAGCTTCCGACGAATACCGGCTGACACGAAAGAGCATTTACATCGCTGAGTTAGAGTAACTCTGTAATTCTTTTGTGTCTTGATCTGTCCTTTTACATAACGCGGAGAAGTGGAAGATGAGATTTGCTAAATTGTATGCTTTTGGTCGAAACAAAATGAGTCAATCTTGATTTAGACTTTCAACAGTATCCGGACGGTTAGAGATCACAAGGCATAGCTCTTGTAAACCATCGACCTTAATCAAGAAAGGCCAACGGTTTGGATCCTAGCAACACACTGAAATGCATTCGAGCTATCCACATATGAACGGAATCGCAACATCCAATCAAATTAAACTCGTTATCCAAAACATTGGACTTGCCATTTACTACACTTTTCTTAGGCGTTCACCGAAGACAAAATTACAAAAACAATGGCGCTTAACATCAACATCTATTCGTGTACCAAAATTCCACCAAAGCCTCCTGTTCCCTCGTCAAAGCCTTCTATTTCAATCCCTCGTCCTCTTTCTATCTCCCCTTCACGCTCTTGTACGCCTCTGGTACTAAGATCTGTTTTTTAATCCCTGTTTGTTTCCCTGCTCTGTTGTTTCATTTCTTGGATCAAGTTTTATCCTTTCCATTTTAATCCTTGAACAGTTGGGTTTTCTAAACAATAAAGTAGAAGACTTTGCCAAGACCAGCTTGCTTGCTGTCCTCTCTGCTTCAATTTTCTTTGTTGACCCCGCTCTAGCTTTTAAGGTAATGATTAAGCATTTGATGGTTCTGAAAGTCCTTATTATTTTTCTTTCCCTTTTGGGTTGTAATTACTTGAACTTTTAATTGATATTGTAATGTGTGTTGGATATAGGGTGGTGGTCCTTACGGTGCTGAAGTTACTAGAAGACAGGATCTCACTGGAAAGGATTTTAGTGGCAAGACTTTAATCAAACAGGATTTTAAGACGGTATTGTGTGATGGGATTTCTTTCACTGAGTTCAAAGTTTGTCTTTTGTTCTTGAATGTATCAGGTTTTTTGCGTTCCTGTTTCAGTCTATACTAAGACAAGCTAATTTCAAAGGTGCGAAGTTACTCGGTGCTAGTTTCTTTGATGCTGATTTGACAGGTTTTTCCTCCAATCCCATTGCACTTGCACATATATAATTTAGAATAATTCCATCAGCAGTTTTTGAAAGATATAGGAGCTAGGCCCTGTTGATTAAATTGGAGACCGGCTAAGAAAAGGTGAACCCCGAACCTCGTACAGAAGTAAGGGATTTAGTGACATTATCATCTGTTATTCCCTCTACGGTAATTGTTAGTGCGTACAGTCAACCAGGAAACATCTAACATCGGAAGCCAATATTGCCTTGTATTGAATTACAAGTTGTTCTCAAAGTTCGCATTGGAATATAATGAAGGTGCCAACCGAAAAATAATAATAATAATAATAAGACATTGTGTTCCTGGAGTTATTACTTACTACCCTTATAATAAAAGGTGAAATTTCGTTGTTGTGTGCTATTTTTGATAAGTCTGGTACTGCGATTTTTCTTATCCCATATGCAATATTTTACTTCTTCTTCTTCTAAACGAGTGCTTTCTTGGATATGATACAGGGGCCGATCTTTCAGATTCTGACCTTAGGGGTGCAGATTTTTCCTTGGCAAATGTGACAAAGGTAATAGCATCCTTATCCAGATGCCGCATCGAATCGCAGGACTGTAATATATAATTTATACGCAAATAGACAATGGTCTTGTCTAAAACAGAAAAAAAAAAGCAAGATCTTACAGATAGAAAGCCTTTACAGATATAATAGTGCAGCGCCGTATCTGCATACTTTTGTTTGCATCTCTGTAATGGTCTTAGCTAGTGCCAACCTGCATATATTAGTATAATTCCTATTAATGTTGGTATCTTCTGTAGTGGTAAACTAGATCTAACTATAGCTAATATTTCCACTTTACAAACCATGAGCATATCGCAGGCAAATTTAAGCAATGCTAACCTGGAAGGTGCACTTGCGACTGGCAATACTTCTTTTAGGGGATCAAACATAACAGGAGCAGGTACGTGGAAGTTACTACGATCTTTGCGTTCAGTGTCTTGAACATGTTTTTCTCGTGGAGCTCTCATGGTCAAATATCTGCATCCAATATAAACCTTTTAGGAGTAGGGAAATTTGTGTTTGTGGACCGCCCCACGTTGAGCCAATTGGCACGTTGTTGTTCTAACAATATAATGTGGTCATGCTTATCATTTGCGTGCAACTAATCAGGGACTTCCAAATAGCATTACCATGTGTATGATGTGTGTGCTTAGAAGGAAAATACAGTGGCTGCGGATCATCTCTAAGTTGATAAAAATACTACAGCACCAAGATTTGAATACTCTTTTGGTTCTGGGAGCAAAGCCTTAGTCATTGTCAGCAAACTGTTAATCGGAGTAAATATCCAATTATCAGATATTAGCTTATTTAGGCTTTATGTTAAAGAGAATTTATCAACGACATGAAGTTTTTTTACCACTGATTCTTGCGTTTCACGAGATAGGTGGTGCTGTTGCTGATCGATTTTGTCTCATTTTATTTGTCAGATTTCACTGACGTGCCTTTGAGAGAGGATCAGCGGGAATACCTATGCAAAGCTGCAGATGGGTAAATGGATATGTTCTTTAATATTGATATTGGTGTCCTTGGATTAGTGTTAAGTTGACAATGAAATGGGCATTGGCCACTGGCCACTTTTTCTCAGGGTGAATCCATCAACTGGAAATACAACACGTGACACATTGCTCTGCAACTAGTGCTTCCCTTATTTCCTTAGCATTTATGCATACACGCTGCAATTTGCTTTGTAGCTGAGGTTTGCTCATACTTTCTTGTAAAACATGTCCACATGATGATAGCTTTTTTGTTAATATTCGTTTTTCATTCCACTACAACAAATATCTATCATGAATCAGAAGATTAATTTTTTCACCTATTCGGTATCAGGGTTGTCCACGCCTTTTGAAAAGAAGCTGCCCAACGAGAAAATATGGGAACCAATCTCCTCTCCTTTTCTACTTTAAAATCACATTCTGGGTCTCTTTCTCTCATCTTTTTTGTTTGGTTTCGTCAGAACAGAAAGCATCAATCATAGTCTCTAGCTTTACAAACATATCTTGCCTTCACAAGCAACTTTGATGCTCAAGTTGCTAGTAAAGTAACTTTCTTCTCAACTTGGACCTGTTCCTGCCACATGTTTTGTAGATTTGACTGGAGGAATGTGAAGGATTTGGCAGCCATTACAATTACATGGTTAATGTCCTAACCGCATTTAAGCTGAACATCATCGATCATTCTTGCAACCAAATAGGTACAGGATTGATCGCCCACACTGTAGGTCCATACGGAAAAAAAAAAATCTTGAGCTTTAGGTACCTTGAATTTGTGTTACTGATCTGAGATTTGTAGACCTATGGCCATATTGGCTGGTAGCTAGTGGCATGGTGCTTCTATTCAACTGCCATCACTGAAAAGGCATCTATAATTCTTTCTTTTCACCATTTGTTTACCCTAATCATGTATTGTTTTACGTGCCTTACCTATTGGTTCGCAAATATTCATTCACAATTATAGAGTAGCCTATTAAGAGAGACTTTAAAAAGAATTCTCTCTCCTGACCCCTTTCCTCGCAGCAAATGTTTAACCGAAGGAAATAAGATCTGTAGTACTAATAAATAGAAGGAAAAACAAAAGAATATTTGGCGAACCTAGCCGTCAACTATAAACGTTAAAAACCATTGTGCCTGTCTCCAACTCATCTCTCATTAAGTAACTTCTCCATAGGATTAAATAGTAGATCCATATGAACAAGAGCACAACTTCAAAGGGGCCAACCTACCTCTAAGCAGTAACAGTTTCCCATGGCCTGCAATTTCGTATCCTAATATGCATAATGCTCGTCTGGATCCGTACTAACTCACAGCACTGCCTTCGCAGTGCTTGACCCTGCAAATTCAGCAGAGTCAAAAGCACAATTGTCAGACACTTATGAGTCCATTCCAGGGTACTCGTGCTTCAAAACTCAAAAGTTACATCCACCATAAAAGGTATATAGCTCATACGCGCTCCATAAATGCCAAAAACACTCCCGTTTCGGAATGATCTAAAGAAATCATATGAATATAAGAATATGTATGTATAATTTCATGTATAGCCTAACCTTGGTCCAATAGTTTGGGTCCATCTTAACTGTTGAAACGAGTATTCCACGTATTAACAATGCTTGTCTATACTGTGCACTGTTACACTCCTTCCCTGGAGTATAAGCAAGCCTTTTGTAACCGGTCAAGGTCCCTCTATCTCCAACTCCATTAGTACGATTCAACATGAAGATAAGGGGTCGTTCACAGGGGTTAGGACTCATAGGTCGGACGTCGAATGTGAATGGTCCATCACTGGAGCTCCTCCAAGTCTTAAACGTCTGCAATGGTTTCTGCAAGTCCATAGCTGGCAATAACAGTGGGTAGAGCTGAACCGTGTAGCCCCACGATACTGATATTGACCATAAGTGCTTGTAGTCGTGGCAGAAAGTTTGTTGTAGGATTCGGGGTGGATCTAAATGGTACGCTGTCATTAGAGTCCTGAGTGAGTGTACCTTGTCTTGATCAGGAAATAACGAGCTCAAATGATCAAGGTGATGAAGTGATACAAGTGGGGCTGGTGGGTGTGCTGCTAGTAGACCATATGGGTTCCCTCTAATGTCTAGCTGAAAATACAGGACACAGAATCAGTCAGTCCCTGTCCTAACAAAAGTTGAAAGAACAAAAATAATATGCCATATATTTTTTACAGCTGCTGCTCAACTTTCCACCGGAAAACTTTAACAGCTGCAGTTAAAATGCAAGAGGAAGTAAACTCCTTTGGAAATTACAAGACCAGAATTACATTATTTATCCACGTCTGTCGACAAGTCTGTATGGTAAGACGCTGAAAAAGAAGTACTTTTCTGTCACTCCCCAACAACCATTAATTCTTATTTTATGTACTCTTTTCGAAACTACTACGTGTCAACCAAAGCATGGAAATGGGTGTTTTAACTAAATAAAGCACCAAGAACTTTTACTTTAATGTTGCCAAAAGCAAGCCCACCCTTTTGCCCGAGAGCATATGAAAGGGGCGTGAAATTATTTGTTCCGTTCTATTATATATTTATATGCCAACAACTATTACCCACAAAGTTTACAATAAATAAATGAGATTAAAAAATTTGTGGATGACAATTATTGAGACCGGTAAGAATTGAGAAACAGGTGCAGACAATCTGTTCCCAAAGAAAAGCATTACAGTATTGTTCAAACCTGCGACGGTTTGTTACTGCCAGGTAGCATAGAAAAAGAAACAGGTGGCACAGCTACTGTCATTGTTCGGTATGTATATTATAAAGGGACACTAAAAAAGAGAATCCAACTAGTAGAACCGTAGAAGGAATAGTTAGCAAGTGTGCTATTTTATGGAACCAGATAGATTAACCCATTCGAATTCAAAATAAATCTGACAAGCAGATGTTCCAAATGGCTCCCGGGGGGATCTTACGACACGTTGTCGTTTCTAGTATCCCCTTGCATGCATGCTGCGATTTTCCAAACCAATAAATAGATAGGACACGTGGCCTCACCACAAACGTTGACAAACAAACAAAGGTTACAGACTCGAATGTTGACTTAATATCCACTGCGTAACGGAAAAAACATAACAAATCAAACAAAATACAAGTGAAAAACAAATCGAACAAACACGCAACGTACCTGGTGGAACCCCGGTTCTTTGGTGAGCCCGACGCCGATCTCAGTGATACACGCCCATATCCGCTGATCAGAGCCGTAGAAATAATAGTAACGGTCAAGACAACCATCGCATATAGACACTAATCTTTCCGCTAGAGGGTAGCTGATTGCAAACCCACCGCCACCAAAAGCCATATCATAGGTGTGCATCACATCTTGTTCTACACTCTCAGAATTTCCTCCAATGTACCACATCTGATTATGATCATACTTGCCTAACACGGAAACTAAGTTGCGACGGAAATACACAGTATCGTCATCCCCCATCACGAACCATCTCACGTTTGGTAACCTCAGTTTAAAAGTATCAGTAATAATCCTCGCGATCCTGACGGCCGATTGCGAACTCGAGAACCTGAACCGCGTCCACTCCGGAGACGAAATGCGGCATGGCGCTTCAGGCGAGGAATCGCTGTTGCGGTCGTCTCCTGATGGGGGCATTTCGTCTAACCAGACGAAACCGCGAGTTACGTTAGGGAGCCACCAGAGGGCAGTGTAACGGCTGCGGTCGTGCCACGTGGCAGCTGATCCTCCGAGGCCGAAGACGATGTGGGAGATGTTAGTGGGGCCAACGGAGGGATTGGACGGCGCGTTTCGGACGGGGTATGGGAAAAGGAGCCAGTGGCGTTGGGACGAGAAGGAGGTGTATAGAGCGAGAGAAATGGAGGAGACAAGACAGAGAAGGAGGGAAATTCTCGCGATAGCCACAAATATCACACACGTTCTATCGGGGATGGAGAGTAACTTGAGTTTTTTCACTTGTTGATGCTGCATTCCAATCTGGCTCATTTCCTTGTGGGAATTTGAATAAATATCACAAACAACCAAACTCTAACACAATTCTAGCTAATTTCTACTCGTAGATTAATGTCCTAGCACGGCACAGGCCAAGTGGTTTCGGAGACTCTGAAACCTTCGAAACATCCTAAATCTCTGAGACAACGAGCATGTTTTTTTATATATATTTTTTATCAATTGTTCTGCAACGTTAAGAGATATCTTTCATGTTTTAAGGGATGGCAGCGCACATGGCACAATACGTAACAACGCTTACGAAGAATGTAGGGTAAGCAAAAACTGGAAGAGAAGATAACATGTGAAAATGGGATTGGGAGGTGGACAAAAAGAGAAACCAAAAAACCAGGAATCTACTACAAGGTTGAGGTTGAACCATGTGGCTACTTTGGCATAAGCGGCTAGCCCAATGACAGGGCTCTTAGCCTTAGGTGCTTGACTTACTTCTTGGTATAAGCCTCCTCTGCCCTCCTGGTAAATTGTAATTGGACGAAATATAGCCAAGTTCGGTCCTGGTCCTGGTCCTGATCTTGGTCTTGGAGTTTTGCTGTGCCTCTGAATGGGTGGGGGTTAAATAAGGGAAATTTGTTAATCGTTAGAACTCTATGGCACATCTGACGGAGTTCCGTTTAAAGAAGATGGATTCCAGGGATGGACATGAATGATCTTTGGACCACTTTAGATTTTAGATCCTAGCTACCAAACACTAAACGAAAACTATCGCTATTTAAGTAATTTATTATGCATGCTAATATAACATTTTTTTAAGTGCCTTTGCTTTTAAGTTGTTAATATGAGTTCCCTTAATATTCTTTAATTTAATTTATTGTTTAAATTGCTATGTTGTTTTGATAGTTTTGTTTAACGTAATATTTAATTAATGTTATAACACATTTACATGTTATACAATTTAAATCTAAATCTATGAAAGAGGGAAGGAGGCTTTTGCCGTTAAAAAAAACCAACGGCTCATCCCTAGTCCCAACTATAAAGATACTGGAATATCTCAATAAAATGACCCGTCCATATTACGAGATGTACAATGAAATATATATAGGAGAGTTACAGTATTATTGTAACTAACTAAATAATGAAGTATCTATGAGGATATACATAAATAAGAGAGTATCTGTGAAGATATACAATGAAGAGATATGCTAACTAGTTCCTATAAGTTATTAGGTTGTGATTTATTCCTATTACGCCCCCGCAAGATGAGGTTGCGACTTGTGACAATCATCTTGTCTCGAAAATAATCAAACTTGTGACGAGAGAGAGCCTTCGTCAATGCATCAACAATTAGGTCGTTGGTGGAGATGTGAGCTACCGATACATGGTGAGACTGAACTTGTCGACGAACAAAGTGATAATCCAACTCGAGATGCTTCATCCGAGAATGAAATTTGGGATTAGAGCTAACATAGGTTGCACCAAAATTATCCTTGAGAACTCGAGGAGCTTCTGAAAGAGTGACTTTTAGTTCTCGTAAAAGATTTGAAGCCACATAATTTCGAATGTGGCAGAGGCAATGGCACGATACTCAGCTTCTGTAGATGCCTTGGCAATGGTACGTTGATGCTTTGAACTCCAAGAGACTTGATTACCACCAAGAAAAATAACATAAGCAGAGGTGGAATTCCGAGTATCCGCATCGCCCCCCAGTTCGCATCTGAAAAGGCAGTCAGACGTAGGGTATATAGTGGGACAATTGAACTAGATGCTATAGTCATGTGTGAACTTCAGGTATCGCAGTATACGATTGAGTTGTTGAAGATGCAGCTTAGTTGGTCTATGCATGAATTGAGACAGCTTGTTGACAGCAAAGCTGATGTCCGGTCGCGTAAGAGTGACATACTGAAGAGCACCCAAAATACTACAATATCGAGAACCATCGGTAGGTGCAGATCCATCATCTAGTTTGAGCGTGGCAGTAGTGCAGAGTAGAGTGGAACAAGGGTTGCAATCAGCCATGTCGAACTTGGTAAGAATGTCATGGATATACCGTTGTTGTGACAGAAAGAGCCCATTAGGATTTGGAATCAGCTCGATCCTTAGAAAGTAAGTAGGATTCCCCATATTCTTCAAAGAAAAGCACTGAGAAATGTTTGAGATAAAACAATCCAAGTCCTGTCGTGAGTTTCCAGTGAGTAATAGATCATCAACATGTTGGATCCCGTTTCGGAAATCCAACTACTTATACAGATTCCCTCATACGTACACATGATTCCTTATAAACTCTTCTTGCTCTGATACCATCT
>JANVCL010000214.1:14290308-14317743 GCA_026546855.1 Erythroxylum incrassatum | reverse complement strand
CAAAGAAGTAAGGGGATAATGGGTCCCTTTGGTTTAGTCCCCTCCTTGATTTGATCAGGCTTGTAGGTTCCCCATCCCCTAGGATTGTCGTAGTAGCAGTGAATACACATTCCTCTACCCATTTTCTAAACGTGGGAGGATATCCTATTGCTTCCATTGTGTTAAATAGGAAGCTCCAGTTGATTGAGTCATAGGCCTTTGTAAGATCCATCTTTATAGTGCAGTTCCTCATTCTCCTCTTAGCATTATACCCCTCTGTGGAAAAAGAAACTCAATAATTCTTGTTGTATTGAATTAATTTGCAAGACTACTATATCTCTGTTTATACAAGGTGATCCTAGTAAATGCAGTTGGAAATAAAATCCTATACAAAATAAAATCCCTATACAATAGCAGAATAAAATCCCTAGAGATTAGAATCTGATTTTCCCACATTCAAATCCCTAGAAGCTAGGAACTAATTTGCCCACACTCCCCCTCAGGCTGGTAAATGGATGTCACCCATTTCAAGCTTGGAGATCAATCGTTGAAATGTTGCTCTAGACAAACCCTTAGTAAGCGTATCAGTAAGTTGGTCACTTGTAGAGATAAAAGGAGTACAAATCAAACCACTGTCGTACAATCATGTTGCACTAGGTTATGTGCAGTACTAATAGCTGACTTATTATCACAAAAAAGTTTCATTGGACCTTCCCATTTAATCCTGAGATCATCCAAAACTATCTTCAGCCACAAAAATTCACAAATTCCAAGTGCCATAGATCTGAATTCTGCTTCTGCACTAGACCTGCCAACTACATTATGCTTTTTTCTTCTCCAAGTTACAAGATTACCTCCTAAAAAGGTACAATATCTAAAAGTAGATCGCCTATCAACCGAAGATCCTGCATAGTCTGCATTTGTATAGCTTTCAAGGATCAGTTTCTCACCTTTCTTGAACATCACTCCTTTTCTAGGAGACCCTTTCAAATACTACAGAATTCTATTCACAGCTCTAAGATGAGTTTCTTTTGGATTGTGCATAAACTGACTAACAATACTCACAGCATAGGCAATATCAGGCCTAGTGTGGGATAAGTATATAAGTCTTCCAACAAGTTTTTGGTAAGATCCTTTATCAATAGCATATCCTCTGGAAATTCACCCAATCTATGATTTTGTTCTATAGGCGTGTTGACAGGTTTACAACCCAACATACCTGTATCCTTCAAAAGGTCTATCACATATTTTTGTTGAGAAATGAAAATTCCATTCTTAGAGCGAGCAACCTCAATACCAAGGAAGTATTTAAGTTTCCCAAGGTCTTTGATCTCAAACTCCTTCACCAACTGTTGTTTCAAGTTTGCCATCCCTTCAACATCATCTCCTGTGACAATAATGTCATCCACGTATACAAGAAGAATGCACACTCCCCCTGAAACAGAATGTTTCACAAACAGTGTATGATCGCCTTGGCTTTGCTTGTATCCCAAGGAGAGCAAGACTTTAGTAAACCGTCCAAACCAAGCTCGTGGAGATTGTTTGAGGCCATACAAGGCCTTTCTCAATTTGCATACCATACGCTTGTTTGTTGGTGAGGCAAAGCCTGGAGGAATCTCCATATATATTTCTTCGTCAAGATCACCATGAAGAAATGCGTTCTTGACATCAAACTGTTGAAGTGGCCAAGAAAAATGGGCAGCTAATGATAGTAAAATGCGGACTGTATTCATTTTCGCCACAGGAGCAAAAGTCTCCAAATAATCAATCCCATAAGTCTGAGTATATCCTTTAGCTACTAGTCTGGCCTTGTACCTTTCTAATGTGCCATCAGAATTATACTTCACAGTAAACACCCATCGACATCCAACAGGCCTCTTGCCACTAGGTAGTCTCACCAGATCCCAAGTGTTGTTCTTCTCAAGTGCATTCATCTCAACCTGCATAGCCTTTTTCCAATTTTCATCCCCTAATGCTTCAGACAATGTTTTGGGAATAGGAATAGCATGAAGATTAGCAAGGAAAGTTTGATGGTGAGGAGATAAAGAGGAATAAGACACATACAAATTGTGTGGGTGTTTAGTACATGCTCGTGTCCCTTTTCTAAGAGCAATAGGAACATTCAAATCATCCTAAGTGGTAGAAATACTTACCGGCGTAGTAGTAGGAGCAGAGTTGGATGATGGGGCATGCTCAGTCGTAGGTAATGGTTCCTTCCTTCTTGAATAAATCTGCAATGGATGGATAGAATTTTGGGTTTGTTCCCTCCTAGTAGGCAAAGGTGTAGGTTCAGGTGAAGACAAAAGAAATAATGGTGGATGTATTTTCTATTCTTTTAAGAGGGGAACTAGTGGGTGGAAACTCAAGAAGACACAAATCTCTATCCTCACTATTTGGTAAGTGGTTATCCTCTGAAGAAAATTGATTGGTAAAATAAGGTTTAGATTCAATAAAAGTGACATCAGCAGAAACAAACATTTTTTGGGTAAGAGGATTGAAACATTTATAACCCTTTTGAGTAGGGGAGTAACCTATGAAAACACACTTTTGACCTCTTGGATCAAGTTTATTCCCGTTTGGAGAATGCACATGAACAAATGCCACACACCCAAAAATCCTTGGAATTAAATTATTTGATATAGGATGGTTTTGAAAAAATTGAGAAAGAATTTGCATAGGACTATTCAAGTTAAGAACTTTTGTAGGAAGTCTATTTATAATATGAGTGGCAGTGAGAACAGCTTCTCCCCAAAAATGTTTTGGGAGATTGTTTTGAAACAAAAAAGCTCTTGTAACAGCAAGGAGATGACCATTTTTCCTTTCTGCCACACCATTTTGTTGAGGTGTATAAATACATGAGGATTCATGTACAATGTCATGTTTCTGGAAAAAAGAAGATAAGTTTTGATTGAAAAAGTCTTTTGCATTATCTGATCGAAATCTTTTAATTCCTACCCCAAATTGAGTTTTGATCATGTTATAAAAAACAGGAAATATATGACACATCAGATTTATTTTTTAAGAGAAAGATCCAAGAAACTCTCGGATGCAATCATCAATAAAAGATACAAACCATCTAGCCCCAGAAATATTAGCCATAGTAGATGGTCCCCAAATATCACTATGAATAAGATCAAAAGGATTCAAAGATGGTTTTGTATGAATGGGAAAAGAAGCACGTTTATGCTTGGCCAACTCACAAACATCACAATGGAATTGTTCAATAGATATGTCTTTAAATAAAGAAGGAAACATGAGTTTCAAAACATTAAAAGAAGGATGTCCAAGTCTACGGTGTTGAAGCCAAATCTTATTTTTCCTAGATTCTAACATATCAGAAAGAAAAGCAACGGGTGACGAACCCTGAATTCTACTTTGTTCACTACTTGGCTTGTCAAGATGGTAGAGACCATTCCTTTCCTTAGCATGCCCAATCATCTTCTTCGTGCTCCTTTCCTGAAACACACAATAAGATGGAGAGAAAAGAGCATCGCAATTAGAATCTGAGGTCAACTTATGGATGGAAATCAGATTAGTACACAATTTTGGTACATGAAGAACATTTTTTAAAGTGAGGAATTCATTCAAACACACATCTCCTTGACCAGCTACAGTTGTAGCTGATCCATCGGCTGTAGTGATTTTTCGATTGCTAGGGCAAGGTGTATATGAGATGAAGTGATGAGAGGAGTTGGTCATATGATCTGTAGCGCCTGAGTCAATGACCCAAGAGTTGGGAAAGACAGTATCTGAAGCACTAAATGAATGAGAAGAGGAAATAGGTATGTAAGGAGAAGAAATACCTGAGAATACCAATGCACTAGTACCTGTTGAGGACTGAGATTTTTGTTTCTCCAATGTCTCCAATAAGCCCCTAAGTTTCTCAATGTCCTCAGTATTGAAGTTGGCGTCATGAGAACTAGCTCCCTCCACATTCATAACGGCATGTGCTTGTCCTTGCGCTTTCGATTGTCCGCTCTTCATATTTGTGGGCTTTCCATGAAGCTTCCAACATGTTTCTCTAGTGTGTCTAGATTTTTTGCAAAAAGTACACCACCGGGTGTCTTGGTTGACATTTTTGGAAGCATTGGTTTGTGCAACACTGATGTTCGGCTCTTTACTGCTCTTAGAAACTAGCGCGGAGCTATCTATAGCTGGTGTGTCAACCATAACCCCTCTCCTACCCTCTTCAGCTAGGACAATCGCAATGGCCTCATTCAATGAAGGCAATTCTTCTTTTCCAAGGATTTGCACCCGTACTGCATCAAATTCCAAATTTAAGCCAGCTAAGAAATCATAAATTCTATCTCTTTCAACAAACCGTTTAAGGATGGAAACATCCTCACTGCACTTCATCTGAATACACTGGTAATGATCCATCTCCTGCCATAAACTTTTCAGAAAATTAGAATAATCCGTAACAGAACGATTGCCTTGTTTGGTATTAGAGATTTTAGTTTTAATCTCATAAATCTGAGCAGCATCATGAACCTTTGAATAGGTTTGTTTAATAGCATCCCAAATTTCTTGAGCTGTCCCCAAAAACATACAAGTATCACTAATTTCAGGTAACATTGAATTCCAAAGCCAAGACATTACCATAGAATCTTCCATATCCCATGCATCAAATTTCGGATCACCCTCTTTTGGACCCGTACCTAACAAATGGGACAATTTTCCCTTCCCTTTCAAAAAAGTACGAACCAACTGAGACCACTTTAAATAATTTTTACCATTCAATCTATAGGCTGCTTGGATCTGTGGCAAATCACCTGTTACAGTGTGATTGGTATTATCAACTACAGTCACTTCAGTTTTAGGAGATGTTTCCGACATAGTTTAAGCAACTAGGGCAAACTCAATACAATAGAAGAGGTCACACCAAAAAAACTCACTTATGGCAGAAATATAAGAGGTGAAGACAGTGTTGTGGTCACAAGAAAAAATACCGCAAATGATCCTCACAAATCGGTAACTTTGTAACAAACCAGGAACTGTTGAACAGAATACTTTCCAGCAAGACAAGGCCGGCAATGAAGTGGCGAGACCAGGAAAAAAGGACAGAAGACGAAGTGCCGGTGAGGTGACGCTCATGCGTCGGCGCGTGGATCAACGGCAGAGAACTCTGAGAGACGCGTGAGGAACACGCGTTCACTTTCCAGTGATCAGACTTTGGGAAACCGGTCGACTTCTGGTGGCACTCCTATTGATGCCGATGGTGACAGTAACAAACCACTCTAAGATAGTAATTAATGTGAGGCAGCCATATCCTAGGGTTTCCTCAAACATAAAAAAAGGCTATGTTTTTTAGAGAACCAAGCTTTGATACCATGTGGAAAAAGGAACTCAATAATTCTTGTTGTATTGAATTAATTTGTAAGACTACTACATCTCTATTTATACAAGGTGATCCTAGTATATGCAGATGGAAATAAAATCCTATACAAAAATAAATCCCTATACAATAGCAGAATAAAATCCCTAGAGATTAGGATCTGATTTTCCCATATTCAAATCCCTAGAAGTTAGGAACTAATTTTCCCACAATTAGCATAATACTTTTCTGAGGCATTCATGCAAAAAGAAAATAAAAGTTTATCTGAGAGAGCCAAGGAACCAACTGCAGAAGGCTTCTTAAGAGATCATAGTAAATTCCTTAGTTATTTTCAATCTCCTCATTATTGAAAGCTCCTTTATCCGAACCTTCATATTTTTTGGGCTACTTAAATAAGGTGTCTTGAGACCTTTAACGCCCTTTACAGTTTCCCCACTCTCGACTTGGTAGCTTTTCATTTACCTTCCAACACTTCTCCTTATAAGCCTCAACTTTTTGCAGTAGGTGCACCACAGGCTATCTTTTCCAGAATTCTTTGGTAAGTCAACTTTCCCTTTCTCTTAGTGATCCATTTTGGGGGGCCAAAGCTGAGCCTTCCACAGTTTGGGTTCAAGCATGATACTCCTCCAACTTTCCTCTGCTCTAATCATAGAAATTGTCTCCTCCAAAAAAGGTGTTTCCTCCTTGCGAGAATCTAGATTCTATTCTAATCGAATCAGGATTTGATCCAACTAGAAAATTATACACATGGTCTCTTTCAATGAAAGTATTCAAAATTGCAGCGTCATGAGGGCACTCCATCTTAAATACTCAATAATGATCGAATTCCTACCACAAACTTGTAGCAAGTTAGCATATCCAGTGACAATTTTATGTCCTTGTTTAGTCGCCCTAGTTTTGGTTTTAATCCTATACATTTGGGCAACATCATAAGCCTTTAAATATGTGTGATGAATAAAATCCCAAATCTCTTTTTTAGTAACTAAACATACAGGTATCGTTGATCATTGGTAGGGATGGCAATTTTTGGCCCATAAGCATAAATTTAGTTGTTTTCTATGGGTCAGGCCCAGGCACAGACTAAATTGAGACCCAATTATTCTAGACAAACAACATCATTTTACTTAGAAGAGTTAGGCCTCGGGTAGGTCTGGGCCTGAGCAGCTCAAGCCTGAACCCAATTAAAAAAATTACGTTGTTCTATATTTTTAATTTTAAAAAAAATATTTTAAAAAAATTGGCAGGGGTTGGCCCATTGCCATCCCTAATCATTGGGTCCATAGAGTCTTATAGCCATGACATAATCATGGAGTCTTCCTAATTCCACACCCCCAAATGTAATCTCCCTTTGTTGGTCCTTGTTATGGGCCCGTGCTTGGGATCGAGTCCAAGGACGATTCTCAGGAGAGTTAATCTCTTTCCTCTTATTTACGTTAGTTCCCTTCCTTGCAGAACCTATCTTTGGTGATGAAAAACTGGCAGCACTTGTCAAGGAGAAGGTCTGCCGAGATTGGACTAAATTACTCTACTCCTAAGCTAATTTTTATGATAACTTCTTGCTTACTTTATTGCATAACGTAATAGCCTTATATAGGCAAAGAAACACAAAAGTTCCACCTAAACTAGGACTACTAGAAAGACTCCTATTCAAGCTGTTTTAGGACTCTTAGAAAGACTCCTATTCAAGTTGTTTTTATTAACATAACTATAACAGAAACTAGTGCAGAAAATAATAGGGAAATAATAGACTTCTACTAAAAATAAAATACTCCTCTAATAGACTCCTAATAAAACACTCATCCATATCATCACTCCCCTCTTCGACGTTGAGCTTGCCCTCAAGCTCGAAATCAAGTTATGCCAGTGATGGTATGCAAAGATATCTCCTCCTCTTCTTCCTTAGAATCTACTACCTCAATCCTAAATAGTCTCTTACATTTGTGCCCCACCGAATAAGACTCGTTGCAATTGTAGCACAAAACCTTCTCTCTTCTTTCAACCATTTCCGCCTTGGTTAAGCGTCTTCCCATGGGGGTGGTGTACTTGCTATATTGGCGGTTGTTGTTTTAACCCTTGAGTTTATCTTACTCCCTAAAAGTGTGGCTATACTCGTGCTGGTGTTGTTACTACTACTGTCCAACTGCGAAGATGACCATAGGTTTGGTGATTCGGCTGCCTCTTAACCCTTGGGTGTGTTGCATCTACATACATTGTAATTTTCTTTCACATGCTCTTGGTAAGTTCATTGCAACTCCAAGATTAACATGATATTGCATCTCCGCCTCGATTCGCAGCCCTTCTACCGACCCAGCCGTGAATAGATTTACTTGTAAGTCTAGTGGAAGCCCTTTGGTTCGAGCCAACAGTTTTTGGAATTGGCGTTGTTATTCTTCTACACTGCCTGCCTATTTAAGGTTTGTCAATTCTCCTACACGGATGTTACTAAGATAAGGGCCAAATCTCATATTGCAATGGCTTTTGAAAGAGTACCAATGCATCCTTGGTTCTTTTTGTTCAAGTTGAAAGAACCACAATTGGGCCTCCCCCATTCAATTAAAGGCAGCCAATCTTACCTTCTCCTCCTCAGCTGTATGTTGACTTAGGAAAAACTGCTCACACCTGTGAAGCCAAACCAACAGATCCATCGATCGTACGTTGGAAATCCTATCTTAGTATATTTAGGCACCATTCCTGCCCCGCTACCGCCATCGGTCCTCTCCTCCCGAGGTGGTGGTGATGGTGCTTGATACTCGCTCACTTTTGCACCTTCCAACCTTGCAACCATGCGAATAATCTCTACATATTGAGCCTTCAATTCTTGCTGCCCCATCTCTAATGCCCAAATCCTCTTATCCATCTGCCAATCTACCGAAGATTGCTTTGCAGTTGAATGGCCTGTTTTGTCCATGAACTCCTACTTTGATACCAAATTGTTATGGGCCCGTGCTTGAGATCGAGTCCAAGGACGATTCTCAGGAAAGTTTATCTCTTTTCCCTTATTTACGTTAGTTCCCTTCCTTGCAGAACCTATTTTTGGGAATGAAAAACTGACAGCACTTGTCAAGGTCAGGGTTTGCCGAGATTGGACTAAATTACTCTACTCCTAAGCTAATTGTTATGATAACTTCTTGCTTACTTTATTGCATAACGTAATAGCCTTATATAGGCAAAGAAACAGAAAAGTTCCACCTAAACTGGGACTCCTAGAAAGACTTCTATTCAAGCTGTTTTAGAACTCTTAAAAAACTCCTATTTAAGCTGTTTTTATTAACATAACCATAATAGAAAATAGTGCAGAAATAATAGGGAAATAATAGACTTCTACTAAAAATAAAATACTCCTCTAATAGACTCCTAATAAAACACTCATACTCTTCTAATATATCCCTAATAAAACACTCATCCATATCAATGATATATCATTTTTCTGATATAAGATGTGAAGAGGGAAAAGATAAGGCACACATATAATACAATGGGTATTGCTAAGTCAGCCATTTATAGGCTAAGCAGATGCTAGAAACACTTTTAGATACAACTATATTTCATCGTCCCACAGATCTTCAAGTGTCCTGTAAGGACTAGTTGTGTCGTTGCAGAGAAACTCTCCTCTCATGGTCTTCATTTCCTCCAAGTTATCTATCTCAAGAATGTCTTGGTCATCGACCATGACATCAAATGCTCCAATGTTTTCCTTCATTCTAGTCTGATTGAAGCTCTTCACTATCACGCTCGATCCCTTAGACAACCCCCATTTCAGAGCAACCTTCACATCAACATTGAAACATACCGAGTTAGTCACTTAATGACATTGATGTGAGCTTAGGTAAAGGTAAAAAAAAATATTCATTCCATTACTGTGTACCTGAGCAGGAGTTGCACTGTGCTTGTAAGCTATGGATTGTATAATTGGATTATCGACCACAGCCGTAGAACCCCACGAATTTCCAGGACCACCAAGTGGTGAATATGCGCTAACATGGATCCTGTACTCTGCACATACATTTCTCAGCGTGCTTTGTCTCCACATTGGATGCATTTCCACCTGCATTACACACCATAAGATGTGAATTATACATCAATTTCAACTAGGCTTTTTGTTGGACTCAGGGCTCGACATGGCCCGAACCCGCCCAAATTTTGGCCGAAGCCGGAAAAGTTGACTGTAATGGGTTCGGATTTGAACTTTTAGAAAGCTTAATTCGCTGTTTCTATGTCAGATTCCTATCTGATTAAGATGGTAAACTACCTGATTGACAGCTGGAATTACTGAAGCGATTGCCGACAACCACTGAATCTTTTTGCTGGAGAAATTGCTAACGCCAATGCTTCTACACAAACCCAGCTCCAAACATTTTTCCATTCCAGCCCATGTAGACTCTAAATCCAACTCCTCAAAATCTTCTTCATTAGGCACAGGATAGCAAACCCATGGCTTAAATTTCACTGGCCAATGCACCAAGTACATGTCCAAGTATTCCATGCCCAAGTTCCTGTAACATTAAGGAAGAAACACAAGAGGCGAGTTAGATATGTTTATGCAGATGAACAAAGTTTAGCTCAATCCGAGATTGCCAAGTCCATAACAAAACCAAAACTAGAGAAACAAGGAAGAAAAAGATCAGCATATACCTTAGAGTTCTCTTGAGTGCTGCAACTGGATCGCTATGGTCACTGCTCCATAGCTTAGAAGTCAGAAAAACATCGTCCCTGTCAACTACTTGATTATGAATTGCCTCTGTCAATGCACTTCCCACGGCCGGCTCTGAACCGTATATCTTTGCTGTGTCGAAATGCCTGTAACCCATCTGCACGATTAAAAACTTTGGATTCATGAGTTAAAAGCACAATCCACAACTGTGATTTTGTGTATGCTGTGCATTCTGTAGCTATATATGCATGCAGATTCTTGTTAACCGTTATATATAGCCGTAATCTTGCTAATCCAAGAGTTGATAAAACGAAAAGAGCTGCGATGCCTTGAAGGGTAAGTTCTTAACCCCATAGAGCAGGAAGTGTAACCAAAAAAAAAAAAAAGGCAACAACAAGGGTATGTGTGTGTATGTAACGTACCTTCAGAGCTGCATGGACGGCCTCTTTTGTTATTTCTGTGTCATTTTCAAAGGAATAAGTGCCAAGTCCAATTACTGGCATTGTAATGCCACAGTTCAAACGAACTTGGTAGCTTCTCATTTTCACTAGTTCTGGCTTTTTGTTCTACACCTTCCTTTTCGAGTTTGGAGTACTTAATCTATCTCTACCTGCAAACTATATATACACCTGAACTCTCAAGTCAACTTCATTAACTACTTTTTTTCTTCACCTACATCACTGTTTTGGTGTTGTGATTCACAATTTCCAATATAATTTATAATAAAGATGTGCACAAACTTGGGATCTTCCACGTCTGTGGGGATTTTACCAATCATTTAAAGGGAAGTATCTTATAGGGACATTAGTTGCATGCATTCAATGCCTCCCTCAGTGTCTGTCAAGTTCAGGAGTTATAAGAAACCTGTATAACTATGATTTTCTTAATGGGTTTTCATGACTTCCAACTAAAAAGAAATGATTGTTCTTGAAGAAAACAATTATGTTTTGACATGGAAAGAAGTCAAAGCAGCTTTTATACACGTTCTAGTTGGAATCAGATTGTACCTTATTCTAGTTTGCTGGTTGACTTTCCCCAGGAAAGTCAATTGCAGGAAGACATTAATAAGTACCTGTTATCTACTGCTTGTGATGCATGCAATTTTGCTTTTATTAATATTTGGTCGGCATTTTTTTTTGCCGCCTAAGTTAAGTCTTCTTTTTTCTTGATTTGTTATTTTTTCCCTTTAATATTCAAGTTAAGTTAAAAAAATAATGAAGTCAATGTCATTTTAATGTTTCCTTTTTTAAGCAATTTTATTTATTTATTTTATTGGGTTAGAATATGTGAAGAGAGGGCATGGCCAATCTCTATTAAAATAAAGATTATAAGTATTTTTCAAAGAATGAGAAAGACTTTTAAGAAGTATGGAACATTGCTAGTTTATCTAAAGATGAAGCAAAAGTTGACATTGAGTTAAGTCGGAACGGATTGGATTTTTTTAATAGGCATAAGCAGGGCATGAAAGTTAAACTCGATTCGATTTCAAGTTGAACCAAAAAGTTTAGGCTTAATGGGATTTTAATCTAAAATTTAGGTATCAAATTAAAATTCGAGTTTCGATCATGTATGCAAAATTTGAATTGAGACAAACCTTTCATTTTTAAAGTTTAATTTTTTATTTAGACTCAAAATTTACTTCTTTGTATTTTTTTTCTATTTATTTCAATTAATCAAATCATACACCAAAGTAGAATATATATATATATTGAAATAACATGGCCCTCAAGGGGTGTGGCTCGGTAGTTGAGAGCGGAGCTTGACTTCGGTTAGGTCCCAGGTTCGATTCCATGTTAGCCCCTCTTGTAAGAGCCTGGAGCAGCCGGGATTTTGCCTGTAGGTGGAGAACTAGTTGGGCTCTCAATGATGAGGTACGCCCGCTTGGCCCGCCTGTGAGGTGGTGCACCAGTTGATCCCTCAGAGAGGTGTGTCCGCTTGGCCCGCCTACGGGGTTTCTTCGAATCAAAAAATAAAAATAAAAAAATAACAAGCAAATGTACCACATAAATAGAACTAATTTGAGAAAGCAATAGTCCAAAAAAATTTAAATGTAAAAATAATTGAAAATTTTTGTTAGAAGTCGTAAAATTTTAATTTTTGTAAAAAAAATAAACTTTTTTAGTCCAAATATTTCTATTTTTATATAGTTAATATTTCTTTTGTTTTATAACAATAAAAATATAGTTTAATCCCACCTACTCCATAACTAATAATTAGCTCCTCTACTGGCTAAGTTGGTCATACAAGTTTATATTAACTCTATAAATAAGTTTATAATACTCTATAAACTTAATAAGATTAGGCAAAGAGCTTCGTAACTGGACAAGTAAGTATTATAATTTCACATGTCTGACATATTCTTCTCTATATCACTAATTTAAATAAGCACATATAACTAACTAGCCGTGTTACATACTAAATTGTAGGAAACAGTTTTTTATTGACTAAAGTCAACTGGCAAGCACCAAATATAACTAAAAATAAAAGTATCCTAAAAAGTAAAAAGACCAAGTAAACTAAAAATAAAAATACCCAATCAGTAGAGCTTTTGTCAGTAGAGTTTTTCTGAGAAGAGATTTTTTTAAAAGTCAGTTGACTGTTTGGCTGTCAATTAAAAAAACAGTTTTTTTAAAAGAGTTTCATACAATGGACTGTTTGGCAACATAAAAATAAAAAGCACTTTTATTAATTTTAACCATATTTTATTTTATAATAAAATTATTTATGCTAAATAATTCTTAAAGTATATTAAACAATATGCAAAGTATCATATTGTAGGAAATTTTAGATAACCATCTTGTAGGAAATAATTTAAAGAGATGTCTCATTTTCTTATAGGAAATAAAATTAATATGAATGATAAATATTAAGACATGTAAAAAAAGTTAAATAATATTATAATCCCTAAATAAATATTCAATTTTATTTAATAAACACGCATTAAAACAAGGTAATATTATATAATGATAAATGAATTAAAAATTGTTAAATTATTTTAATTTTTATTTTAGTATATAACTTTTAGAATTTTTAATTAAGAGTTGAAATTTTTAAATCACAAAAACTCAATTTAAAATTTTATTTTTATTAATATTTTATTAACATTATTAATAAAACATAAGAATTAATATTTAAAAGAGTTACATAAACTAATATTTTAGCATTTAATATCTTAAATTTCTAAGTAAATGTTGAATTTTTTAAATATAATAATTAAGTTCAAAAATATTAGATAATTCAATAAAAATTAAAAAACAATGATTAATTAATTATCCCTTATATATATATATATATATGACTCGTAGGAAATTTACAGGCTCATCAGAGATGATCCATACACATCTAAAGGTACAGAATCTGAGATATGGAGAAAGAACAAAGAAGTATCCCAACAATTTCCAAAGTTTGATTTCTTACACTTTACTCAGTTGAGCTCTTCATTTTGGTTTAATGGAGTTGCAGGGTCACCTAATCCAATACCCATTTCTTTAAATCCCTTCGTTTTATGCTCAGTTCTTTCAAATCACTAAAAAGCTTCAAATTTTATGTCCTTTGCTGCTCCAACCCAAGTTTCGGTTTCTTGAAGCCATTAAAAATGCCAGCTTTAGAAATGTCCCTCGTTGATTTAGAGCAAGGGACATCTCCTAGCTCCGTCGCCGGAAGTGAAGTCAGCTGCTTCTCCGATGCAGAAGATGGGTCTTCGCGGTCGCAGTTCTATTCAACAACCGGCGATTCTTATGATGATTATAGTTTAGACTGTATCTCTGATGCTGAGGTTTTAGACTCTCTTGTGTTGGATGACTCTAGGAGAGCATCTTCAGTGTCTGGCTACTCGGTGGAGATGGAGAACGGAGTCACTGCAGACGTCGAACGTAGACCTGTTTTCGAGGTTTTTGTTGAGAAGGATTATAAACGTAAGTGTATTAAAAAATAGATTTTCGAAAAAGTTAAAATTTTGACTTTTTTGAAAAGTTTCAAATTTTAACTTTTTAAAAAATTGCATTTTAGTTTTTTTAAAAGTTATTTTTACTTTAAAAGTTCTTTTGAATTTTATAGTTAAATACTTATTTTTTTAAAATAATTTTTGCAGTAGAAAAAAGTATTTTTGGAGTCTCTAAAAATTGAACCAAACAGGAGCTTAAAATAAAAAACAATAGTAGTAAAACTTAGCAATTTGTGTTAATCAATTACTACTCATTCTTTTTTTCTCTACCTCTTTCCCCAATGAAGTGGTATTAGAGCTTAATACTAAGTCTTCTTGTCTCTTCCTTAAGGGAAAAGCAATGTGAAAGAGTGAGAGAGAGATGAAAAAGTGAGAGGAAGCTATGACATAAAACAATTTTAATTTTCTCTTCTATTTTTCATTTTCAACGAAGAACACTATCAATCATAAGCCATCAAATGAAATCCTACTTGAAAGCCTTGAGTTTGTGGGGGTTGTTAAGAGTGATTTTAATCCTACTCCACTTCTAGAAAATCTCACACTAACTTAAATAAAAAAAATGACGAAGAAGCAGCAATGAAACTAAAAGCGCTTTCTTGTATACATTTGGGCATGTTGGAGGGAATTTTTACAAACATAATGACTTGTGAAATTTTAAATCAATATTCAACACTTTCCTTTGATTTAAAATTACATACATAGAGCTAATAATTCTCTCCAAATAAATTGTGAAATACTTATCTTTTAATGGAATGCACTTCTCATCACTATCATCAACCTTCAATTGTTGGAGCACTTCTTTCTATGGTGCATATCTCACCAACGACTCTAAAATAGAATTTCTTCTTTTGACTCTTGCGCTATATTTATTTTCACTTCATCTTCAAGTTTGCGATTCCTTTGTATATACCTAAATTTGTTACACTTAAAACATTATAACTTGCCCTTGTGCCAACAATCTTTCTCTTCGTGATCAAGCTTTTTGTAATTGCTACATTGAACAACTTTGTCTTTTCCCTTTGAAGATGAAGTCTTGGCTAAATAAGTTTTATCAATTTTATCTTCATTTCCTCGCCTCTCATCATTCTTCTTTAGTCCATGACTTGAAAAGCATTTTGTAACTCTGCAAAGGTTATTTTTGATAGATCTTTAGAATCTTCAAGTGATGAGATTTTGGTTTCATACCTTTCGGGAAGGGTTATGAAAAGCTTGTCCACCACTCTTTAACTTGGAATTCTTCATCAAGCAATTTGATTTGATTGATGATAGAATTGAGCTTACTTGCATATTCTTTGGCACTATTGGATTTCTTCATCCTTAACAATCTCAAATTCTCTTTTGAGATTTATAATTGCATCATTTTGTTTTCTTGTTGCCTTCAAACTCTTCCTTAAGTATTTTCCATGCTTCTTTAGGAGATTCACAAGCCATTATACTTGTAAAAATTTCCTCTGACATGACCGAAAGTATACAATAAAGCCCTTTTGGTTTCCTTGCTACTTGTTCATCATGTTTTTTGAATTGAGTTAGCGTGGGATTTTCTAGAAGTGAGGTATAATTAAAATCACTAGAAACAATCTCCTGCAAACTCAAGGCCTTCAAATAGGATTTCATTCTGATGGCTTATGATTGATAGTGTTCTCCACTGAAAATGAGAAATGGAAGAGAAAAAATTGTTTGATGCTTGAGTTGATAGAACTCATTTAGCCAAGACTTAATCTTAAAAGGGAAAAAGCAAAGTTATCTAATATAGCAATTGTAAAAAGCTTGGTCACGAAAAGAAAGATTGTTGGCAGAAGGGCAAGCCACAATGTTTCAAATGCAACAGATTTGGGCACATACAAGGAATTTGCAAACTTGAAAATGAAACACAGATAATGTGATGCAAGGACAAAAGAAGCTCTATTTTAGAGTTATTGGTAAGATATACAGCATGGAGAGAAGTGCTCCAACAGTTGAAGGTTGATGATGGTGATGAGAGGTGCATTACATTTGAAGAGAAGTGCTTCCCAATTTATTTGGAGAGAATTACTAGCTTTATGTATGTAATTTTAAATCAGAGGATTATCTGATAGTGGAGTAGTAAAGATAAAATTTTTATCTGTTAAAAGATAAAATACAGATAACAAATTTTATCTGTTAAGAAAACATTGTTATCTGTTAGGATTTAAACTTTATCATAAAAGCAAGCTTTAGTTTTAGAATAAAAAATAGCAGCAGTAAAGATTAGTAATTTATGTTAATTAATTGCTATTTACTATTCTTTTCTCGCCCTCTTTCCTCAACAGAAACAAGTTGGCCTATCTTAAATTCATATTTATGTAGATCAAGTAGGGAAAACTTATAAATGGAAATCTTCAAACAATTGAAATTTAAGGGAAAAAAAACCTTCACAAATCTTTTGCATAAGATGATAAAGAAGGACGTCAACGTACATATGGCTTATCACCTGTTCTCGTATGTTCTATGTTACATTATCACAGCTCGGCAAAACTATTGTGAATTTGTTTTCTTCTAATTGTATTGTAAACTCAAGCATGGCCATGCAATTGCTGAAGGTATCAGATTAAGAAGGTCTTAAACATATGGATTGCTTAAGAATCAAAGGTGGTCAAAAACAAAAGGGATGTTATTCATTTAGTATTCGGCAGAGAGACAGTGATATTGTTTGAACGAAAAGGAAAGGATTCCACATATATTTAGTACAAAACAAACGGAAGTTTAAGTTATCAGATTGAAGATTGACAATTTAACTAACTTATCAATCATGCCTACTTCTTAGTTTTCCTTTTTCCAGTCTGTAAAAACCCAAACTGAAACTGTTAAAAGCTCCGGTGTACAGTTCTACTGACACACTTCGGTTGCGATAATGAGATTTCAAATTCTCTGTTCAATTTTACTCTGTTTTATTCTGTCTCATGAAATCTCAGCTATTTATTTTGCAGGCCTCATGCGAGATTCACGTAAATAAATGACTAAGATTTATTGGACACAATAAAACACAATAATATTGGACAGAAGATTTAGACTCCGATAATGAAAGATCCAAACACGACATAGTTTACTTCAGACATTAACTGCTTGTCTTGTTTGATTTGACAACATATATATATATATATATATATATATAGCCTTAACGAGTGCATCCTCTTCAATAGCTATTTATTTATCAACTATAATCAGTAAAATATCAACTGTAAGTTTTTTACAACAGCCAGTCACGAAACATGACTGGAGTTAGTGATCCTGTAATACTGAAATCATCATTATGATTTAGGGTAAGGAGCAACTAGTGCTAACGGATAAAAGCTGGCACTCAATTTCTCCTTAATTAAAATAATTGCTTAGGCAGGATGCATGAACCAGCTACATCTGATCAACGACAAGACTCCAGGGTCTTTGGCTTGTACCAATTTGGCAATGCAGAATAAATTCCGGATAATATAGTTTTAGAGTCTGCTCCAGTCTTCCATTTGTATGAAAGATTCTTATCAGTTACAAATACACACATCTTCAGATTAGAGTGTTCCACTAGAGGACATCATTAGAGTCTCTGAAGTATAAAATAAAATGTAGTGCCCTGCTCTCTCTCTATTATTAACGACTATTATTAGTTATTTCATTCATGTGGATCAAATGTTTGACAGTCGATTACGTGGGACCTCCCAAAACATTTTCCAAAAGAATACCCTTCAACAATGACTGTCCGTCGAACAAGCTAAACGCCACAACGTAGTTTCGCTGGAACCTGCAATAGAAGAAAAGCCCCTATGCGTATAAAAGCTAGTGAGGAGACTTTTTCGGCTGAGCTTTCCTCTCTTCTATATATTCTCCAATTTGAATAGCTTTCATTTTCATGTATATATAATATGTACTCGTATTTGGTTCCAACTTCATTCCCTCTATACGAGCCTGCTGTCCTTCATACACAGCTTCCACTGCAAACCTATATCCTGTTGTAGCTTATTTTTGTTTTTGGGAATTAATCACAAAAATGGAGCAAGCTCAAGAATACTTGATGTGGATGAAGAGGAAACAAATGCTTACTTCGTTTCTGCAAACCTCTATGAACTCCATCAGAGACTCTTGGGAGGAGAAAGCTTTCGCAGAAGATGCATCTGGGCTTCTCGGAGGATGTATATGGCCTCCAAGGTGCTATGCTTGTAGTTTTTGTAAACGAGAATTCAGGTCTGCACAAGCGCTAGGCGGTCACATGAACGTCCATAGGAGAGATAGAGCAAGGCTTAAGCAATCTCTCAATCCACAAGGTGATGATTTCCAACGTCATAACCATGAACCGAGCACTCCTAATAAATCGTTGGAACCCCAAAATAATCTCCCATTCGATCAACTTAGCAGCTTAGATTTTGAGCTTGACCCCAATTCTGCTGGTTCTAGCGTAGTTGCCTCGAGTTCTGTTTCGTCTTCTAGGGTTTCTGCTTTGTCCGGTAGACAAAATCTAGGTGAAGGTGATCGTAGTTACCTTTCTCCTTATGATTCTCCGGTAGGTCAAGAGCAACGTAAGAGGTCTTCTCACACATATAATCTACATGGGTCGTCAGATTGCGTAGCACTTGAACTTGTTAACATTCCAGATTCCAAACTCGAAAAGGGTATTGGTAGGAAACACGATCCTCATGATGTTTGCAATGGAACCGGTTTGCTTATGGGCATGAAATCTGTTAGTAGCCAAAACGCACTAATTGATTCCTGTAGTGATGAAGCTATCAGTTGTAAAAGGGCAAAGACTAGTGCGGGTTCAACATTATTGTCGATGATGCCATGTTCAGGCGCTAGACGTGCTCTCCAATCAGAGGAAACTCGACCCAATTCTAGCTCCATGGAGGACATAGATCTTGAGCTAAGACTTGGGGAGCCACCCAGAGTGAAGTAGAGTGCAACTGCACGAGCACAGGTACAAGGATATTCAGTTTCCTCTCCCAAGAAAAGAGGAAATATTCATCTTACCTTTTACGGTATAATTCTCCATCAAGCTTAATTTTGCGTCACTTTTAGCCAGGTTTTCCCTTTGTTCCAATAACTTTCAGGCTTATGATCTCTTGTACAAGTATCACAAGATCTAAATCGAATGAAATAATTTTTGCACCATTTCCGAATGTTCATATCCACCTTCTTGGTCAGGTTCTGATCAACACGTATTGATCACTGCTTTGCCTCTATCTAATACCATATTTGAAGCAGTTTATCAGTTGAATGTGTGTTTTACATCATAAATAATTGCCCGTCCAATGAACATATTTATTCTTTACTAGTTATCTCTTAATAATGAATGATACATTCTAAAGAACTTCTCGTTGTTAAAATTCCTGGAGTTTATGATGCGTTGAACTACTCTTGGAAATTCCCATTAAAAGTTGCAACTCGTAACTAAAATGGTCGGGCGGAATTGAAGTCCATATACGTTGTGGTGCAAGATCAGATTTTGTTTTCAAAATGTGAGAAAACCAGCAAGTCTTGCTTTTTGCAAATAACTACACTATATGCTAACTGTGACTTCGTCCCAGAGTTGAGAACCGAGAGATAATATGTGTAGAAGTTTTTGTGTACCGAAAAAAGAAGGAATTCTTCTGGAACAAATGGGTAAATCCATGGAACAGAGAGCAAAAGAAAGAGAGATTAACTTGACTCTTGGATTTTAAAGGCGGTGAAAGAGCTGACAGTAAGTCACTTCAGCTACATACCTGAGTACCTACATCGGTTAGGTGACAAATTTAGTCACTCCAATGTCTACCCCTCTTACCTGTTATATTACCTTCACTACAATGTACGATCAGGCATTTCTTTCTCATCCATAATTTTAGGCATGCCAAGCACTTAACTGTTGTCTTCTACTATTCTACCTTCGAAATCTTCTGAACAGTCCAAAAAGTTCACCTAGTCCATGAATCAAATTGAATAAAGTATGACGCATTAGGGGACGGGTAAAATAAAAATGGAAGAAAACATAACTCTACATCAAATCATGGACAGTATTTGCGCGTCCTTTGTTTCTATTTTTGTATGTACGCGCGCGCTGTTCTAATACCAACCATTACGCTTTCAACGACCAACCCTAGAAGCCTAATTATCTCGCGAAACTTTTTTTTTACAACCCTACACATGTTTGGTTATATAGAAATTCAGTACTAGTACAGTAGTAGCCATTTAGACCCTATTTGAAATAGACGGCTCTTCCACAATATACGGCGATTTCTCAGTGCTGTTGTTTTTTCGACATTTCTTAATAAGGGATGTTGATAAAACAGCGGTTTTGACTTAATGTAGGGCTGGGCTTTCTTTTATGCAGACGAAGAGAGACACTGAGGCATTACTGTACATACAGGGAATTTAAGTTACCAACAAATTATTACTATTGTAGGATGAAGAATTCAAGATTGTTTTGGGGTTTTTTTAACGTGATTCTTGATGTGATTTTTACTAGGGTATTGATTAATGCACAGAGAAGCATAAAGGGAAAGTGAAGTTGGTTACTTGGGTTTCTATGAAGTACCTGGTTTGTGTAAGAGAAGCTAGAGAGGATCGGTTGAGTGCTCTGTCTGGCATAGAAGTTAAAGCAGTTGCTTAGCTACCAGTCTGAGTAAAGACAGAGCTGTTAAACGTTTTAAGGTGGAGTACAGATAGGTCCTGGACTGGAATTGCACATGGGCATACGATATGTCTGTTTCTGTGTTGCTTTCAAGGATTCAATGCAGGAATATAGGGAGGAATGAGGACATATTCTCTCGGCTTAATTATGGGGATTCTTTATTTAGGGTAATTTGGAAATTGGACAGTGATGTGTATATAGTATTATGGCTGTCTTGGTTGCTGTGTATGGGTCACTGTACTCATTCATACCTTTGGACAAACTTTTCTCCGTCGAATAACAGTATCTAATGTGCTGGATTAGACAAAGGCTCAGAAAACTTCAGCCTATTATAATAGAGCACATTACTTTTCTTTTAGTCGATTTACTTCTGGACTTCCTTGGACGAGACGCTAAATTATTACTACTTTACTCACTAAGAAATAGTCCCAACAGGTTTATGTATTCAAAGCGAAGTTAGGAAGTTAAAAGGTAAAAAGACCAAAAATGACTGCCGCTTCAAG
This sequence comes from Erythroxylum incrassatum, assembly GCA_026546855.1. Taxonomy (NCBI): domain Eukaryota; kingdom Viridiplantae; phylum Streptophyta; class Magnoliopsida; order Malpighiales; family Erythroxylaceae; genus Erythroxylum; species Erythroxylum incrassatum. The sequence goes on along the minus strand of JANVCL010000214.1, from coordinate 14,296,725 downwards.
ACTCAGACGAGAAATCACAACCAGTGCTTGTGAGGGCTTATTAGCAGGGCTTCAGTGATTTAGTCGGACAAGAAGAAATTAAGTAGGGCTACTGTTTGAATCGAGCCAAGCACCATTAATTAAGTGGTGGCCCGAGCCGATCGTGAGTTTAGTATTTGGTTTCTTGTGTACTTGTGGATAGGTTCTCGCAGTGGGAACATTTTGTCTGTAGTTGATCTAAAACTACTTGTCGCTTACGTGAAAAAGGAATTGAATATAACCCCGACCATGAGTTCGTTTGAGTTTCAGGCTTATTCGTGTAGGAGATATGTCTCAGAAGTTCAGTGTCGGATCAAATTGTCCATGCAGTTCCATTCAACAACGTACAAGAAATGAATTAAAGAAGATCAAGAAAAGTTAATTAAGTTGGCGGTTAGAAATTGAGTGTTGTAAATACTGTAAATCCATAGGGAATGAGTGTGTGCATTCTATACTTTGATATTCAATAACAATCAGACGAAATGTCAACAAATTGTTGAGTCCTTGAAAGTACTCTGTTTGCCCCTATTCTTGTGTAAATTCTCTCTCTATACTTCTCTCTCTACATTTCGGTAACTTTCCTCGGTTATCTTTGTGTATGGTCATTCGATAACGACAAAGTGGTATTAGGGTTAGATTCTTAAGGGATCTTTGAAGGTGTAGGTAAAGAACTTGGCTCAGAGGACTAACTCTTTCCCGTACGAGGCACGACTGCGAACGAAGAACAATCGGAGATGGCTGAGAGCTCGACTCTGAGTCTGCAACCTGCGATATTCAATGGAGAAGAATATCAAATCTGGAAGATCAAGATGGAGGCATACTTGCAAAGACAGGATTTGTGAGAACCAATCGATGAAGATTATGCTGTTGAAATTCCATCGGAAGATGATCCAATTACTCAGCTACAGTGGTTAAGGGAGAGGGTGACAAAGAAAGCCCGAGCCAAATCTTGCCTATACCAATCGGTGTCACCCTCAATTTTCACTTGAATTATGGGTCTTGCTTCTGCGAAAGAAATCTGAGACTTCTTGAAGCAAGAATACGAGGGTGACGAAAAGGTAAAAAAATATGAAAGTATTGAATCTATTAAGGGAATTCGATAGAATTCAAATGAAACAAGATGAGATGATCCATAATTATTGTGAAAGATTAATTCAGCTTACTGATAAAATCAGACTCTTAGGAGCAGAATTCAAAGATCAAAGATTGGTGCAGAAGTTTCTTGTGTCCGTCCCTGAAAAGTAGAAAGCAACAACTGTCTCTCTTGAGAACTCCAAAGATATTGGGCAAATAAAGCTTGCGGAAGTCGTGAGTGCCTTGCAAGCTCAAGAGCAGAGATCTTTGATGAGGAAGAATGAAGCAATTGAAGGTGCTTATCGAGTCTTTGCCAAAACAGAGACTCAAGGAAAATCCAAAAAGAAGAAAAATATGAAAGGAGGGTCAAGCTCTAAAGGCTCTCAAATATGCCAGAAATATGAAAGCAAGAATGCAGGAGGAGATAAAGGGAATAGCTACAATCCCTATCCACGTTGCGGTAAGTCCAATCACCTATCCTTCAGATGCTGGAAGAGGCCAGACGTAGAATGCAAAAGGTGTCATCAGAAAGGACACATGGAAGCCATCTGCAAGAAACAATCGCCACAAGAGGCAGCCAATGTACAAGTAGCCGAAAAGGAAGAAGAGCAGTTGTTTGTGGTGATTGGCGATAGGGTCAAGAATTACCCATCTGACTGGCTAATTGATAGTGAATGCACGAGCCGCATGTCTTTGGATTCAAAATTATTCAAGTTTCTGAATAAGGAAGTGAAAGCTAGTGTGAAGCTTGGAAATGGAGACAACATCCGAGTAGAAGGGAAGGGTGAGGTGGAGATAGTGACCAGGAAAGGTGTCAAGATTATCTCGAATGTGCTTTATGTCTCAAAAATTCATCATAATTTCTTGAGTGTAGCCCAGCTAATCGAGAAAATTATGTCTGTGCATTTTGAATCAAATTCTTATAGGGTCTTTGATAATTTTGGCTAAGAGATTCTCTGCAACCGAATGAAGAATAAAAGCTTCTCGATGAAGCCTGCAACAAGAGGCACTTGTGGGAGATTTAACTGAACCTGATCTTTGGCATCGAAGGCTTGGGCACTATCACATGAAGGGATTGGAAGCAATGAGGAAGAAAAATATGGTCGAAGGCTTGCCATCAACTCCGTACGAGCGTGCTCCATGCAAAGTTTGCATGATGGGGAAGCAAGCACGTGCACCATTCCAGAAGACAAAATGGAGGGCTGAGGAGAAACTTTAGCTGTTGCACATGGATGTATACGGACCCATGCCAGTCGCCTCATTAAATGGAAGTAGATATTTTCTGTTGATAATTGATGATTATTCTAGATACTCATGGATCTACTGTCTTAATAGCAAGGGAGAGGTAGCTAGAGTCTTCAAGGAGTTCAAATCGTTCATAGAAAATCAAGTAGGCCTGAGTATCAAGGTTGTGAGAACAAACAACGGCTTAGAGTTTACATCTCACGATTTTAGTGTGATATATAAATTAGCAGGAATCAAGCATCAGCTCACCATGAGCATCAAGTCTGTGAGAACAGACAACGACTTAGAGTTTACATCTAACGATTTCAGTGTGATCTGTAAATCAACAGCAGTGATAAGAATTTCGTTCCGTTCCGGGTGATTCCGGCTCGGAACGGAATTGACCACCATGGTACCGGCCTGAAATACCGGCCGGTACCGGTGGTTTCCGGTAAGTACCGTCCGGTACTGCCAATATCAGAAAGTACCGAACAGTACTGTAAAAAATATAAAAGTTTAAGGACTTGTTTGCAATTTTGAAAAAACTAACCCTAAATCCCTAATTTTTCTCCCGACTTCTTCATTCTTCTTCTTCTTCGCGATTCTTGCTTCTCTCTTAAAATAACCCAAGACACAGAATCAAAAAACACGAGAAAAACAAAACCCACCTTGCAAATGCCGTTAAAAAGGTACCCAAAGAAGAACCCAGAAGAACAAATAAGGAATTGTTGCTAGTTGGGTCTATCAGAAAGAGAAATCCTGAATAAAGACCGCGATTTATCCTCGTTCTTCATCTCACAAGTCGAGCAACAGTCTGTAAAATCAAGAGGCGAGCAACAATATATAAAACAAATAAATGAGACCCTGAAGGGGCAACAAAAAGGGTCCCCTAAAAAGAGATCGCTTGCTTGTGTTAATACTACATGGTACAGCGCTACAACGAGAAAAACGAAATATAAAAAGAAAAGCTAGGTTGTTGAATGAGAGAAGAAAAGTATCTGACGGTAAACTATGAGAAGAAAAGAGCCTGAGAGAACTAAGAAGCGTTTATTGGGTTTTATTTGGCCCCTCTCTAGACAATAACAAAGAGAGGTTTTATGAGGGAAGGTGAAGGGCACTTGCACATAGGGACAAGCTACGGAACTGAAGAGTTCATTTCTTGGAAATCGGGTAAATAATAATGACAATTAAAGGGAAGGTGAAGGGAACTTGCACACAGGACGAGATAGGAACTGAAGAGTTGCATTTCTTGAAAAACAAATAATAAATAATAATTTAAAAATATAAATGATATAAACGGTTAGTAAAGTGTACAGTATAATTGTATAATATATTAATATGAACTATTTTATAATTTTTAAAAATTTTAGGGACTATTTTATAAATTTAAAAAATTTCTCAAAACGGTATTCGATATCAATACAATTCTGTTCCAAAATTTAATCCAGTACTAAATCTGGTACAGTATTCATAACTTTATATGGAGTAGCTTTTCAACATTCAGCTGATTGAGATAAATAAGTCATTTATATATCTTCTTACCAAACAAAAATTTTAGCTGTTTGAGACAGTTAAACAGTTGATAAGCTTAAATCAGCTAAAAAAATAGCTGATTCCTTAGTTAACAAAGGCAGCCAAAGTGCTACCAAAACTTATGTGAAAAATATGAAAGCATGTCAGAAAAAAAAATCATATGAGGACTGATGCCCAATTATGATGGTCCTTTTGAACTTATAAATAAAGTTCGGTGATTTACTGATGTTATTTCCACCAAAAACTCGAAGAAAGGTTAATTCATTATACCTTTTTTTTGTACGTTAGCTTTTTGCGTAAGTTTCATAAAGAGCCATACAAGATCAAGCCTAAACATGCCATTCCAATGGTTTAAAAATAATTTGAAGATGACATAGCCACATACACATTCCTTGATCATCCGTTATATATATACATAATAATTGCCAATTACCCGTACTACTACTTTAAGATTTAGATACATCCCTTAACATTTGGGATATATATAATTGTTGATTGTTTTATCTATGAAGTATATAATATGTGCACAGGGGGTATTTAGATGATGTTCGCTCTCGTACATATTGTAATTAATGTTTACATCGTTTTTTTTAAGTGTTTGATAAAATTAATATTGAACTAAATTGGTGCGTTTAGTTACAATTACGGTGAGATTTTGTGCAGAATCTTAGCATCAAGTAAATCCCTTTCCATAAACTCCTTTACGCATGCCATAATGGTCTCAACAACCAAGTCCAACTTCCTTTTTGCTGTCTCCAAAATAAGCATATTTGTTTATTTTTTTGCTATACACGTGAAAGCAGTACTACTCAGTCAAATCTTCCCTTTTCTCGTCGTCGACAAGAAACATACCTATATAGATGTTCCAACGGTTATTTGTGACGCTGCCAAAAATTCTCAAACTAAAATTATAATTATAATTAAATGTGTCAACATCGACATTGGGTAACTCAATTTTTCAATCCCTTTTGATACTCCGGTATTACTCTAATATCTAATCATCGACATAGGATATCCCTAATATATTCCGGTACCACTCTAGCACCTAACTATTAGCAAAGGATAACTCCAGGACTCAGGATACTCTAATATCTGCTCTACTCTACTCTACGGATAAATACCTTTAGTAGAATATGGATTGGGCTGTTGGGTAAATTTTGTGATGGGCTTTACAGTACTGCTCCTAAGAAAAAAAGTTATAGTCGAGGCTAGAGGTCCATATGTTCATGACAGACTGCAGCCCCTCCCTGTTTTTTCGATTTTAATTGGATGGGGTCATGCAAAACGGCCCGCAAAAAACAGTAACAGTGAGTTCAATGCCAACTTTGATGCTCCTTGAGAACAGACTCCCAGATGACTCACCTTCAAGCGTTATACCAAAGAAACCTAACATGAAAGTTGAAAGAATGGGAGAGAGAGTGCAGAGAAAATAATAGAGATGCTCACATACAGAATCCCGCAATTTCTACATCTGCTTGTGAAATATTGTTTATGACGAAATGAATAATAGGAAAAGAGAGATAAATGAAGAGCCTCGTATTATCCAAAACACTTTAGTTTGCAGTTACTCAATTAGTAGCTTTCCGTTTTACTAAAACTTAGCCATACAAGAAGGAAAAGAGCATAGTCATGAACAACATCGGCTTTGTTGTCTAATTGATCTCCAGAATCAAAGATTAAGAAACCTAAAGGACAAGAATCAATTGGGATTAACAAACCAACCTCCACCATTTCTAGCATATTACCATATTGTCGTGTTCAGGACAAAAAATAGTCTCAAAATCTTGTAAAACATGTTCAAATCACCAGCACCTTCAATACCCTTAAAGCATTGGCCCATCACATTCACTTTCCATAGAACTATCAATCTGAATCTTCAATGAATAGAAAAAACCAAGTAATAAAAAACAATTTACATACGTTTATTAAATAACAAATGAGAACTCAATCTCACGGAAAACAAAATCATTGCAGAAGGCAAAATGATCACATGTGAAGCATAAATCCTGTGTTTTTTTGGTACTGTGGAGAGAAACTAATTCTTCAAGTACACAACTGATCTGGCATCGTACTGGATAAGCAAACCAAGATGTGGCCCAGGAAAATTTCAAAGAGACCAACGTGAAAAGCCAAAAGACCCTTGTTTAGCTAGAAAATTCGCACTCTAACTCTCCTCTCTGAGTGTATGTTGAAGAGAGCAACACCACGCTCTCTCAAGGAGTCATCGAATGTCAGCAACAATGGCCAAATAAGGATGAGATAAGGGGCATGCGCCCTTGATAAGATTAATCGCTTCAAGTGAGTCAGACTCCACAATCAACTTGCGGTGATCACGATCCCAAGCAAGAGATAAACTATGGTATATAACACGAAGTTCAGCTAGCATGTTGGTTGCATGCCCAATGAAACCCAAGAAACCAACCAACCACCGCCCATGTTCGTCCCTGATCAAGCCACCAAACCTTGCATCTCCTAGGTTCCCAATCGAGCTCCCATCCACCTTAACTTTGACATAGCCATTAGTAGGTGCTTGCCATGAGACCCATCTAGGTTTAGGGATATTAGCAT
>JANVCL010000214.1:14261277-14271352 GCA_026546855.1 Erythroxylum incrassatum | reverse complement strand
AGATTAGTGGAAGTTTGCTATTTTGTATTGAACATGTTGGCACTTTGTACGGATTGCTTATGACTTTTATATATGAGACATGCATAATGACGTTTGTAGTCATCTTTGTTAATGTTGACATATATATGTTGATATCATACTGCACACATATTGTTTTAATGATTATTTTGGTATTTGAAGATCTCTAGGGCCAAATCATGTGTAGTATATATATATCCTGTCGATATGATATTGCATATGATTTATTTGATTGCTTTTGGATGATGAAGATTGGTATGGTGGTTTAATTATATTGTCGAAGTAGAAGAATGTTAGAAATATTTATATATGGACTAATATAATCACAACATTAATTCCATATGCCTAACCACAATCAAATTGCCTAATGTATATTTAATAACCATAATGAGATGGTTAATTTGCTAATTTCATTTGAGGCACATGGTAATACCCTAATAACTATATGTTGTCCCATTAAACTATAACTCTTATCATCCATTAATAATGAGACAATTAGCCCATTCTACCCCTTAAGGTAGAACATGTCATAATACATGACATAAGGTGAGATTGTTGAGTGAGACATACATTATATGTATATTGGGTGCGAAAAAACTAGAGTCTTCTACCATTAATTTCTCTTGTACAAGGTTTGTATTTTTCTCTCTTTGACAGGTTTTGGTGAAGCATGGATAGGGTTCAAGACATACCAAGTGTTGGAGGTATATTTCCATAATCTTGATATGCTTTAAATAAAATGTGATCTTGGTTAGTTAATGTGGTTTAATGTTGCACTTATTATAGTACAGAGTGCAACTGATAGACAAAGTAAATTAGTTGAAATGTGTAACGAGCTTACAAATAGGTGGTTATCCTTTTGTCTATACTTGTACGAAATGTTGTTAGTTAAATCATGTCATGTGGGACAAATATGATGAAGCCAAGCATTGAGCAATCTGAAGAAGAATTTCCAGTAACACATCGCAACAAACTATGAATTAGCATACCATCTTCGAGAATTGTTTTCATTCTTTTACTCGTAGGACCTAAGTTAACTTCTATTCTAGTAGTTTTCAAGAATTGTTTTCATTCTTTTACTCGTAGGACCTAAGTTAACTTCTATTCTAGTAGTTTTCAGTTGCAAATTTAAGAGGTTAAAGCTGTTCTGTTTCCAATTTTGTTTTCCTCAGCTACCTAGTTCTTGTTTCACATTCAACGTATCATTTTACCACCACAGGGGATATAATCAGTCAATTACTAAAAGAGTTAAAGGTGAAATATATTTATAAAAATTCATTCATTCATTTTATTTTATACAATATTCATTAATAAATATCCTTTATTAAAATGATTTTTTGGTAATTTCTCAATGACCCAGATGCTTTCTATTCTTCATAACCTTCCCCATACTTTTTGTATTTAAAAGCAATTTTAGGTTTCAACAAGATAAAAATTATTTATTAAGAAAGAGACCTTTTTTGACTGCTTACGTGTATATCTTGTTGGATAGTGAATAGAGAGAGATGTTTACTTTTTAGTCTGCGAAAATAGCAATTAACAAAAATAAAAAGAAAATGGAATCGATATTTCGGTGATTGGAATCCAAATTGCAATCCCTGAGACTTCTCGTCTTCGTTTCTCAGCTTTTAAGTTGCAAGACAGAAAAATAATCCAACAAGAGGGAAAGCGCAAAGAAGAGCTGATGATGGCAAAGTCAGAGAGCCGTCTCAAAGCCTCAAGATGGTCACTTCAAGGAATGACTGCCCTTGTCACTGGTGGCACTCGCGGAATCGGGTTTTTTTTTTTTCTAGATCTCATTACTACCCTTTCAAGATTGATTCTTCTGAAAAATGTTTTGATAGAAGTTTATGGGTTTGGAACTTTTGAATGTTTGATGCTGGAAAGACTCGATTTTTAATGTTTATGACCTCCATGATTTCCATTTTTTCATTAATTAGGAATGCCACAGTTGAAGAACTAGCTGGGCTAGGAGCGAGAGTGCACACGTGTTCCAGGAATGAATTGGAGCTTAAAAAGTGCTTGCAAGATTGGGAGGCTAAGGGTTTTACTGTCACTGGGTCGGTCTGTGATGCATCGTCTCTGACCCAGAGAGTGAAGTTGATAGACGAAGTAGATTCTGTTTTCAGTGGCAAACTCAACATTCTTGTATGTATAAATCAAGAGTAATATGTCGAGAAGAAGTAACAGGAGGGTGGTTTACGTAATTTCATTAGTCATAGTCGTACCGTTGATTTCGTAGTTGGTTTACACGCTCAGTACTTGGCATCATTTTGTCTACTCTTCACTAAGCTTTGCTGAAAGTAAAAAACGACTAGCATCGTGCAATTTGAAGTTAATACTGATTAGCGTAGATCACTTGTGTGCTGGTTGTCTAGTCTATTCTTTTCCATGCTCTGTTTAAACTTGCTCACGTCACAGGCTCTGGTCACTTATGAATGTTGACTTTTGCGTTTCACATTTCAAATGTAGGGGCTAGATTGAAGAGGACTTGGTTAACATGGAAATTATAACTAGTTAATCATTAGAAATTTTTTCAGTTAACTTATGAGTCTGTTGAGATACTTGAGATTCAATCTTCAATTCTTTCGTCTAGGTGAACAATGTTGGGACAAATATCAGAAAACCAACCACCGAGTACAGTGATGAAGAATATTCAAAACTCATGGCGACAAACTTCGAATCCGCCTACCATCTGTGCAAACTAGCACATCCTTTTCTAAAAGCATCTGGAGTTGGAAGTGTTGTGTTCATTTCCTCTGTTGGAGGTCTTTTGCACATTGGTAGTGGATCGATTTATGGAGCTAGTAAAGGTGAGTTACACTTGTAATTTAGGTTTTTGTTTGTTTAGATACATATCATTTATGCACTGATTACTTGCCAGTTTAAGCTTAAAATTATTATTTATCAAAATTTGTTTCTCTCAGCTGCGATTAACCAACTTGCAAAATATCTAGCATGTGAATGGGCAAAAGACAATATCAGGGTGAATAGTGTTGCACCATGGTACATCAGAACCTCGCTTGTGGAACATGTAATCTCTTTTCCTGCTAATTTCAAAACTTTCCTCGCACCTGCCATTGAACCCACACCCTCTCCATTTTCTGCTTGTTTGTTTGCGTACTCGTGTTTCTTGATGTTAGCATCTGTTTATTCCATAACGATTTGAGCAAATATTTCTTGCATGTGCCAGGCAGGAACTGATGCATTTTGTAAACAATAGTACAATTTTCCATTCATGTCTACTTATTTGTGTCTTCATTGTAAAGATTGCATATCACCTTCCTTTTTCATATGAAAGAAGCTTGTCATCGTTTTCTCTACCAAAACTGGCACTATCAGACAACTACATTGTATATTCCTGGTAGTCTCCCCCATTTTACATTTAGCTATTAAGAAATATTTCCTGTGAAATTTAATCAATGTTTGATTGCTTTTCTTTGTTTATCTGCTGCTTGCAATCCTTTCCGCAGCTCATTGATAATAAAGAGTTCTTGGGGAAGTTTATGGCTCAAACCCCTCTACAGCGTGTAGGAGAACCTGAAGAAGTTTCATCCACGGTTGCATACCTTTGCCTACCTGCTGCTTCTTACATCACTGGACAAGTTATATCTGTTGATGGCGGAATGAGTGTGAATGGATTTAACCCTGGGATGCGACTGGATTAAGCATGTCATCAATCATAAAATGGTCCCATTGATTATAACTGTTGAAGAATGTTTCCGGGCATTTTCATGCATCCTTAGAATTTGTTAAGACTATTGTTGTATGATTAAACGAACATCAACTGCTGCAATTACGAATGAAGTTTTGTTGTTTTGGGCCTGGAAAGGCCTGCTGTCTCAAAATTCCCGGCAGATCTTCGCACGCTGTAAGGTTTGCTACATTGCCTTTGTGCCACTGTAGATTTTCATGCAAATCAATGCAACGATCATCGGGCCGCTTGCGTTGTACCGGCTAAAATGTAAAAATAGTACCAAAACTTGGTATGTTGTACTAGAATAAAAAATCGAGCCCAGATTTTCTGTCCAGTTTTTATGGTGTCTTATTGTGTCCAGTGAATCTCAGTTAGAGCCCGTATAAATAAATAACTGAGATTTATTGAATAAAATAAGACACCATAAAACTGCACAGAGGATCTTGTTCCTAAAAATCGGCCTGTATTAGAAAGTTTCGGATTACACCTGTTAGTACTATAAATACATGTAGAAAGCAAACCCGTCTTCTCTTCGGTCTCTCCCGATCGTTTATCTGAAAGCTGATGGTGGGTCATCAGCTGCTCGGTGTTGTAGGAACGTGAGGAAGAGATGAGCTCAAGACTGTAGACATGGTAAGTGAGTGAAATGAAGAGTATTAACCAAACTAAGAGCTTTAACAAGCGTCTAGTTTGTGAGCATGATCCAGAGAGCGCATTTGATGAAGTCCCTTTCATTTGATCCCAAATTAGTTTCTCTAGACCTTTTTGCCGAGTTTGGCTCTTTTATTGTCTCATATTAGTTGAGGACAAAATTAAAGCAAAGCTCTTATCTATATAAGGAGGCTGTTAACTCTTTATTTAATGCATCAATATAAAGTCAAATATTTGTATGACAAATTTGATTCTAGTTAAATTCCTCTTTTGAGGTGAGAGTTGAAGAGTTTGTTGTCGGTATTTCTTTGTGGGTGCGTTGGTTTATTGGAGGATTAGGTGAGAGGAAAAATTGTGTGATTAAGGATTTTTCATATAGTGGATTTTTTTCTTATTGCCCGTAGTTTTCTTCCGTTTGGGATTTTTCACGTAAATTCTCTTATGTTATTATTTTCTTATATTTTTGTTTATCAAATATCCTTAGGTGTGGGTTTGGGAGGTCTAAATTCCCAGCAATTAGTATCAGAGCCAATGTGTGTTTTTTTTTTAAATTCTGAGTATGCTTTGTGGTCGCAATTTTGACTGATATTTTATATCATAAAAGATTTTCTTGAGAAAGGTTCATTTGGTACGATGGATCTTTGGTGCGGTAGTGTGGAAGTGCATGTCTAGGAAAGTTTTGGCTAAGGAAAGACTTGGTATTTAAGTGTGTCGTTTGTAACCCACCTCTCTTTCCTAGAAACTTACCTGGTATATTATTCATTTCAACAGTAAATTTCATTAAGGTAGAAGAGTACAGGAAAAATGTCAGAAAATTGTTCGAGAGGTGAAGCGAGTTTGGCAAGAGGCTCTGGGTTAGTTAGTGGAGAGACTGACAATGTTACTAACATTGTCTCTATAGATGAAGATTTTGTTCTCTAAAAAGTAGGGGCATGTACATCCTCATGGCATGTCGCTAATCCCAAAGTTGTTATGATAGAGAATATGTTACTGTTATCGGGTCCACAAGTTTGCACACGGGCATTGGTTTAGCAATAATGCAAGGTGTGTGGTGAAATTTGTATCGATGACTGATGAACTTCTAGGAAAGCCAAACATGGGAGTTGCACTATAATTTTTCAGCAAGGTTATTTTCGACATGTGCCAAAGTAAAAGGCTTGAAATTGGTTTATTCTGAGTGGGTATGCTTTTATGGTGGAGCATGATGCTATGAAGCATGATAATTCTCTACATTAAGAGTTATGTTATTTTCAGGAGATCTTCATTGAGGTAGAGTGTGGTTGTGGGATCAATCAAAGTCGCCAAGGTGGAGATTGTTAAGTTCTGGCTCTTTTATTGTCCTATATTGGTTGGAGACAACAATTGAGGCAAGGCTCTTGCTTATATAAGGAGTTTGCTACCTTCTTGTTTAATGCACCAATACAAAGTTAAATATTTGTATGACAAATTCGACTCTAGTTAAATTCCTCTTTTGAGGTGAGAGTTGGAGAGTTTGTTGTGGATGTGTTGGTGTATTGGGAGATTAGGTAAGAGGAAAAATTGTGTGATTATAAGGATTTTTCACATAGTAGATTTTCTTCTTGTTACTTGTGATTTTTCTCCGGTTTGAGAGTTTTCACGTAAATTATCTTGTGTTGTTATTATTTCTTTATTTTCTGATATTTTTTGTCTATCAAATATCCTTTATTCGGGAGGTCTAAATTCTCAACATTAAAGATATAACTACTATATATTATCTGTATCATATTATAATTACAAATATTTTAATTTATCATTTTATGAAATAAGAATACTTGATATCTTTCAGAATATATTTTTTATATACAAAAATGGAATTAATGACTTAAAGTGAATAATTCAATATTATCTTGGTGAAGTTGGTACAGAAAGTTAGGATAACAATGAGCTAACCTAAGGTTAACTTCTACACGTAGCCAATTTTACTACAGCTGAATGTTCCTGTCACAATTGATATTTGAGTTGGGTGACGAGTTCTTTCATTAGACAATGGTTGGAGGAAGTAATTTTGCGAAACCGTTGTTAGAGCAAATTTTAATGCCTCCCCTCTGATGGAAGGGCAGGGTTGATTTCCTCCGCTCTTGGAAGTTGATTATCTACAATAGGCTCAAGGCGTTTACGCGAAAGAGCTTCGTACAGATGACAGACGAAGTTATAACTAGTGTCCTCCTCCCTAAAGCTAACAAATACAAGGTACTTTCACAAGAGTGAAAAATAAAGAGTAGTAAGATGTAGACAACAGAAGAACCATAAACTATACGATTTTGGCGTGTTTTAATATACGTAACAGCTAACTTGGAGTTGTTTAATTTGACTCTCCAATTATTTTGATTTAAAACATAAGTTTTCAATTGTAGACCTTTTTTTAAACATATCTACAATTCTATTTGAAGACATTTTTGTTTAACGATAAATTGATTTTTCTTGCATATTTTAACGTCTTCCACATAGAAAATAATGATCAATCGGCACTTATTTTATTAAGATCTTTTCGTAAAAGTGTCAAAACAAAAATCGACATTTATAATAATTATGCAATTCAATATATATTATGTAATGAAGTACACCTATCTATGCAATTGATTTAATTGAAAAAATGAGTTCAAAATAGTACTTTTTTGAAGAGGATAACAAATTAAATTTCATCTTTAAATTACAAGAAAATGTAACAAAACTAAACAAGTTTAAGTAGTTGAATTTGACAAGTAAGATTATTTATGTCGATTTAGAAATACCTAATGAAAAATTCTTACTGTCAATTTTAAAGATCGAAGTTAGAATTAAAGTCACTCTTAAATTATTTGAAATAAGTATATTTAGGAGGAGTGACCCTACCCATAATTATTTCTAACAAACTAAACGATAAGCAAGGACAAAAAAATGGTGCATGTGTTGAGGAATTAGTCATTTTACATGTAATCGGAGGAAGAGGAGCCAATTAGACAACTACAAATGAGGTTGATTATGTCTGTGATAGAGGTGATGAAGAAGGAAGTTTTGAAGCTCCTTCAAGTTACAGTAATCTATTCGATTTTAGATAGTGAATGGGCAAGCCTTATTTAAATCAATTTGAAAATTATTGGCATTAAAGTGGTAAGACATATAATATCTTGTAATTTTAAGAAATTTTAGAAATTTTTCTTAATCTTTAAATTTTTTGAAAAAACTACTCTTAATTTTCAAATTTTCAAAAAAAAAGTCATTATCTTAGATTTCGGTTAAAAAATAACAACGAAATACATACAATATAGTTATCAGATGTGAACGAATAAAATGTCATTGACATGATAATTCAAATTAGCTATTAAATTTTACTGTAATTAATTAAATTTGACTTAAATTAATAATTTAATATAAATATAATAAATTATTATTTTAAATCGAATTTAATTAATTATGGTTGATTTTAAGAGTTAAGCTAAATTGAACTATCGTAAGAATAATATTTGATTAGTCACAAATTACATTCTGTAATTGAAATATGAGAGAGGGTATATTTTAAAAAAACTAAAAATTAAAAAAATTAATTAAAAATTATAATATTTTTTAAATTATAAAGGAGTTAAGGCTTTTTAGAGCAAAAGCCGTTTGGTATTGATTAAATTATAAACCCCAATAATGTTAAAGGATGAGAAGTTGAAATTCAAATATTACTATACTCAGTAGGTTAGTTTGATTCGTCACTTTCCTTATATTTACAAAGTGCATATTTTAAGAAAATAAATATAAATTATTTATTAAAAAATTTTAATTCAATAAGTCTCTTTAATTTTGAAAAATATACAATTTACCAATTATTGATGTTATTACTTACAAATATATATATAATTATGATTTGCCATGCTTGTGATTTAAAAATTATATAAAACAAATATTATTTAGTTTAAAATATGCAATTTCATAATTAAAAACCACATTATAATTAATAGGATTAAAATAAAATAAAATGAACATTTAATGTCAATATTACAATGCAATCAAGACATATTTAGTGAAAGTCAAGAAAACGCAATCTCAATCATCTAGGAAGAAAACACAATCTGAATCATCTGGGAATAAGTTTACATGTTTTGGATAGAAGCGAAATTGTGAAAGAGAAGGACTAGCTCCTCCGAGCTCAGTGAAGGTAAGATACTCATTTTGGCAAGAGACCATTTCCATCTCTACCGATTCCAGCGAAATATCTGCTATCATTTCCACTCAACTCGTGGAGGAGACTGCTCATAGTTTCGCTGATTACAGAGGCAACCTTGCTCTCCGTTCTATTGTACAAAACTAAAAAATCAAATGTTAAATGCTTCATAATTTGCTAATAAAGAACTGGCCGGAGCCAAAAGGGCAAACCCAAAATGGTAGTCTGAGACTTAAGAAAAAGGATATACATGCTTGAGCAAGTCCAACCTTTTAAGAATATCGCTTCTTTCCCTCAAACAGGACATCAGTCGCTGCTCAAAGTAATTTCAAAGAGTTCATCATTGGCTTCAGACAGTCCATCCTTAGTTTCAAAGAGTTCAGCCACGTAGTCTTCTGTAATCATATCATCATAACTAAGTTTATCAATGCTCCTTTCCATTGCTCCACTCCTTTTCCACAAACAGAGGAGCCCAAAACTTTGATAGCTAAAGGGTTACCTCTGGCATAATTAAGAAACTTATCTATCAACGGGATATGATCTTGCGAAGGTTGGGCATTCCTCACGAAAAGTTGATGAGATTCGGTGCCAGATAATGCTTCAACTTCGTATATATTAATGCCCTTGATTCCTTCGAATACGTGTTTATCTCTACTCGTTATGATGATATTACTTCCTGCACCAAACCAGCTTTGATTTCCAGTTAAATCATTCAACTGTAATAAATCACTGACATCATCAAAAACAACGAACACCCTTTTGCTTTTCAACCTTTCACGTAAAAAGCGTCCAACATTTTTTGTATCAATTTTCACGTCTCTGTCCTCCAATAGTTCCGAAATAAGATGCTGTAACAACTTCAGTATGCCTTCCTTCTCCGATACTTCTCTAACATTTCTAACAAAACAACGGCCTTCAAATTGACTCGAAACCTCATCAAAAATCGTTTCAGCAAGAGTTGTTTTGCCTATACCACCCATGCCCCAGATTCCTAACATGCAAACATCTGATGATCCACTAGCTAGTAACTTTTTCGCTTGCGTAATCTTTGAATCCAAGCCCACGAAGTCCTCTAAACTGCAGGGATAGAGAAGTTTCAATTTCTCTAAAACGTCTCTGACAATTTGATCAATCAGTTTATTATCTTCCCTGAAAAAATTGAAAATCGATTTTGCAAGAATCAGAAAATCATCATCCTTGTTCCATACGAGGATAAAAACACAGACCGTTACCTGATGACACCGGAATCCCACCCAGATATGTTGGCTGCTTCGGTTAAGGCATCCTTCCACTTTTGGATCTTGTTGGAGTACCAGGCATTTTCAATGTGTTTCGCAAATGATTCTCCATATCTCCCATTTTGTCTCCGAACGTCGGATGGAGTAACACCATAGAACACAGGTATAACAATCTGATCATGGTTCTTACAGCATTCAATGATCTCCAGAAGTTCATCCAAACACCAGCTGGAAGAAGCATAGTTTTTAGAGAAAATAATGATAGCAACTTTCGAGCCGTGTATAGCTTGAAGAAGCGCAGGGTTGATTTCCTCCCCTGTT
>JANVCL010000214.1:14216958-14227032 GCA_026546855.1 Erythroxylum incrassatum | reverse complement strand
ATGCCGTAGATTGCCACTAGGTTTAGATCTTTACGTAGATCATTGTGTTTGCATGAGAGTCTAACACTTGATAGGCCGGATAGACCGTGGTCATTTGGAGATGGACCTGGGCCTAGCACAGCCGACCTAACCAAAATAAATTAAAATAAAATATAAATGAAATTAAAGCCAATTTCAAATGACAAAATTTTATAATGGTTGTTTTTTTTAAAGAAAATTTTAGCATTGTTATTTGTTAGTAAAATTTCATTGGTCGTGTGATGTGAAAAATTGGTATGAAATGGCGGTGCGTATACTCGCTGCATAGCGTGTCGTCGGAAGAATCAGGTACGAATCTCGTATGAAAGATCTCGGCCACGTGGTCATATCCTCCGAAATACTGCAATAGAAAAAAAACAATAAAGAACGCATCCATTCAAAAAAGTTTTTTTAAAAAAAGAAGTTAAAAATAAGCAGACGAGAGAGAGAGAGAGAGGAGCCGTCTCGCGGGACCACATGCGTGTCAAGAAAGGAAGATTGTTGCAACAGCTCGCGTTAATCTCTGATTGGGCCACGTTTGCGAGGAGAAAAAATGAAACTACACCTTGTGCTCATGGACAAAGAGAGAGAGAGAGATGGACGGTTGAGATAGTGTCTTGTAGTCAGTAGTTGACGTCACACCAACTGGACATGTCGGATCTGTCCCGTGAAGGTGACGGGAACCCAGCCTTTGTGGCCCCCAGGTGAATTTTTTTTCTTTTTTGCCTCTTCTTTGCGAACCCACCCCGATTTTTAACGCGTTCTCGTTCTTCCTTCCAAAGCTCTCACGTCTCGTTTCTTTGCAACACTTCCTTACCTGTTTCGGAGCTCTGTTTGTTTTGTTCTGTTGTATTATAAATAGCTGTTTTTTTATATATAAAAGTCGATTACGTTCTGAGATTTTTCGAGCTTCTTAGAACTAATTAATGGCGGGTATTTGTTGTGGAGTGGTTGGTGAAACCGAAGGAGCTTCGGTTGAGCCAAGTCCACGTGCTTCGCGGAGGAGAAGGCTGGAGCTAAGGCCGTTTGCTTCTGTCTCTGACATGGCTGTGCCGGCTCCGTCAGAAAACGGACGAAAACGGCAAAAGCTTGATGTGTTCTCAATTTCTTCGTCGGTCTCTGCTTGTGATAGTCATAACGCTGTGAGGAGCCGTAAGGCAAGCAAAGGTGATAATGATCAAAATTGTAAAATTGGACAGCCTGATAGAATTCAGTGTTTGGCGGATAGCGAATCAGATAGCAAGTGTGTTGCTCAAGAGTATGTGAAATTGAAGCCTCCCAATTTCGGTATGACCTCAGTTTGTGGTCGGAGACGAGACATGGAAGACGCGGTGTCTATACACGCATCGTTTAGAAGCGAAAACGCTTCCTTCTTCGGGGTGTTTGATGGGCACGGTTGCTCTCATGTAAGTATTCGATGATGATTTAAAGAGAAAAGGTGTTTTGTAGCTATAGCTTTAATAACAACCCCGGATTTTCGGTTTGTTTGGTTCTTATAGGTGGCTTTCAAGTGCAAAGATCGGCTTCATGAGATAGTAAAAGAAGAAATCGAAAACTTTGAGGACGAGAAATCTGTGGAGTGGAAGAGAACTATGGAAAAGAGCTTCGAAAGAATGGACAAGGAGGTTGGCGAGTGGAGCTATAGAGATAAAAGCCCGATTTGTAGATGTGAGATGCAAACTTCTCAGTGCGACGCCGTTGGATCTACTGCTGTTGTCGCCGTTGTTACGCCGAATAAAATTGTTATCTCTAACTGTGGTGATTCTCGTGCCGTCCTTTGCCGAAACGGCGTTGCTATTCCGCTTTCCTCCGACCATAAGGTGAGATTTTACCCGCAAGCCCTCTGATTGCTACTTGCTAGTAAAAGATTAGAAGTTCGTTTACATAAAAATAAAGAAGAAAAGAAATGACTTAATAATCATGTGCGCTTGTTTTTTGAATATATAGCCTGATAGGCCGGATGAGTTAGTTAGAATTGAAAACGCGGGCGGTAGAGTCATCTACTGGGATGGAGCGAGAGTTTTGGGTGTTTTGGCTATGTCTCGAGCAATCGGTATGAACTATGTTCTGAACTATTTACTCTCTTAATTTTTGACCAAAGCATGCACATAATAATAGGTTATTTACTCAAGCAACGTTATGTTTTTATTAGGTGACAATTATCTGAAGCCTTATGTGATATCGGAGCCGGAGGTCACGGTCACGGACAGGACGGAGGAGGACGAGTGCCTTATATTGGCAAGCGATGGACTCTGGGACGTGGTATCAAACAACACAGCTTGTGGAGTCGTACGGATGTGCCTGCGCGCGCAGAAACGTCCTCCGTCGCCAAAATCTCCTGACAGCGACGCCGACTTGAGCAATGGAGCTGTAGATAGCTCGGACAAGGCCTGCTCTGATGCATCAGTTCTGTTGACTAAGTTGGCTTTGGCGAGGCACACTACGGATAACGTGAGCGTTGTGGTGGTTGATTTGAGAAGGAACGCGCAACAAGGGCAGCTAAAGAATGCAAAAAGCAAATTAATTGGATTAGGGAAAGATAACTAATTATTCGTATAAAAATAGATAAGCGTATAGGAGTGAGCTTGATTTCTCTTGGTAACTGTAATTTTGTAGAATGTCGAGCTACGAAAGAAAAAATTTAACAGGTGGATAGTTTGTTCCCTGATCTGGAAAAAGGACTGCATTATGGATGCTTTTCTAGCTCAAAGTCTGATTGTGTGTGAGAGAGAGACATTTGCAATTGCAGTCTCTCGTTCCAAGTTTACCGTTTACTCGCGTTTTATATGCCTGGTTGAATTAAAAAAAACCTCAATAAATTAGTAAATATTAAGAAGTTATTTTATTATTAAAATTTAATATTTATATGCTTAAATTTAATTTATAGGTCTACCTATTCAACAAAATATTAAAAAATATTAAATGGTGTTAATAATATTTTGCAAATTTTATTTTATAAAGTAACTAGAGAAAGATCTAAGTTATTAACTCAAAATTTTTTAGTAAATTTTGAATTTAATTGGTATTAGTGATTTTTTAATAAAAATTTTCTTTTGTTAGAAATCAACATAGTGGTAAATGTAATAATCTACCAACTTATTTATAAAAACCTAATCAAACGCGTCAAATATTTACACGGTTCTTTTAATTATCAAATAATAATAATAATTATTTGTCACAATACATTTAATAGAATTATACAAATTTTTATATTAAATAAAACAATTTATTTAGTATTTTGATGGAGTAATTTAAATTATTGGATTGTCATATTATCATTAAAGTTATGCGAAATTATTACATGAACACAAATTCAATAATTAGAAAAGTGTAACGAAAATTATAATTACAAAAACTAATTATTTATTAATGTTTATTTATATTTTTATAAATAATGAACAATTAAAAAATACACAAATAAACGTAATATTATTTAATATTATGTTTAATTTAAAATATTAATATAATGTTCATGTTAATAGCAAATTACAAATTAATTATAATATGATCAAATATTTAATAAGTTAAAATAAAATATTAGAAACTTTACCATGCTAATAACAAATTATAAATTAATTATAATATGTTCAAATATTTAATAAGTTAAAATAAAATATGAGAAAATTTACTTTATTTTACATATAATGTCCATGCTAATAATAAATTATAAATTAATTAAAATATGCTCAAATATTTAATAAGTTAAAATCAAAAATTAAAAATTTTACCTTTAAATTTAATGGAGCGGGGAAGATACGGAACATATAGACAATCGATGAAATAAAATTTCATTACAAGAATGTAACAAAATATTTAGTAAGATATGGTAAATGTTTTAATTAAAAAATCTTATTAGTATTAGAAAGTGGAGAGGACTGCTCCTGGCTTTGACCCGATCAGGCCTCAGGTTATGGTGGCCTATAGCTCAGCCCGTAGCTCAACCTATGACCATACGCGTTACGGGCAGACGGACCAGCTTAATCGTCATTAAAATTTTTTTTTTCAAAATTACGTTGTTTTTAACTAAACGTCACCCACCCATAATCTAGTCAACTCACTAAAATCAGACCGAATTAAACAAGTCCAGCCGTTTTTAACATAATAGAAAGTGATGAGCAGGTAGGACTAGGAGAGCTTTGCATAACCGAGAAAATCAATGTACTTCATCTATCATTAATAAAAGGGAAAGGAACGAGTAAAGAAGCAGAAAAGTAAAAAGGAGGGAGTGGTCAACTTGGAACTAGGCAAAGACCGGATGAGATAGAAGCTCCCTTTGGTGTCTACGGAGGGCCAAATGCTGGTACTGACTACAGATACTCCACCCATTATTATTATAATTATAAATTATACAGTTGGAATCTGGATAAAAAGGGCACTTTATATCAGTTGTACTCTATTCTATTAAATTAAATAGCTCGCCTAAGGTGGAATAATATTAAATACACAGGAGATATCATGTGGACAAAAAGGTGGGGGGCTCGCTTATAACTAATCTCAATCATCTGAGGACACGTAGTCTTGTTCTTCGTTTGGGCATCATCAGCTCTGTGCTGTACTAGATCTTATTTTAGATTTGATGTTGATGGCATGTGGTCTTGAGTCTTTCCTTTAATCGATGATGATGCACGCTTCAAGCACAAGCACTGTTTTCTTCCTACTCCTTTGAGATTATTCTCCAACTTCGTTAATTACTGCTCGGATTAAGGAATATTACTCTTTACTGTTAGAGCCTTTCAGCTGATCAACTAATTGTTTAGTCAGAATGGGCAAACACGGCACATGTGAATGTCTAAAGCCCCCTACGATTACCATTCAATTGGTCGGCCATTTGCCTCACTTCTTGGCTGATTCGGAAGACACTTTCAGATGCTCAAAATGGGTGGGAATTGATTAGAAATAGTGTTGAGGGAAATGTTGGTTGATCTTGTCATTAATAATCTGACGCCGACCTTGTTTTGTTGTAGCCCCCAGTTTCGAGTATCGATCTCGTGGAATAGAATGTGACAACTATGGAATCATCGTAGGTCTTTAATTTCAAAGTATATATAGATTTATTAGTTGTCATACTTTTTTTTATGGTATTATAGTCGTCTTTCGCATCTTGGCCGACAGTAATATTGTCTATTGATAAGAGTTAATGAGGAGATAGTTCACCAGTTATGGAAACACTACCAAATGATTACGTTCATCTATCTGTAACTTTGTTTATTTCTAGTCTACCTTCTCGCATTAAGCGCATTTTATCTAGTCGTATAGAAAATCTAGTTGAAACTACTCATGTTCTTATAAAAATTCGTGCTTGTGAGTCTTTTTTTTATATCTTTGTTGAGTCTTTCCAATATCTATTCTTGTGATTGCTCTTAGATAAAAAAAGTATATGTACTATTGTGTCTACATCTAGACTAAAAGTCAAGGAGATAATTTAGAGTTCTAGATTTGAACAAAGTGGTCTTAGATTTACTACAACAGAATAATACGTTAACCTTGAGATACCAAAGGAGCTAATCTCTCTCTAGATAGAACACAACCATACACATCTACATGTAGGAGCTATACACCTTATTCTCACACTTCATGAAAGAAAGAGAATTCTTGTTACAGTCAGGATATTTCTTCTAGACACTGCCTACAAAATGTCTTGATTAGTATTTTATTGACTACTCTTAATAATGGAAGTGTTATTCTGACAATAGCACCTGATTTCAATATCAGGTTAGATGATCCCACTTTGTTTGAACGACTGCAAGTTCAGATTCAGATCATTGGAGCAAATCAAGATCCTATAGCCATCATGGCTACCTTACATCTCCAGATGATCTATCGTCTACAGAATCATGCTTTAGACCTCAACTTTTCAAATTCTACTTCGGATACTTATTATATGATTGCTAATCGTTTTAATGATCAAATTACTATCATCCAGGTCCTCAAGCAATTACCAACTGTGGAGCTTAAAAAGTTGATGCCTACTAAATGGATAACCAATTACTAGAAGGTGTTCCATGCATCTCATCAACACTCTTTTCATACAACCCAACTGAGTAGTACAAAACTACATTTTGCATTCCCAATGCATAATACCAATAGACTATTATGCTATTTGGGCTTAAAGTTGCCCCATCAATGTTTCAAAGATTCATGACCAAGATTTATGAGCCTATTCTTAACAGTACAATCATTTACATTAATGACATTCTCCTGTTCTCAAAGACCCATTAGGAATATTAGGCCTTACTCTAGCAATTCTTGAATCTTACTCAACAGTATGGAGTCATGCTTTCAATCTTTAAAAACATCATTGGTACAAAGGAGATTGAATTTCTAGGTATGCATTTCAAAGATGAATTCTTCCAGCCTGGTCCACATATTGCATAGGAGTTGTTAAACTTTTTGGATGAAAATTTCACTTTGAAACAGATACAACAATTTCTCGGGATTGTTAATTACATTCGTGAGTTCATACTATACGTGGAAGCTTACACTTCATGCTTATCCAAATTACTGAAACAAAATCCACCTTAGCCTCCAATTTTTTTCCTATTATAAATATCCTCTTCTTCTTCTTTATCGAGGTATCTTCATAAACCCTTTATCTTTTCGGGATTTCATTAGTCATTCTCTCATGGCTAACCAACCTTTCTTTGCCTTCACAAAGAAATCTTTTCCTCCCATTTCTAGTACACCTATTAATGTTTCTGAGGTTGTCTCACTTGCTCGTATAAGTTTGTTTTATTATTTGCATCATTTTCTGAGTGAAACTAACTCTTGGTAGTTCCACAATGTTTAACCTAAAAGCATCTTACTTTAATGTGATTTTCCTTCATGATCATTTTTCTAAAGATACATTATGGTATCTTTGGCCACTTTCGGCCCTCTATGCTTGTGTCGTCACTCTATCCCTTCTTCAGATATACCAACATCTTTGTGAAGTTAACAATAAAAGGTTTTTATTGTGGGCATTTCTTGAGTGGTTTCAACCACTAGATCAATGGAAACAATAATGTTCTATGATTATTTCATAACATCGTTTATGGAAGGTTTTTGTTAGATGACAATCTCCTCGTTGTTTCTTCATCTTTCATCGTCCATATTGTGCAACATATACTAGTGCTCCTTACACTAAGCATCGTGTTCGTTTTTATCATACTTCATTATATTGGCTACGATATCAAGACAATGTGTTGCTTCAATCATTTAGAGATTTTCTTAAAGTGATAAATCATTTTTCCTGATGCACCGATCAGTTCCTCCTGTATTGGACCTAATCTAGGTGAATTTGTTCCTGGTGAACCAGAAGCCCAGAAGTTGACATACCAGGTTCCAATAGCCCTCAATATGATACAAAAGAATCTGTCTCAAACCTTACAGGACCTTCTCAGTCTTTTTACTCAGTCTCTCAAAATGCTCAAAACCCTAATGATGACACTACCAAATGTCCAAAAGTAATGGAAACACTACCAAATGATCCTGTTCATTTGTCTTCAACTTTGCTATATCTAGTTTACCTTCTAATGTTAAACGTGTTTTGTCTAATCATGTTGGAAATCTAGTTGAAATTACCTATGTTTCTGTAAAAAAATAGTGTTTGTGAGTCTTCTTTACCTTTGTTGAGTCTTTACAGTATCTATTCTAGTGATCGTTCTTGGATAAGAAGTATACGTATTATTTTGTCTACATCTAGACCAAAAGTCAAAGAGATAATTTAGAGTTCCAGATTGGAACAGTGTGGTCTTAGATCTATTACAGCAGAACAATACATAAAGCTTGAGATACCAAAGGAGTAATCTCTTTCTGGAGAGAACGCAACCATACACATCTACATGTAGAAGCTATACACCTTGTTCTCAAACTTCATGCAAGAAAGGGAATACCTACTATAGCCAAGATATTTGTTCTAGACATTGCATACACAACGTACCAAAATGCCTTGATTAGTACTTTGCTGACTACTTTCAACAATGGAAGTGTCATTCTGACACCTGATTTCAACATCAGGTTGGATGATCCCACTTTATCTGAACGACTATAAGTTCAAATTCATATCACTGAAGCAGATCAAGATCCTACAACTATCATGGCTACCTTACATCATTAGATGATCTATCGTTTGCAGAATCATTCATTGGACCTCAACTTTCCAAATTCTACTTTGGACGCTCTTTATATGGCTGCTAATCGTTCTAATGATCAAACTACTATCATCTAGATCCCCAAGCAATTATCAGCTGTGAAGCTTGAAAAGTTGATGCCTACTGAATGAATCACCAATTACCAGAAGTCCATCTATGCAAAGCTTAATGAAGATCCATCTGCACCTTCTACATCTGGTGCGATATTTCTGATTCAATTCGTATTTTCTCATTCAGAAGGTAAATCTAGCCCTCCTATGATCCTATCCATTATTTTAAACCTAATGGAGATCTAGTTTATATAAGCCATAATCGTGGACACTTTGAATGGGATGTTGGCTCATCTATGTGTGAACCTGACTGTGAAGTCTATGTCAACCGTAAGTTAGACAGTGATGATGATGATGAGTGGTACGCCAGACGAAGAAGGAGGAAGAAAAACTTTAAAACCTCACTGTATGTCTTCTTAACTGTATCATCCACACAAGGATGATCTAGATCTAGATGATTCTAGCAAATCTAGTGGTCTACACATAGAAAGATCCAGACCTAGATCTCTTCTTGAAATGCTGAAATCTTCTACATGTCAGCCTAAGCTAGCTGTTCCTGTCATTACTCTCACTCCTATACCTTGTATGATGGTTACTTGAACAACTAGGGTTATCTTTAGCCCTTATATTCAGGCCATAGGAATCACTTCACAATGAATACTTGTTTCAAATCCTTCAGATGAAGTTCTTAACTAGCAGACATCAAATGCAGTAGCATAGAACAAAGTTCTTCGAAGAATTGATTCCAAGCTAGATGGAATCAGTCAACATACTCATGCTACTCAACATAAAGTTGACGACTTCTCTAAACAAATCCAACAACTATACAATTCATACAAAGCTCAGATCCAATAACTTGATGTTGATATTCAATATTACATTGCTATGCAATATTTTGGACTTGATTTTGACGTCAAAACTAGAGAACTCAGGAAGATATACGGAATTGTGCAATGCATGGAAGCTAGTATGCAATCTGCATAGTCTAAGACAATATATGGCTCATCCTCTTTAGTATTTCCAAATATACAGCCAGTAGACACTCCTCCTTTATATCAGACGTACCCAGAAGAAGCTGACTATTCAAAGGTCTTCAAATTTAACAATCCTTTGATTAGATGTCATATCCATCCTCATGCAGGTCAAGCTAAAACTAAAAAGCGAAAGTAAAAGCCAAAGCCTGAGCAAGTTACTGAGCCATCACCTTGATATATTAAACTTGAACCAATTAACCAGTGGAGTAAACCGTTATAGATTCATACACCTCCCACTTCTCCATCGAAGTCTCAACCTTCCACCTATACTGGGAAGAATAAAGCGCCTCTAACAGAGTTCATAACAACTCTTGCTCCTATACATGCTGCAGAAGATTCCTCTACACAATCAGTGTAGCATCCCACTCCCGCAAGACCCGAACTCGATATCGTGGGTGATATCCGAGTCCGTGTCTCACGAGAGTGATATGCTAGAGCACTCGAATACAGTCAAACACTCATTAAACAATTTGGACCCGCTTTAATTTGTAAACATTTTAGGTTATCATAATACAATCACAGTATTTAGCCATCAAATGTACAAAAATCCAAAACCAAATTGGGTCCAACTTTATTCATAAATATTTTCAGTAATTACATTACAATCAAAAGAATGTCAATAGCTACTTGGAGCCCACTAAAATACAAGCACTATTTTACAGAAACTGCGGAAATACACATTTCTACAAGAATTGAATGCCACTAATGCAGACGTGAACTGATCCCGACCTCTATATCCAACTGGTATGCAGTAGGCATACTCCCATTTGTCTAACGGGGTACTCTTCAAGGCCTGAAAAATGATTGCAAATTTTGGGTGAGTTTTGCGAACTCAGTGAGGAA
>JANVCL010000214.1:14168165-14180121 GCA_026546855.1 Erythroxylum incrassatum | reverse complement strand
CGATCTGCAAGGGTTTGGGCAAGGGAGGAGCAAAGAGGCACAGGAAGGTGCTGCGTGATAATATCCAAGGGATCACCAAGCCTGCGATTCGCCGATTGGCTCGCAGAGGTGGGGTGAAGAGAATTAGCGGTCTAATCTACGAAGAGACTCGTGGAGTCCTGAAGATTTTTCTAGAGAACGTCATCCGCGACGCCGTTACCTACACCGAGCACGCTCGCCGCAAGACCGTGACTGCTATGGACGTCGTATACGCTCTTAAAAGGCAGGGCAGGACATTGTATGGATTCGGTGGTTAAAGCTGATATAATGACCGAACCAACACACCGATGTACTTTTATTGCTAGCATTGAATGTATTGTTTCTTGTTAGTTTTTTAAGGTTGAACAATGAAATCGATCAGATTCATCGTTTATCTTGCCTTGGTTTTCTTCAATGCTCAATCAAGTCAGTGATATGGTTGGGATTTAAAAAGACCTGTAAAATTTTGATTAAATCAGCTATCATGTCCAAGTCCCAATGGGTTGCCCTACGCGTGCTTTGATTTGAGAAAGGTGCGTATTTTTACTGACGATTCGTTGCTCTGATTAAAATGGGCCATTAAACAGATAGGAAAGGAACTGTATATATTTACTAACTTGAATATCTAGCTTGATCAATCTAAATCCAGGTATATCAGAAAAGAAATCATTTTAAACATTCCTTTTCTCTGGGAATGGAAACCAATATAGCAAGGATACATATAGTGCCAAAACCCAGAACCCACTTACAATTAATGACTTGTGCTACAAGACTGACCAATTACAAAAGAAGCAAAACCTAGAACCGCCTTCGTACACGCCTGTTGTTGGCGTTTGCGGCTTCTGCCCCATCTGTAACTATTTGTCCATAAATGCTGCTCCCACTCCTCTTCCTACTAGATTGCATGCTTGAATTCTCATCTCCTGATGCAAGTGTCTTTAACAATTCAGATAACAGAGAAGGACAGCTCTCTTCTAAGTGTTGGAATCCCTCAGAGTCCATTACGGCTGGCCAAAAACGAGAATGAAATGAGCCAACTTCAACACTAAATGTAAACCTGACATTCATATAGGTGCGATATCACACGATATAGAAATAATGACCAGTATTACTCATTAAGAATCATGCACGGTTAGATTTAGAATCCAGGAGAGAATTGAGGTAATGTGACGCTTACATCAATAATTTGGGGAAAATGAAAAACTTCTACTGCAGTTTAACTCTGGGTTCAATCCCAGTTCAGATTAGACGACTTAGCAAGACTAGTAATTCCATACTGTATCACATTCAGTTCCTAAAAGGATGTCATCAAGAACATTTCTGAAGGGCAGAGTGAAAAAGAACTGGAGTAACAAGATTCAGAAAAGCATCTCCAAGCTAAGCTCTACAGTGTTCAAAGCTTTCAGCACCCTTTATCCTTCACAAAACATTACCCACTAAGACTGACTTTATTATCATATTCCTAAAGCAGAATGGAAGTAGCAAAAGCTGCAATATTCATTAAGACTACTGACATTATTATGATCCCTTCTTTGATAAATATGTTTAGTTGGGGGCTTCATTTATACTTAAGTGGTCTAATAAGCACAAAATTGCATAACCAGAAACTTTCATCGATGACACCTACAAACTTACCTCCCAAATTTCCTGGATTTGCAGCAAATTTCAAACAGATAGTCTTGAGTTGAGAAAAATGATGCTGTTCAGCTAGTGCAAGTGTCGTCGCTACTGTATCTGCAGTGAGTTCCTCACACAACTTTGACGCACACAACAATTTCAATCGATCTAAATGGTAAAGGTCAGCGGCAGCTAACAGATGCTGCAACATGTTGAATGATGTGCACGTAGATGATGAGCCTGTTATTTCAAGTACATCTGGAAGTTTGTCTGTGTATATAAAAACAAGCATTGCCTGCAAATAGACAAACTCATAAGGAAGTTAATCTGCGAGCAACCTAAAATTAGTTTACTTCAGGAAGAAAAACAGTAGGATCTACATGGAATAAGGTTTGATCCTATTTATGGGGATTCTATTACAAGACTAGTGAAAGAAAAAAAAAATCAGTCCTGATACATTTACTTGAAAAATATGTTTTAAATTGTCAAGTATCAAATATTTAGTTACCGAAATCTGATTATGAGTTATTAAATAGTAAAATGAAGAAAAATTTTCAACCACTTTACAGGAAAGAGGGGCAATGGACTACACTATTGTGGTAGCTGAAACGGCGGATTCTCTGGCTACATTACAATATCTCGCTCCGTATCTATATGACATGAAATGAACTCGTCATCGAATATTACAGTTAGAACACCAGATATAATATTGAGCAAAAGTCACAAACACAACTCACCACTGACAAGTTCAGAAAATTTAAGCGACTTGATACTATCATGCATTCAGCCCAAGAAAAACCAAACAACACACCCAGGAAAGAATACATTGAATTCACTGAACGATGATCTAGAGAAGCCCAATGACTTAACAATTAGATTCATTACATCCCATTAAGGTAGAAATCTCAGGCTCCATAAATGATTAGCACTTAATCAAGTAGTAGCACTCAATCATACACTCCAGGTATAAAAAGTTCCACTTAACATTAGAACAAGATTCTGGGATCAGAAAGTTTGAGTCATCAACAATAACTTTTTTGAGATACAACCTAGATTATAGGATTAAGGATGATGGACAAGAACCAAACATAACTACCAGTGTGCAAAGTTTTATCGAATCTACAAGAAAAGCTTTAACAAAGTGATGTTCACATATAATCAGCGAGCAACGTTATGGAAGGATGAGGAAATGAAATCCAAGAAATGAAAATCTGAACCAAAATCTGATTGAAGGAAATTTAAGTGCACAATTATGGTCTGTTTCTATCATGCAATCACAAATAGAAACAGGCGAATTAAACCAAGAAGAAGAGACCTACCTTGAAGATTGAAGGATTGATGTCCTTCACAACTACTTTATCAAGCTTAGGATCTCCAACAGGCCCAAAGAATTGGGCTTTGAATACAGGAGAACGAGCAGAAAGGATCAACTTATGGGCCTTAAAAGTTTCACCTCCAACCTCGAAGACTATGTCACAACCGAATTCAGAGTCAAGCACGTCCTTAAATCCCTGACCCATATTGGAAAGTGGGACATGAATGGAATATTGTTTTGGTCCTTCAAGACGAGTTCTAACAACTCCAACCGTACAGTTCATGACAAGACAATCATCCTTTATGTAATCAGATGTTTCTAAGCTTGTTCTTCTAAAGAAACGCTTGTAGCCCCTGTAATTGACAAAGAAGAGACAAATGAAGGAACGTTAATTTCTCAAGATGTTGGGAGGGTAAATGTCAACCTCATACCCAGCACCAGCCTCTCTTTCCAACCAAAGAAGAGGATTCAACTCACACGAGCACTGGACAACAATAGAATGCACTAATTTAATTTCTATCACATTAAGCACTAAATGGCAAAGAGGCATGTTATCCTGACACTCAGCAATGGCAATTACATCTGGCAATTATTCACCAGCACCCCATCTACCTTAAATACAATCCTGAGTTATGATACCTACAATATTGTTTCCACAAAAAGCTCACAATAGTCCAAAGCCACTGTTATATCCGCATTTAAATCGAGAAAATTAGATCCATGTCTAGAAACAGAATTAACCATACACAAAAGAGGCATAAAATGAAGTATAAAAAGAAACATTACCACATGCTTCCTTTATACTTGAGTGTGTAAGGTCCACTCTCCAAAGCACGATCAAAGTGACTATGCACCTTATGCTTCCCCTTGCCACTCTGATCAACCAACGTCAGCTCAAACAAAGCCCTCACATCTGTCCCCTCACTAGCCAAAGCAATAAACACAGACACATACATGGAACTATCCTCCGGATTCTTACCATCAGGGTAGAAATAAATTGCCCAATCATACCCAGCCACCGTGAATATATCACTTGATATGCATTTTCCTGCTCCCATTCCCTTCGCCAACGAATAACCCTTAATTGTGAACTGATGCGACCCATTTACCGTCTCGTTTATCGACTTTGAGCATGATTCCTTATCGAGATCGGGCATCAACTCGCCCATTATTACGAATTAAATTTGTAAAGCTCAAACCTTTTGCGAAAATCTCAGCTCTTGCCTACAAAATCGCACGAATTGCAATCGGATTTCAATGAAACGTACCGTTACCGATGCATAAACCCGTCTTAGGGCCGCAAAACGTATAAATTGGAACAGATTACACCGTAAGTACAGAATCCACAAACCCTAGAAGCAACTGGTGTAAAAACTAGAATAGTAGGGTTCGCAAAGCAGGAATTGCATGGAATTCGTAAAGAGAGGGGAAAGAAATTGAGGAAGAGTAAAATTGGCAGTGGATTTGGCCCAGGAAGAGAGACGACAACTATATGGATTGCGGGGGCGAGGGATAAAGCATAAAAAGGGAAAGGTTCGATTTTGCTTTCAAATAGATACAAAAGGGGAAAGAAATGGAGAGGAGAGAGAGAGACGTGCGTTGAGACTGAAATACATTAATGAAGACCTTAATAACACTTTTGCTGTTTGCACCTGTTTGGTGGTGCCGAACTGCAGCAAGAGATTGAATTTTTATCTGCTTTGGTTAATTTGGAACCCCAAGATTGTGCTTTTTAACCTTTTATTTTACACATGTTTTTAGAAAATAAAAATATTCAAGATAATAAAGGATTTCGTGCCGGCGCCGGAACGTTGAAATTAAACCCACCGTTTTGGGTTCAGTTGAGAAACACAAAACGAACCAACCCTCAATTTAATCTAATCATACAATCACTAGTACTGCCAGTAATTTCCACTATAAGAAACAATCAAATCGCTTTTGAACTACACTTGCAACT
Organism: Erythroxylum incrassatum; assembly: GCA_026546855.1. Taxonomy (NCBI): domain Eukaryota; kingdom Viridiplantae; phylum Streptophyta; class Magnoliopsida; order Malpighiales; family Erythroxylaceae; genus Erythroxylum; species Erythroxylum incrassatum. The sequence goes on along the minus strand of JANVCL010000214.1, from coordinate 14,175,214 downwards.
TGTATATTGCTTGCTCACATCACATGAACCTCTTCAAAAGCCCCCCGCTCTTAAAGATCGCTGCTTTCTCTATAATCTCTTTTACCTTCTTTTACTTCGGCAAGCATTGGTCAAATGGCGCTTACCCACAGCTCGTCTTCTTCTCTACCCCTCGCCAGTCTATCGGTACTTCGCCTAATTTCCTTAAGGACTTTAATGTCACTCAACTCATTTCACAAAACCAGCCCCAAACCGTCGCCGCCAAGACAGTGTCGCCGGGAGGATCTCCTCCTACGACGTCTCGGACTTTTGGGATAATTGACAGTGATGGGAAGATGAGAGATGAGTTTGAGGTTGGGGAGTTTGATCCGGAGGTTGTACAGAATTTGGGGAATGAGACTGAGGTAGAGACTCAGCGGAATGAGGAGTCCAGGGTTAGAGTTAAAAGATTTGAGCTTTGTGAAGAGAGTAGAAGAGAGTATATTCCTTGTTTGGACAATGTGGAGGCTATTAAGAGATTGAATTCGACGGAGAGAGGGGAGAAATATGAGAGGCACTGTCCGGAGAAAGATAAGGGGTTGTATTGTTTGGTTCCGCCGCCTAAAGGGTACAGGCAGCCAATTCCTTGGCCTAAGAGTCGCGATGAGGTACGAGTGGCTATGACTTGTTTGTTGTAAAGCAAATGAAGATAATTAAATGTTTTGTTTTAGGTTTTTTTTGTAATGAAAAGGTTAATGATGGAAAAACAATTTGAAAAGGTGAATTGACTAGGGAATTTGTTGAGTTTGATGATGGTCTGGCATTGAAGTGTTGCTTAGTTGCTTGTGTATCTGGGAAATGGTTTCTGCATTTCTTTTGGATAGATAGATATCTTGTGTTCTGCTTAGGTTTTTGGTTTCTTTTAATATTATCTTTGGTGTCTTTCCGTGCATTGGAATTGAAAAAATTCGCAATTTGTGGAATCTGCTTGAATTTCCTAACCCGTTTGAATGCAACGTAATAAAGATTCAATATGATTAGGATTTGAATGAGAAGTTCCTTTGACTTTGAGTGGTGGACATCTCGTTCTTTGTGAAATTTATTTTTTTATTAGCTTATTCTCATCTTTCCCAAAACTCCTTTCGGCCTACTTTGTCCAAGATTTTAATTGGGATATGTCCCTTCATACAGGTATGGTATACTAATGTTCCTCACACCCGTCTGGTTGAGGATAAAGGGGGACAAAACTGGATGTCCAAAGCGAAAGACAAATTCAGGTTTCCTGGTGGGGGTACACAGTTCATTCATGGTGCAGATAAATACTTGGATCAGATTGCCGAGGTTTTCAATGCCTTATGTCAGCATTGTTTCTGGGTTTGATATTCCATCCACTTGATTTATAATGCGTCTTTCTTCAATATGTAGATGGTCCCAGATGTTGCATTTGGTAACCACACTCGAGTAGTTTTGGATGTTGGATGTGGTGTTGCAAGTTTTGGTGCCTATTTGCTCTCACGAAACGTCTTAACCATGTCAATAGCTCCCAAAGATATTCATGAGAACCAGATTCAATTTGCTCTTGAGCGTGGTGTACCTGCAATGGTGGCTGCATTTGCAACTCGCCGATTGTTATACCCAAGTCAAGCCTTTGAATTGATACATTGTTCAAGATGCAGAATCAACTGGACTCGTGATGGTATGTCTATTGAATTTGAACTAGCTTCTGGCAGTATAGCCAAAGGATTAAGTATATGCGAACACAGGGATCATTTTATTGCTTTTTGAAATGTGAGGAGTGAGTCTTACAAGTTTTACATGCATTAAGCTTCTAATCTTTAAAAGTATTACATGTTTTATGCTTCTAATCTTACAAGTTTCACATGCTTTATGCTTCTAAGCTTGCAAGTTTTACCTGCTTTATTCTTCTTTTACTATTGAAAAGATTGCATTAAATTCTTCCTTTTATTTATTGAAATTTAATTCCTTGGTCTCTGCATAACAAATGTTTTTGTAGTACTTAATAATAAGGTTTTCCTGACATTGTTAATTACTTGCCTGGTCAATTATCTCGCTGATTCTTTTTGAGCTATTCATCATTATTAACTCATGTTTTATATGACATATTGCCCCTTTGCCATTTATGCATCAATGAAGATGGAATCTTGCTCCTTGAGGTCAATAGAATGCTTCGGGCAGGAGGGTACTTTGCTTGGGCTGCACAGCCAGTTTACAAGCACGAGCAGATCTTAGGAGAACAATGGGAAGGTAAAAAAAAATTCTCATTAAACTGGTCATTAGGTTTTAGCTTCTGAAAGGTTTTGTGTTGGCATTTAATTTTCTCTCCACAGATCATTTTATGAATGACCTGTATTCCTTGATCATCCCCCGTTATTGGTGGTGTCATAGATCAGTTTGAGTTTTTAATATGATACCTTGTGATTCTTCTGTCCAGCCATCAATGTTATAGATTTATCCCGTCTAGGTTTATCTTCTGCATCGAGTTCCACTTCATGTATCTTCAAGAATCCAAGCAATTCATCAAGCTTTAACACGTTCAAGTCCTTGGCTTCTTGTACCACGGTGGCTTTTGGTCTCCATATTTTCGGTAGACTTCTAAGAATCTTTTGAATGTGATCTTGATTATCATAAGTTCTGCCGAGAGTTTTAAGTCTATTGACGATAGTTTGAAATCGTCCAAACATCTGATTGATAGACTCTTCTTCCTTTATCTTGAACAGCTCATACTAGTGTACAAGAATGCTTATCTTGGATTCCTTTACTTGATTGATGCCTTCGTGTGCGATGGATAACGTATCCCACATCTCCTTCGCAGTGTGGCATCCGAGAACTTTATCATACTCACTTCTGCTTAGGGCACAACTTAAAAAGAACTTGGCCTTTGAATTTAGTTGGAATCTCGCTTTTTGATTTGCTGACCATCTAATTCATGGAATAACATTTCCTTCATCATCTACTGGTGTATATGGTCCATTCTCTAAAATCTACCAAAGATCAATAAGAGTATATTCAATGAAGAACCGCATCCTGTCTTTCCAGTAATGGTAATCTTCACCATTGAATGCATGAGGTCTAGTGACGGAAGCACCTTCAGCTATATAAATGTGTGATTCTGCCATGGACCTTTATCTACACTTTGTAATGGTAGTTCTTAGACACTGAGCTCTGATACCAATTGAATTAAACCACGCGTTATTATAGACTTTATGTTTGATATACAAAATGCACAAGAAAAGGGGTTGAATTGTGTATCCTTTTTTGTGTATCCCCTTATATATTTTTTAGAACTTGCTTTTTCAAAAACTATTGAGTACAAAATCACAATGAATTGCAAGTAACTTCTAAGAACTTGTCTAAAACAATAGAAGTTAAAAGTTGAGAGTTAGAGAGTAGAAGTCGACACAGGAGTTTTATCCTGGTTCAGCCCAAACTGTGGGCTATGTCTAGTCCTCAGAATCCTTTCTTAGATTTCACTATTCTTCTCAAAAATAAAAATATTCTTTTCACTGAGCCTCTTCAGGTCTCTTACAGTAAGTATTGTTTTTCTCACTTAGCCTCTTCAGGCTCTTAGCTTTTCTTCTTTCTTACGGAAAGATATTTACGAGCATTGTCACAGAGAATATTAGCTTTAACGTTTAGCACAATGAATACAGTGTTTCTCAAAGTCACTAGCTTTCTTAAAATCTCTAACTTTTTCAGTCTTTGCCATAACTTTTTTAAAGTCATAGTGGTTATAAGGTCCTTACCATTGACGTGACTGATGGATCTAATGGATATCGAACATTTAACACTTTAACATCTAAAATTTAGATTTATTTATTTATTTTCAAAAAATTCAGATTTATTAAATGGAATTAAATAAAATTTGATGTGACTGATGGATCTAACTGATATCGAATGTTTAACTTATAAAATTTTAATTTGTTTTATAATAAATCTACGGTCGCATTCAATGCATGATATAAGAACATAAAATATAAATTCGGCAGCTAATTCAAATTTTGTAATTTCAATCTACTATGGAACTTGATAGATTCGTTGGTTCAACTCATGAAGCCTTCAAATTTCACTTTCGTTTTAACATTAGATTAAACTCATATTTTAATGGAACTCCAAGTATTAAGTTACCAAATCTTTTTAGGTTTATAAAGTAGAAAATATATATTCAAAATTAATTTTATTTAAGATTAAGGAATTTACAAAAATACTCTAACCACAAAAGCAAATCTCAAAATCTGATTTATCATAAAGTAATATAAATTTTAGTGTATGCTAGCATAAGTAGAAAACTGAAAAATTGACAAATTAAAAAATATAGTAATAAAATTATTTAACTAATGATAAAAAACTATTCAGTAATTGATGATGTTTTTGACGAGTTTTAAGTAGACTTCAAGAAAAGTTAGACCAAATTCAAGTAATTTCTTATATAATTAGAAAAAGTACATTTTAATCTAAAATCTTAGAACAATAAATTATGAATATTGTCTTTGTAGATAATTTACTTCTTCCTTAATTCTTTTTCTATGTGAAATAAACTCGCTTGTAAATTTTTAGAATTATTTTCTCACAAATAATTTCATTCTTATCAAGCTAAGTCCCATTCAATCTTTAGCTAATGTGAACCTAAGGCCCACTTTATGAATCATCATTCATCAAACTCATATTCATAATTTTCTATTTCAATCTAATTATGATATTAATGTCAAAATATCATGTGATTTTATCACTTGTGTAGCGTAAGAAAATAAAAAACTTTCATGATTTTTCAAAAATCAAGATCTATTTCATTATATGATGTGATAAATAACAAGATATAGATAAAATGCGAGCGATGTGAGATTCCGGCGAGCTTGCTTTCTTAACGACGAAGATTTGCCCTCTTCTCATCTATGGTTTCTTCTTCCTCTTCCCAAATCCCTCGTCCCCCTTTTTCCCCTGTCCCTTCCTTTTCTTCTTTTCCGAAAAGCCTACTCCAACAATCCCTAAACTAAGGCTTTTGACAACGTTGTTACATACAAGGCCAAAAATAAGGCTTTTCACGACAAACAGCTTGCCGAGAAGAAGTTTAAAGTCAAACAGAAGGTACTTTTATTTAATTCGACTTTGAAACTTTTTGCAGGAAAATTGTGATGCAAGTGGATTGGGCCTTTCGTGGTCACAAAGATCTATCCGTACGGTGCTGTGGATATTCAAAGCATGGAAACAGGAAAAATTTTCAAGGTGAATGGCCATCATTTGAAGCCATTTTATGAAGGATTTCAACCCCAATCCATTAAAGTTAATTCTTTGAATGAACCTTCATATAATTGAATAGGGTCCATGTCGGGCTAACGACGTTAAACAAATGCGCTTCTTGGGAGGCAACCCAAGGTTTGCTTTTATTTTGTTCTTCGCAATTTAATTTTTAGTTGTTCGTAATTTTGTTGGGTTTCCTATTTTTCGGCATTTTCTTTTTATCTTCTGTTCCAACACTTTGCTGAATATCACTTGGTCGAGAGGATTTTATTGCCTTGCAGGACAGTACATTTTGATTAGTTATTGGCAACTGAAGAAAATTGGATGAAAATCAGACTTGCGTGGAAGGCTTTTAAGTGGAAGGAATCAAGACTTTGTGTTATGTCCTTGAGCCCATTAATTTTTGAAACCCACCTTCCACTAAAGCCTAGCCCATTAGACTCACTTCCTTTACCCAAACTATAGCCCACCTTCCTATCCTATCCTTTACCTAAGCCTTTAAGCCTACCTCCCAATAAGGCCCAATAGCCCATTCTCCTCAAACTCTCCCAAATTGATATAAATCCCTAACTCTCCTCTCATTTCCTACCCAACATCGCACCAGCCACGCCTTGTGTCCACCAACCACGCATTCTCCAGCTGCTGGCCACGTCTCCTGCAACCACGCCCATCAGCACACATTACGCAAGCCAGCGACCACGCACCAGCAACCAACGAAGCAGTCCACGCCTCTCACCAGACCCACGCCAACGCACCAACACCCACGGCCATTTCATTTTAACACCATCTGTCTCCTTACTGCTTTAATTTCTTTGCTGATTTAATTTCATAGCTAATCTTCTTTTCTTTGCTGCAAATTTTCTGCTTAGGTCACCAAAATCAAGCGCAACTTAGCCCACTGGTTCAAATGTAGTGGTCATGGCGATCCCCCATATCCACCGTCACCGTAGCGCGTCACTTAGAGAAACTCTTTCTTACCCTTTACTTTTTACTATTCTTGTCTTACATTTGCAAACATTGAGGACAATGTTTAGTCTTAAGTGTGGGGAGGGAAAGTTTCCAATTGTTTAGATTTGTTTGTTTTATTTGCATAATTGTTCGTTTGCGTTTCTGTTTTATCTGTTTTATCTTTAATGTCATGTTTATCACTGTTTTAGGTTAATTTGTCCATTCTTGCATCATGTGAAATGTTTGGTAATACCCAAAAAAAAAATTCAACTGCTTTTAAACATGTTTTTGTCGACAATCTTGCCTTCTTTGTTTGAGAAACTTGAATTATTGGACACTTGGGCCTAATTGATCTTTTCTTGATCCTGTCTTGTTATGACTTGAGTTAGTGTGTGTACTGGAATTAAACAGACTGCTTCAGTTGTTTGCGCTTGTAGAGAGTAATAGGCATGCATACACACTAAACACACTGTGAGATTTTTGAGACATAGGATAGAGAGTGCAATCTTACACGCACTCTAGTTTTCTTTCAGGAGAGCGCACACATTTGTCCCCTGCTAGAAACTGACATAAGTTCTGTTCAAAACCACATTTAGTACACTGGAATGAAGCTAAGGCATTGTTTGTGCAACCCCTTGTCTTTCCATTTTCTTTCAAAAAAAATCCAACCCAAAATTTTTTATCCTAGTTCAACCCTTTTGAGCCTAGACCTTTTCTTTGTTTTAACACACCCGTTTTAACCTGCAACTTTTTCTTTCAAAACCCAACTTTTGCACCTAGTTGAGAAGAATTACCAAGTAGCATATGTAATTACATATCTTGTATACCGGTGTTTAGTCACTTTGGGATATCTGAATTGTTCGCTTAATTGTGCTTTGTTGATAAAA
>JANVCL010000214.1:14152695-14168065 GCA_026546855.1 Erythroxylum incrassatum | reverse complement strand
AAACATAAACCTTTGGCTCTCCTTTCCATAAGTTGATCATAGGGCAGATTACGCGTCCCCCTCCACTTAACATTCCCTGTTCGGTGATTATCAGAGATGGGACCCTTCTGTTTGTGGTCTGACTCGTTTACTTCATTTTTAATGTTTCCCACTGCATGGTGGGTTTGAGCTGGACGATACGTGTAGGGCTGTCCCATTCGGTGCCCAAGGTTTGAGTGAAAACCTTCGGTTTTTCTTCTCCCTTCTCCCAGCCGAACCACACCTTCACCAATCAGCTCTCTCTCGACCTTCCTTGCGACAGAGATGAGGCGAACCCGGGTCGGGGGGTCGTGAGTACGTACCCGGTTCTTCACTTCCTCACGTAACCCACCCATGAAACAACTTATATACCATTCATCCGGAAACCGACCAATCTGCGATGCTACCTTCTCAAATTCATCGATATATTCATCTACTGAGCCACGTTGGCAGACCGACTTCAGTTGCTCGATTGGGTCCCCATCGTCCCTCTCTCCATAACGCTCGAACAAGGAGCGTTTAAATCTCTCGCATGTTAAACGAGGATCGAGTTCTCGGAGACTCATAAACCAGTATAGCGTTCCCCCTTCCATGCATATCTGAACCATCGGCAAACGCAACTCAAGTGGGATCTCATGAATCATGAAATATGATTCAGCTCGTGTAACCCAAGCAAATGGGTTGTCTCCATGGAACGCCGGTAGTTCGACCCGACGGGCTGCGTTCCTATATTCTTCCCATGCACGATCTGTGGCCATCGAAAAACTACTGTCACCCTGTCGGCGCTGGCCAACTCCCATCGGTCCACCTGGGACCTTGTCGTTACCGGTAGCAGCTGAAGAAGGTGGCGCTGGTCTATCGCCACCTGCCGAGGATGATGCATTATGGGTAAGCATCGATGGTTCTCCTTCTTCTCCCACTTTCTGCTTCTGCGTATTTCTAGCCAACAAAGATTGAAATCCGTCCTGCATTTCCGACTGAAGCAGGTGTTGCGATTTGGCCAACGTCTCCATGCTGACCATCAGAGAACTCAACTGCGATTGAAGATCCTTCAAGGTGGTGTCATGCGATTTAATCAGTCCCTCTACTGCCGATACTCTATTCTCCATTCTAGTTGGCATACAACCTCTACCCGATACTCTCCTCTCAATGAAAGCACCAATTGTTAGAAAACAGAAGTAGAGATTGTATTATTTAGGTATTTAGTAGGTACAGCAGTAGCCTTTCCCTCCTGGAAGTGTGATTTCCAGGCCAATACAAATATGTATTTCTAGAATATGAATGAAGATGATCCCCGCCCTCTCTATACCGAATCCTATATATCCTCTGTATCTTCTCATTCTCCCTCTCTCTCTGTAACTAATTCCTAACCACTAGCCTATGTGGCATATGTATTTATTGCCTTCCCCATCGTACCCCTACGGATATAGGGTTGGATGGCTTAGTGGCCTGATTACTAATACTAGTCATGTTGATAATTAGGAAGGGTGCTAACATCAATACATCCTTGTAAGGCCTTTCTACTTAGCGCATTTAAGAAAAAGTGACAGCAAGCTAAGGAACTGCTTTAATCCTTGCGATTGCAATTTCAGAAATTCTTGACCATTTGTAATTTTATTTTTGGGTCTTTCCTCATGGAACGTCAAAAGACTTGTGAATCAGCTGCTTTCTGTCTCATATTCCGGTGTTTTTCTACAAGTTTCTTCTCCAAGATAGGCTATGCAGATACTCATATGGTATTTTTGTGGAAAAGAATATATAGATCAGTAATTCCATACTAATCCTTCTCACAAGATATTAGGTATTACCAATTATAGCTTGTTTGTTCCATGCTATTAGGTATGTTGATTTGAAGTCATGCATTTCTCGGCTTCCTGAGAATGGTTACGGGGCAAATGTTACAGCATGGCCTGCCCGTTTGCACAGTCCTCCAGATAGGCTCCAGAGCATACAAATTGATGCGCACATAGCAAGAGAAGAGCTGTTCAAGGCAGAGTCAAAATATTGGCATGAAACAATAGATGGATATGTGCGTGCTTGGCACTGGAGGGAGTTGAAATTAAGAAATATTTTGGATATGAAAGCTGGCTTTGGAGGGTAATATGTCTATTGAGCTTAATTTTCAGTTATTCAGTTACAAATTTCCATTATTTTGCCTAATTTTGTACTTTACGATTGTTGGTTTTGGTAGATTTGCAGCTGCATTGATTGATCTAGGACTTGATTGCTGGGTCATGAACGTGGTTCCAGTTAGTGGACCAAATACATTGCCTGTTATATATGATCGTGGACTCATAGGAGTTAGGCATGACTGGTATTACCTCTTGTCCCTGATTAAACTGCCAAGGGTTGGATTCATATTGAGTTTTGATATTGAAGGTTCTTGTTGACACTTAGCAATCCCTTCACCCTTGATTACTTGTCTTCATATAAAAATTTGCATAAAGTATTTCTTCGGATTTATCAGGTGTGAGCCATTTGATACATATCCAAGAACCTATGATTTTGTGCACGCAGCTGGCCTCTTTTCTATTGAAAGGAAAAGGTATCTCGCACTTTGTTGAGTAGACAAACAAGCTATCTTTTAAGGTGCTGATAAGGACTTTAACTGTCTTACTTCTTTGCATCAGATGTAATATGTCCACAATCATGCTTGAAATGGACCGCATACTTAGGCCTGGTGGCAAGGTATATATACTTGATTCTCTTGAAGTCATGGATGAACTTCAACAGATCGCAAATGCTATGGGTTGGCAAGTAACTTTGCGTGACACTTCTGAGGGTCCTCATGCAAGTTACAGGATCTTGACATGTGATAAACACCTTTTGCTTAGCTGAGATGATGTAATTTAGAAGCTAATGGTGATCATGTAAATATCAGATAAAGCTCAATTTCACACCAAAGATTGTGAAGAAAATAGCATCAGGAGCGAATCTGATTTGCAGAGGAAAGAGAGTTTGTTCAACTTATTATTAACCAACCAGGAAAATTTAATTTACATCTTGCATTCTCATTTCTAGAAACGGACATCGCCTTTATTGTTGGCGAGGGCATTGTATTCTCATACTGACAATATTTAGGTTCACCGCAAGGATGCTCCAGCGGTGGGAGGGAGGCGTTAACCCTGCATTTGTAACTTAACAATTGCAATCACTTAAAGTAAAAGCCTTCTTCTTTCTCAAGTTCCATTGCACTCCCTGTCATTCTTATAGATAATGACCAAAAAGAATAAGGTAGGATCAATGAATGAAGAACAATCATTTAAAGGGACTACCAGAAAACAAACATGAACTGTTCAAAAGAAGGTAATTATAAAAATTGACCGGGTTCGTAAATTCTCAAGAAATTTTGATGCCTAAAGCTAATTCGGCTCCAACCAACGAACTACGATGCATTGTTCATCAATCTCAAAATCCCTGATGGAATAGTCAAGTTGAAGCTTTTAGCACTTCAAATATAAGTTTTCGGCCTCCAAACATGCTGGACAGCACTGTTATATTGTTTGACAGATCTTTGGTTGGTAGATTTGTTTGAAAACCTTTCCTGCTGTTGCACATTCAAATTCTTGGGATGAATGCCTGGGTTTTGCTTGGCCGAACTGCTAGAGTAATTTTCTTTACTGTTAGGGCGTCCATCCTTTCTAACATTTGTACGGTTCAATGGAGATTGCATTGCACTGCGAACTGGACAAGTTGAACCATGTTGAACATTAGGATAGCTTGGGTTCCCAACTGGAATTCCAGCAATGAAATGAGATATATGGGGCCTGACCAATGTGCCAAGGATAGAAATCCGAGTCTGATTGGCTGTGGCAAGTTGCTGATAGGTTGTCCGAAATGCTTCAGATATCTTAATCAAGTTTCCAGCACTGACAGCTCTTGCAGTATTTTCTGGTTGCTCAAATGGATCCTCAATCTAATCAGTTTTGAACAGTGGGAAAAGAAAAAACCAGCAGCGTTAGGAATTACTACTTTGTTCAAGAGAGATGAACAGAGAGTGACAAAGAGATATACAAATAATGAGTAAGTTCTTGGCAACCATCTCATGTTGCTTTTCACATCTTCCCACCGTCCTGTAAAAGGACAAATTCCTAGTTCCTTAGCCTTCAAATGAATGTCGGAAAACTGCATCAATAAAATTGTAAGTAAATCACCAAGGAAAAGGTTAATACTAAAAGACCAACTCTTTTGTAAGACTAAAGAACAGAATTTCAACAAGTTCAAGCACGCCAAATTATATGCACCAATATGCAAACAGTCAATTACATAGAAAGATAGTTGAAACAAATCTCAGCATATGTTTTCTGAATCACATACCATTAGAATAAGACCAACTAAAATGCAGGGTCAAACAATTATTACCTTGGCAAGAAATGAAAGGAAAAGCCCAGACAAAGAACTTCTATTGATAGGTCTGTTTTTGCTTGATCTATATTCAATTATATTAGAAGCACAAATTTCTGCAATATTTCTCTCAGCATCAGCTCTTAAGCCTACAAGAAGCCCATGGAAAACAAGCCAGATCAGATACTTCAAACCATACGACCAACAAGAGTCAATTTTCCATGTAATATGAAAAACATATTTTCTCAAGTTTCACGCCCTTCAATTTCAGACATGGTAATGCAAGAGCACATAAATCTAAGAACAGATACCTATAAGATCATTGGTAGCACTTCTTGGGTATAAGGCTTGAAGAGGAGGTAAAATTGCTGGAGCACAAGTCTACAGGAAAAGGGGGGAAAGTAACAATCATGGAATAGTTCCAGCAAATCACAAAGACGTGGTACTGAATATACAAGACCAAGCAAGTACAAGTCAAAAATACTTGTGAAGCAAAATGTTAATAGCAATCATCCCCAAGAACTATTAAACATTAAGAGAGTAAAGGAAACGGGGGAGGTGAACCCCTCTAGTACACAGGTGTACATAAGAGCAGCACAATATGTCTGCATCTAGAGATGTATAATCACCTGAAAATGGAAGATGACAAGCAAACTAAGGGAGTAAGAGTTGAATGTCCCTGCCTTAGGGTTATTGATGTTGTGGGTTTTGGCCCATTCCTTTACCTGCACAATCAAGAATAATTTAAAGGGAAGAGTCCTCCCTCAGAACCCTAAATGCTCTTTGGTCTTCAAACATACCAGCAAGATCATTTGACGAAACCGTCCATCTATCTCATTAATCCAAAACAACAACTTGGACTTAATTTGACCATGCAGGTTATCAATTGAAATATCACAAGAAATGTTTTGATGGGCACTCTCAGATGTCAAAATTGGAACCCTTGCATTTGGGATAAATTGCAGCCTGTGCCATCCACCTGCAGACAGATTTTCTTATATATGAGAACAATGAGACTTTAGTAAGGGAAACCTCTTATCCCCAGAGCCTTCCTACTAAACTAGAACACAAAAATACTAAATCATTATTGACTCCATCAACAGACAACATAACCAAAAGTAGCTTCTGTTTTGGGAAGAGAGACTAGGGAAATTAGGCAAAAAAAAAACACAATTGTACCACTAAAATGAGAACAAACTTTTTTCAAAAGTAAATGAGAACAAACATATTCAAAAGGAACAAATCAGGCATCATAAGTAGCAGAACCAATGCAGGAGAGGCAAGCGACAAAAACATCTTTAATACAAATAAAAAGAGCAACAATTCAAGTGTTACAAGATTTCTACAAAGGTTTTTCAACTCCGCTTCACCAAGAAAAATGGCAAAATAAAAAATCATCATATTTCCAGAATCTTATGCACAAGTAGCGTAAAAAAGTTCCGTGGGGAATACAAGAGAAAATGATGATACTGAAACCTTTCTGCCTCAATGCTCTTAGCAATGCTCCAAGTAGTTTTTGTTTGCACTTCTTCCCTGCAGATGAAATACAGGAACGGTTGGATAGAGTGACCGAGATATCCAAGTCTCCCCAACGAGTGAAAAGATTAGATACAAAAGATCCAAATGGTTCCACAGTTGCCCCTGTTCACACCAATTAAGTAATCAACTCAAAAGTTGATGTATGTAACTGTTTGAACTGACAAATGATCATAGTTCTCCAATTATAAGAAACAATGGCATATAGGTGAAAAGGAACAAAAAAACAAGATATGATGCATCTTCAAATACATTTTATTCTTTCATTAGAGAAAGTTTCTTCTTCAACATTAATTTAAGCTAAAACCAACAAACTTTCTAAGTTCCAAGTTTTCTCAGCATCCTCTTGTACAGGCCAAAGCCAAATCAGAATCACAAATCATAGTTCTCATATTTGAAAATTAAATGAAATATACTATTCAGTAATAAATTGCACGTAAAGCCATTGGGACTTCACATAACTTCACAGCATAAGATCCAAGAAAGGAAAAGAAAACAGCTGCAAAATAGAAAGAAAATAGAAACCTTTAGCGCAGTTTTAATAAGGGATGTCAATCAGAAGATTCATAGTTGTTCATAATGATGTTCCAAGACGATTTTACTGAATTTATTACTATTCGAGTATGTATACAGACCGTCTTTAAGATTTTGAACATATAAGTTTTTTTGTGCACAATCATCAATACTTGGCTTTCGATATCTTAGCATAACTGCACAAGACTGTAGCAGTACCTCTAAGACTTTCCACAGATCTAACAACATCTTGCAATTCTTGAATAATTTCAAATCGCACGCGCCAATCGTCACTTAAAGGTTGGATTGCATCAAGTATCGCCTTAAGAGTTGGTTCCAAATGGTCGACATTCATTTTGTTCACTGTAAGATAATGCCAAAGTCATGGTTAAGCATGTCATACACTAAGTTCAAATTGATAATGTTAAGTGAATATGCATAGATATGCATAGCAAGCATAACAATATACAAACCAGTTACAGAGCCCCCATCCAATTCAAGTAGAGTCTCATTCAATCATGATAAAGAGTTTTAACTCTAGACAGAAAGACAGGTCACCAGTGGGAAAAGAGGGAATCTAGCCAACCATTGATTAAGCTAACTAACACGCTACTTGATCTTGATCAATAAGGGTAATCCTGGTGGAAGGCTGAATCCACCGACACTGCAGGTATAAAATGGTATTCTCGGAGACAAAACACAGAATATATACAACAATAACGGAAGGAGCACAGATGGCGGAGAAACCTAGGTCGGGCGCATAAAAAATAATAATTGAAAAAAGGGTAGGAAAATCCCAAAGTGTATCAGGGTAGGAAAATCCCGAAGTGTATCACAACAGCAAACTATGGTTAGTTTACAAAAACACCATCTCCATCATAGATGTTATGCCCATTATAGCCGAGCCATACAATTAAGACAAATGAATACACTGCCAAACTAGTTACATGCTATGAATGTATCTGCTCGCTATGTGCCTGGCATTGCAATGCCAAATCTTAACTACACACACAAGTTCTTGTTATTCATAAGACTGTCAAAGAGTCAATAATAAATCGTAAATAGAAAAGAAATTTCTTGAACCTTTAAATTGACTGCCTTCCAGTGAATTATAAAATATAGTGTCTAGAACTATAAAATATGCATTGTAATGCACATATAATCCAAATTCCCTAATCTTTAAGAAAATTTTAATTTATGGTTCAAAATATATCACCCTACAGACTAATTCGAAATAAACCCAACATATTAAACAATAAACTTGAAAACTTCATCCAGAACCATCCAGTTCCCTTGACTAAGGGCTCTCTCTGTTTATTTCATCTATAAAGAACACAGCAAAACCTGCTTATCTAATTGTTGCTAGGTTCGGTTTGATACAGAAGATCCTAAAGAGTAACTCCTTGCGAACCTTAATCTGATACTGCATTTTTTTTTCCAATCTTTAACATTTATCATTCTATTGCAACTGTAATTATATATAATAATGGGAGTCCCTAAAACCACACAGTGGAAAACTTGGGATTATTTAACTCCACCCAATGGACAAATTCATTTAAAATGACAAGAAAGGGACCGGAAAAAAAGAGAGAGAGGGCCATACTGGGTAATTAATTTATCAAGAATTAAAAGCAGTAGAATCAATAAAAGACGCCAGCTTTGTCTCCAAATCAAAACCAGCACCAAATTAGGAAACGCAAACTGAACCGATTACAAAAAGCAAGACAGGCAACTCCACGAGAAAACACTATTGAAAAGATGAGATTTACGAAGCATCAACATTACATATTCATAAAACAGTAAAGCAAGAGCAATACCATTATGCAATCCCAGCAGCAGGTAGCCTTCTTTATCGTTTCTCGCTAGGGTTTTGCCGGCTAAATTGCACCCATTATATAAGGGCTCTAGACAGCCAAACCAAACATAAGCCAACTGTCAATACATACATTGTCTGTCCTCCGTGGGTCGGCTCCTTTTAAGTTCCATTTTAACTGGTCGCAGTCCCATTATAACTTCGCGGGTAAGGTATTTTAGGGACAGTACAAACAACATCGTAGGATTTATGAATTGTTGGAAAAGAGGGAAAGCAAAGCAAGGTCAAAAAGGGTGGTTGGCATCGCACTCGCATATTATCTTTGGTTTCATCGCTTTTGCATCTTTGAGAATGGGGGGTCCACCCACCATGTGTTTTGATCTCATAAGAGTTGTTTCGTGCTTTAATAAGAATTGTTGGTTTATAAATGGTAGACCTATACATTCTATGTTACTCGTTGAAAGTATACATGCCAACGAACAAAAGGCATGGATCGCTGCTTTTTCACGTTAGAGGATTGGAATTCACTTTCATAATATCTCCCAGTACTCAAAAATGCTTTTCAAGACAATCAAAAGTTTTATCACATGATGTATCTGATCTAAGAATGTGTTTCTTCAAAATGGACCCTAACAATGGAAACCGTTTTTTCCTAAAGACTCCAGTCTCCAAACAATGAAAGATCTCACAAATATCTTTAATTGTATGAATTAGTAAAAAAGGGTTTTGCAGTCTCAATACTAACATTCTTACACAATCGAATACTATTAATTGCCAGATTGAGTATTACAACATATATCAATACACGGTATTCCTCATAACAGTATAATGAAGGCTCATGGAGCACGCAGATTTTGCCTTTGGACCAGGCCTAATTCCCAAGCTGATATCATCACCAAATCTTTTCTGCACGAAAGAAAGAACCTGATGAGATAATCAAAGAACAGCTCTGGAAGTGAATTACTTTATCATAATCAAACACTAGAAATTTAGAAGTAGTGCTTATTCTATAAAATGTAGTTAGTGGATCAGATTAAGAACCCATAACCGAGGAACACTGTTATGAGTTACGACCACCAACAACTATACTCTGGGTGACTTACTGACCATTCACACAGCAAAAACAGCCATGACTGGCTAAAGTGTGATTGGCTAATTAGTCACCTTTACTCTTGATAAAAGTAGCAAATCCACACAAACAGGATAAAGGGACTCTAATCATACGGCACGCAGTCACCTAGGTTTTAGAACTCCCTAAACAGTCAAGTCATTACTCAAATCACCTCGTTAGTGTGGAAGAGGAAGAACGTCCTCTGATTCTGGCGATTGTTCTGCAAGTGCAACACGCGCAACTTCGAAGCGATGAGCTTTTCCAAGTGTTAGGGTTTCCCCTGAAACTTCTTATTTATTGAAACTCACTGGACCAAGGTCCAGTAAGTAGTTAGAGAGTGCCAGTTGCGAAAGCCCAATTTCCCCATTTGCAAATTTCAGTATGGACACAGTCACAGGAACCCGTTCAACATCCAAAATTTTCTTACCTACGCCAGCCTCTTCTTTTCGAACCAAAAATAAGGATCTGGTTTGGGTCGGTTCCGAAGCTCACAGGAGAGTAGTCTCCGTTTATGGATCTGCCCAAATCTTTGAATCGTGGCCCGTTAGGTATTGTCCGCTTTGGTCTGCCAGGGTGGAGTTGCGACTCGAACCTCTGACCAAAGGGTTTTGTTGATCTCATGGACCACGCCTCTCACCACTTAGGCTTAGTTTGGGTGGGTTCCGAAGCCCACAGGGGAGTAGCCCCCGCTTATGGATCTGCCCAAATCTCCAAGCCGTGGCCCGTTAGGTATTGTCCGCTTTAGTCTGCCAGACGACAATGGTAATCATGGCCTATAATTGCTCCTGCCGAGCCCAAGCGGGCAAAAAATCTGCGTACTGATTTCCCTCTCGAAAAACATGATTGAGACGACTGTGGGTAATCATGGCCAGATGAGAGTTGATATCTAAGATGAGATTAGCCAGAGGATGAAAAACTAGCGTGTCGAAAGGAAGGGAGAGATACCCCAACGCTTCCAAGGAATCAAACTCAACTAGAAGACCTGCCCAAGGGTAAGCGCTGGCGAAGGCAAGTCTATAACTAATGACCCTGAGTTCCGCGACTAATATATTGGTGATCCCGATCTCACAGGAAAAGCTTGCTATCCATACACCATTACTATCCCTAAATAAGCCGCCGATCCCGGCTTGGTCGGGATGCCCTTGAACGCTGCCATCGACGTTAAGTTTAAGCTAGCCAATCGGGGGAGGAGCTCAAGCGACCAGGCGTTGAGGCATGGAGGGAGACCGTTTTAACTGTGCAACAGCGAAGGCAACAATATAGTCGCAAACTAACAAGTGTACCTACTGTAGCTGAGCGGGTAGGTTGGTGAGTGTACCCTTAATGACGAACTTGTTCCTGGTGCGCCGTATGACCCAACAAGTGGAAATGAATTTACCCAGACTATGAATGGACCATAGGAGGGAACACAGTTGTTAAAAGAAAGTGTGTGAACAGCTTTGTCCTTTCATTGTCAATGTTACATTTATTTATTGCCATAAGTACGGTCCTCATTTGTAATTTTGATGTCACCAACCAAAGATAAGGATTCTTTTTCTATCAACACCTACAAAATCGAGGTTTAATTTAAAGAGTTAGGATGTAATTTCACATCATCACCTACCAATTTCAATAATGCCACAGCTTCACCATGGCCTACCCTGTCTTCGGTTTCACAGGCGATCCTAACACACGTAGCTACTGTTACTGTTACGGACGTGTAATTTCAGTTTGAAATCCTCGTCAACGCATACTGTATCTCGTGCCTTGCTCCAGTTAACAAATCATCTATATTCTTTTTTATATTTTTTATTGAATAATTGTTATTTTTTAATTTAGAACTCTAATTTTTTTAATTGAGTGACTAATATTTTTATAATCTAACAATTAAGTTTAAAATATTAATCTCATTACTAATTTACTTTACTGATGTGACTAACAAAAGTTTTATTGTTCTAACATGAAGATGTCCACCTAGAACAATAGTGATCAACTAAGCATACCTAGTAACCCAAATACCTTACCCCATTCAAGTCTTCACCTTTGTAAATGATCATCCATCCTCTGCGTCATCGTTTATGATTGAGTTATGAATAAATTTCATATTGTTTCTCTTTTATGATGTTTCATAGCTATTTTGATTTTGAAATTCTAAATCGATTGGTCGTAAAATTTTGATCACTAATGAGCAATTCTAAACTCATCTTGAGTAACATAGGATTTTTAAATGTTCTTTCCAAACATCCTATTCTTTAACATATGGTTTTGGTTTACAGTTTTATGGAAAACTAAGAAAAAAGTTGTTCTTTTTTATTTGATCTCACTTATACAGGAATTTGATGAAACAAAATATTTATCAAAAGTGATGTTAAAAAACATGGTATTAAAGAGTTTCAACTATGGTTTTTGGGACTTTAAGTGAGTTATTGATCATTTATTCTTATTCTAGTGATTCTAAAATTATGATCAATGTCCATTCAGCTAAATTAGATACATAGATTACCATTCCTTTAATTTTCAAAAGCTTTTTTTTTCTTATAGGTATATCGTAAATAATCTCTCTACTAGTTAGGGATAAGATTGCATACTTCTAGATCTTCCCAAATATTTCTTCTCAACAAAATTTCTACTAACATGTTATTATTATTGTTATTTTTGTTATTACTGTTGTTGTTCATTCCTTCCATTTTCAAAAATACTCGCAATATCTAATGTTAACACTTAGAAATCGTTTTAAATTTTAAAGTGTAATGTGCTCATGATACTACAATTAATAAATTAGTATTGTATTTGTTTGTTCCTCATATGAAAAAAGTATGATATTCTAAATGAAACTTTAGAGATGTCGAAGAATGCAAATTAACCACCTTACACTATGAAAAGCTCACTGTAAGATGTTAAATATGTTTGTTCCTTGCCTTTGATTTTATGCAGTAGGTTAAGATTAAGCATTATGAGCTAAAGAGCATATGCAAGTTGAGCAATTAGGTTAGACGAAGAAATGTTTAGTTTATGTTGGTTAATGGCTATCATGCAAACTTTATGGATGGAAAGAAATCCTAGAACATGCTTTGTTTCTTACGATTAATGTGGGGTAAATTATTTCTTTAGGTTTCATTAGTTATCTGACTTTTTAATCTCAACATTATTGCTAACTCTCTTACTACTCGATTAGTTTTAGCATCGAAGTTGTCAATTTTTTGAGTAAGTTGATCCTCTAATGTGCAAAAGATCTTTGAGTATCATACCTAGACTATTGAAGAAGATAAACAAGCTAGAAGAAGAATAAAAAATGTTGAAGATGAAAATTGAAATATTGAGCATTGTATTATTAGAAGTTGTAATTAAAAATCACTGTGAGTAGATATAAATGTGAAACTTGTTAAGTCAAAATGACTTTACGTAAATTATAACATCTCGTTTCCGTCCAAAGGGTTAGAACCCTAAAAATTTGGTACATGTGAGATCAATCAGAGAAATTGGGAAAACAAATCTCATGCTCATGCATCTCATAAGGTGCATATGCACATAAATAGTGAATCCTTGCACATAACAATAATTGTACATGCATTCATTGACATTCCGGGTATAATTGTTAATAAATGTGATTGTTATTGAGAATTGTGACTTGTTTATATTGAAAATTTGTATGGAGAGTGTAATTGGTGATTTAGAATTTTTGGAGAATTTTGGATTTTTTTTGAAAAATTCGGGGTAATTACTGGACTAGAAAAATTGCCAAGTGGCCAGACAATTGTTAAATGATAATCGAAATTACTATCAAATAGTATTGGAAATTTTGATATATGACTTTAGGACTTATTGACAAGTGTTATTGAAAATTAGGAGACAATTGGATTAGAATTTGGAGATTAAATAAACTTGTTATTGGATGGACCAATTGGAGCAATAAGAAAGTGGCATGTGGCAAGTGACATGTGTCACTTGCCACACCACTTCTTATAAAGTGAAAGACCCTCCCTTTTTGTTTGTTCTCCACGATGCTTTTCATTTCAAAGGGCTTTGGTGATTTGTTTTGGCTTTTCTCCACCAATTTCGTAGCTCCTCTCTTCCTCTTCTCCATGGGTTTTGATCTCCTCCAACTTCAAGCCTAGCTCTCATCTCTTACTTGCTTCCTTGTCACCTTACTCTCTCTTTCTTTCTCACCATAAAAACCTATCTCTACCTCTTTTGGAGATGATGAACGTGGGTTGTTGGGGAGTTAGGGATTTGGGGTACTCTTGAAGATCTTGAAGAAATCAAAGCTTAACCAAGTAAGTTTAGCTTCTAATGTCATAGGTATGGTTAATTTCAGTAAATATGATGAGTAACTTGAGTATCTTGATGCTTTGATTTTACAAGGTTTATGTATATGTCTTGGGTGATGAAACATTCATGTTCATGTCTTGTTTTTGGATATATAGGATGAGTAATAATGCATGTAAGGGTATATAGAGGTTTAGAAATTGAATGATTTCTAAAGGGGTGATTGAATGAGTGTAGAACATTGCTTATTAATGGATATGTATATATGCTTTGTTTTTTGGTTAATGATAAAGTCTAGATCATGCTTTGTTTGTGAGTGGGTTATTGAGTTGAATTAGTTAGGGAATGATGAGGAATTGTAATGGAGGAGATGGTCTTATACAAGGTATAAGATGAGTTAGATGTAAAGATTGAATGAATGGTGGCAAATTTGGAAAAATTTTGCAACAACATGATCTTAAGTATGCTCCAATGTATTGGCCATAATTGCTTCTATTGTTGCTAAATTGAAATGACTTTTAGTTCGAATGAAACTAGAGACATTTGGCTACATTTCTTGTGAAGACTTTGAATGTAAATTGTGTCTTTAAGAGTCCCATATATTGACATGAAGTTAGGATGTTAAGTGCAGCAAAAGTTGTGAATGAATGTCATGTTGTGTTATGTTTTGAGGGTGTGATTATGCATTATAATTGGGTGCTTATGATCAAGTGTGGAATATGAGATATGCATGGAGGATGTTGAGTTGAAATTGGATATATCATTGAGGGAGTTATCCATAGAGATGATAGTTGAAATGAGTTAGGATTTGGAAGTGAATGCATTTTGATTTATGTTTAAATGGGTATAAAGTGATAATTGCTTAAGAATAAGTGATTTTGGGATGCTTAAGAGTGTATGGAAGGTTAGAATGAGTTTAGGACCCTTTGGAGGAGTTTTGGAGGTGAAAATTTTAGTTAACCCGAAGGTTACACGGTCTGCCCGTGTAAATTCAAACGAGCCGTGTGTTTTCAGGCACAGGGACACATTTCACTCGAAGGTTACATAGCCTGATCGTGTAAATTCACACGGCCCGTGTATTTTGACCTCGAAAAAGACAAAATTTCAATTTTTGGTCTTCATGAAAGTTGTATCCCTAGATATCTTCTTTCCAACCATCTAAAAACGAATTCAATCCGACATCTATAGTGAGAGTTATGGTGTTTGCACCAAAGTATGTTCCATTGGAAAAAAGTTTTGAACATGGTTGCTTCTTTAGACCATAACTCTTTCTCTAGACCTCCAAATGACTTGGTTCTTTAAGCAATAGATTCCTAACACATTTGCCTACATCTCCATGAAAATTTGTATTAATTTGTGTTAAATTTAAAGAGAATGATCAAATGAAAGTGTGGGAGTCTATTGGAACCATGCAAAAAGGATTAGTTTTACTGATCATACTTCAATGTTTTGATTATATTTGGACAATAGGATTCCAAATGAGATGATTTTTCATTTGAAGTAAACTAGAGAAATAGGGCTACGAATCATATGAAGAAGTGGTATTTTGATTTGGTCTCTAAGATGTTCAATTTCTAGATGGAATTTGGGTATAGTATATTGGTTTTGCCTAAAAACAATCCAAAAATGTTTAAGGCATATTTTCCTATTTACTGAACCAAATTAAGTGATTTTGGTGTCAATGGAATCATAAGACATAGAGGAACATTTTTCTAGAAGAGAGTATGATCAAATTGCTTCATCTTCACTTTCAAATTTAATGTGGATAGTGGACCCGAAAGTGTGACGTG
>JANVCL010000214.1:14106332-14122998 GCA_026546855.1 Erythroxylum incrassatum | reverse complement strand
TGAAAGCTAAATTGTTATTGTATGTACGAACATTCTTTCTGAAATGTTCTGATTCTTCGTCACTATTTAGAAACAAAGATTTTAAAGCATAAGGCATTTGAGGAGCAACAATAGAAGTTTGTTTGGACGAGCAACAAAAGGATGGAGGTTCAAGATAAAATCGTTTTGCGTTACAATATTCACAATTTGGAACAGAGAGGAGTTGTTGAGGTTCAACGGGTAAATTCTGCAAGGAAGCCAATGTTGAAACAAAGATGCGACGATTTACCCCTTCAAACATATAAAAAGAACATTATCACTTTGTGGACTAGTTAGATTGGAAATAGTTTTAATACACTTAAGAAAAGGTACCTTCATTAATCTGATTAGCATGGATATCAATACATCGGCGATCTATTTGTTGATGAGAGAGTTCATGAGTTGGAAGTTCACGTGTGGAAGGTTCGCTATTAATGAAAGAATCGTTATGTTGATGAGTAATTGTTTGGTGAAATGTCGATGAAGTCGAACTTTTGTTTTTTGTAGCTCAACTTTCTCTACGTCGCCGTAACAATTCTTGTTTTTTATCATTTGCCATTTCAACATATTTTTTATGTCTTTTAACATTTCTATTCATATTTAAATACCTGAGGGATCGAGATAATATAAACATCTTTGATCTATCCATTGATGATGTTCACACGTATATATATATATATGGAATATAATTGAATATATATTATAAATCATATCAGAGTAGACATGTTTAAAAAAAATAAGATTTGTTTATGATAAATTTAATAAAGACTCCATAATGAAGTGGTAACATTTTGATATGCAACTAAGTAAAGGAAAAAATGTAATAAGTACACAGCGGATGAAAAAGGTAAGCAGAATATTTTAAAAAGTATCTAACAAACTATATCTCAAGCAAACATAATTATTAAGCATTTAAATAACTAAACCAGAATATTATACAATATATTTATTTAAGATAACTGTAGATACCTTAGTAGTCGAAGAATGTAGCAGAGAATAAGCAGCGGACCTTA
The DNA here is from genome assembly GCA_026546855.1 of Erythroxylum incrassatum. NCBI lineage: Eukaryota > Viridiplantae > Streptophyta > Magnoliopsida > Malpighiales > Erythroxylaceae > Erythroxylum > Erythroxylum incrassatum. Next base: position 14,121,967 of record JANVCL010000214.1, on the reverse strand, counting down.
AAAAAATGGAGTATAAATGCAGTCAGAATAATAGGATAAGAAAAAAATTTAATTGAAAAAAGGAAACGATATTTTCAAAAATTACAATGAAGCGGATTATTGTATCAATTAAAAAAGCAATCATTGAAAAACATTTAAATTTGATAGTTTTATTAGAGTTTGAACAAGTTTATTTATTGCTTGTATTTATTGCTTCTGTAGTTCAGGTGAAGTGCTGAAGAAAGGAAATTAGGTGATAGTAAACAAAAATGACAAAAATGTAATAAGCAGAAGGTAAAGAAACCATTTTATTGAAACGATAAATTTTAACAAATGAAAGAAAAAAGTGATGGACAAAAGAATGCCTCACTAATAGGAACAATTGTTCTTTGTTTCTTGAAATAGAACACGCAACTTTGAGAGTTTTTTTCTCTGTGGAACGGAGAATTTGGTCTATTGAGGTTAAACAAGAAGGTAAAAGAAGATGGCAGTTGAGAGAAGTAAAGTTTGGGGAGATAAATTGTTTCAACGGTTACGGTAGATATGCTTTGAGGGTTAAGTCATAAGAGAAAAGGTCAAATGCTTAAATATAAAAGTGTCAGCGGAGGGCGTGGGAGGACTAATTTTGATGTAAGTTATTTTAATCACAAAGAAATGGTCATGCCGCCGTAGCATCATTTGGCTTGTATCAAATAATGGTTGCTACCGGGAGTGAAAAAAAAGATAAGCAATCATAGTAATTTTTGAATGTGCAGAGAAAAAGAAGACACGTAAATGTTGGGTTTTGCGCTGTATTAAACGATGATTGCTACATTAAATAAGCGTGCACAAAAAAGTAAGCAATCATAGTAATTTCTGAATGTGGATGGAAGAGAAAGACACGATATTGGGTTTTCAAGATTAATCTGGGTTGTGTTAAGTGATAACTGCTGCATTAAATAGGAGTGGCAAAAAAGGCAAGCAATCATAGTAACTTCTGAATGTGTACAGAAGTTAAAATTATTATAGAAGCTCAACTTGTGAGGAGTAGCACCTGTATAATCATTAGAAACAGCGATGAAGAAGTTGTATCATTTTTTAGACGTGATATAGTGCGAGTGTTAAGTTGTAGAAGGTAATTTAAGCAGCAAAAATGGTACAGAATCTTATATTCAATTTTTTATATCATAATAATTTTAAACCCTTGCCTGGTTCATAGATTTTGGGGGTTTCCGTGTTTTTCCTTGGAAGTAAAAAACACACATATCATTGGTTGAGTTCATTAAATGTAATGTGATAGGTGAAAAATTTTGGTGGTCTCGAGAAATCTATCACCGATGAATCTATGTAGATGGAGCAGACAAGAAATATGTATAACAGTACCAAATTCTATAACATATTTTTTATATTTTATGAACTCAGGCAATACATTAATTCAAAATTATAAAACATCATAATAATTTTATATTAGAATAATAACTACATATAGTCATGCACAACATTTTTTGGTAAGCTTGAAGAAAAGTAAGACGAATTTTTATTATGAATATATAAATATTATAACACATAAATATGACTGATTTGTACTAATTAATGTTAAGTCAAAATGAGCTCAAGATCAATAATCTTGATAATAAAAAATCATAAAATAATAAAATTAGAAAGTGATGAACTATTTCTGTAAGGCAGAATAAAATGAGACGAAGCACGGAAAGAGAAGTCAAACTAAGACGAAGCGGAAATTGAACTAAGACAAAGCGCGGAGACAAAAGTAAGACAAAATGCAGAGACAAAAGTAAGACGAAGCGGAGAAGGAAAAATAAAACGAAGGACGGAGATATAACTGAGACGAAGTGCATACAGAAAAATAAGACGAAGTGGAGAAGGAAAAATAAGATAGAGGGTCGTAAGAGGTAACGGTAACAATAACGGTAGTCATAGGTGGTAATTTCTGTCATAAGGAAGTTTTGGAGGGAAAGTTAATACCACCTACTGTAGAACTCTCTTCACATTCCCTGACATCGACTTTTGAAGAACTCTGTCATCTTTAGAAATTAACTTCACCTCTTTGACAAAAACGTTCGCGCATTCAGTTATTTGTTAACCACAGAAACAAATGGAGCAATCGATGACTACTGGAAGGTTGGTTGATTTCGATTCCTTGAAGAAGAACTAGTGGGATATAGAATCGGAGATTGTAGCAGCCAGATGGAAGAAGTTCTTTGTGATAAATGAGGCAGTCTACACGAACGAGGTATACAATTTCCAAAAGAACGTTCAGACAGTTGAGAATACTCTAGTGTCAGTTGTGGACAGGTTGTCGATAATCGTGACATTAGAGGCAATCGAGAAGGCTACTGAATGTCCTCCTGTAGGAGCAAAGCTTGTTCACATGGCTAAATGGATGACTCAAGTTAAAGTGGATGAGATTCAGATTAACCGGCAATTATACGGAAATAATAACCCAAGGGAGAAGAAGGCCTCAAATCTTGTGCCGAAGGCTAGGGTTCTACACTTACTTCTTTGCCATTGTGTTCTGCAAAGAACAGGATCGAGAAATCTGGTGACGACGTTAGATGAGCAATGTTTATATTATCTACTCAATCATCAGTCCATAAATCTCCCATATCTTATCTTCCATTATATCATAAAGTCGAAGAAAGACTGGACCGACCCAGCATATGGGATGATGCTGACAAGAATCTTCAGAGATTCTGGAGTTCGCCTACAGATAGGGAACAGGTCGACCATAAATATCAAAAGCAGCATCAATGCTTCAACTATTCACAGAATGGGCTTGGAAAATTTGGAAACACAAGAAATAGATTCTATCCAGGTATCAAACACGAAGAGCCAAACGACGTTGAAGAGAAAGGGGGAAGTACTCTTTTCGGAGAAAGCGAAGCAGGCAAAAAGGTCGCTTAGAGGACGAACCATACATCAACAAAGGGAAAAGAAAAGAAAAGATTTGAGTCAGGGTGGAGACTTTGGGACGGAAGCAGCGGAGGCTAGAATCTCAGAAGGCGAGACTGAAAAGAGGTTAGAAATTGAGAAGTAGAAAAGAAGTCAAAAGAAGAGCACTCCTTCTCTTGTTTGAAAGAATAAAAGGGCAGTTGAACACAGTCGAGCACACGTAAATCCTTCTTAGCCATTGAGAAAAGAGGATTTAAAAATCAAAATTATTGAAGAAGTTAAACCTTTGAGCAGTAGCAGCTCTCTAATGATCAGAGAAACCACAAAAAGGTCAGTCAAGGTACAATTTGAACCAATCTTGGTAAATAGTACTACAATGCATCTGTTGAATGATGATGAGATAAGTATGTATCGTTTTTTTAGGGATGAAGGAACCAAACCATACCCCATACAGATGACAAGGCAAAAGTCTAGAGAAAAAGTTATGGATAAAACATCGAAGCATGATCAATAAACATGTTCCAACTACATTTTCCATTTTTAAAACTTTCAACATTTCACATATAACTCATCTTGTATCAAAACCATCTTTTCTATTCCATTTCAAATTCAAGAATTCTCGTTTTCTTTACACATAAATAATCGCCAACAATTTCTCATTTAATAGAAAGGTTTGGGGTCTAACAATAAAACTTATCTTTAATCAAATGACTCATTTGGAGGTTTTTGTAAAGAATATAGGTTATTCCATCTCTTTCATCTATGCTTACAATAGCTTATACTAAAGAGCATTTATGTGGAATCAAATCAAATCTTTGGCAAGTATATCTTCTTTTCCTTGGCTTGTTGTGGGAGACTTCAATTCATTTCTCAAAGTAAAAAGTAGATGGCATCAGGTCAACTAGTAATCCTTGTCCCGATATGAGACAATGTTTAATAGATATTTAAATATATGATCTTCCTCTTAGTGGTAGCTTCTTTACGTGTTGCAATAAGCAATTGAGTGTCAACTTTATTAGGAAAAAGCTTGATAGGAGCCTTACAAATCACTTATGGTTCACCACCTTTCCAAGAAATTGCTATACTTTCACAAATCAGGGTCTATTTGATCACGTTGCTATTATAACTCACTCCTTACTATTGTAAGTTTTGTCTCCCCCTTTAGGTTTAACAATTTTCTATCAGATCTAGTAGGTTTTGAGGATGGTATTAGGAAGGTTTTAAATGCTTGTATCAAGGTTCTAAACAATTTATCTTTGCCAGGAAAATTACTCTTATTAAGTAGGTGATGAAACTTCTGTTTCAAAATAATATTGACAACACTTATCATCTTTTTAACACTACTACAAGCACTATTGAAAGGATTTAACTTGAGCTTCATAATGATCCTACTTTTATTCATCTTTTAGAAAAGGAGGAAGAAGTTATTTGAATTTTTTAAAAGCATTACTATTTGATTTCTCACTTATAAAACAAAGAGCTCGAATTGAATGACCAAAATGTGGTGAAAAAAGCATTACTTTTTTCCACAAAGCTATGGTTTCCAAGAAAGAAAGCAACATAATTGTATTCTTGAATCTGAATAATCAGAAATTGGATTCATACATATGTTGCTTCAAGGGGCTTTTGACTACTTCAAACATATTAGATGCTTCTATAAGTGCTAACTCCTCTAATAATTTTTTGAAAGAAATGAAACAAGATTGTATCACTCATCAAGAAGCTAAAGGCCTATTTAAGCCTATCACGATATAGAAAATTGAATACACCTTGAAATCTTTGAATCTACATAAGGCCCTTGGTCTAGATGACGTCAACTCGTATTTTTTCAACAAGTCTGGAACCTGAATAAACATCTTGTTAATCATGTTGTCCTAGAATTCTTCAACAAAGGAATCCTTTTATTTGTGCTCAATTGTACATTTATAATTCTTATTCCTAAGAGTGGTAAGCAACCACACTTTTTAACTTTTGACAAAAACCAATTGGACTGATTGGTTCAACCAAAAATAATAAGAACTGATTGCTTATGTGGTTCAAATTTATTTAATAACCTTTATATTTAAAAAGTCGATCAATTTATCGAAGAACCGGTCGAAACCGATTGTTCTATATACCTAAACTACATAAATCAAAAACTAGGGGGTGCTTGTTTGGGAGTAATGGAGAGAAATGTATGGGTATGGAATGAAAACTTATGTTTGGTATCAACAGGGGTAACACTTTCATTCCCCTGTTTTCAGCAATACTTCATACCTGTGGATTACTAGAGGAATGAGATTCATTGTTGGCTATACTCCATTATCATTCCTTACTATATTCATTCCTATTCCTATTCCCATTACCTTCTGTAAACCAAGTACCCCCTAAAAGCTCTCCTCACCTTTCCTCTTCACCATCTTCACTTAACTTCACAGATCTCATCATTGTTGCTTCCATTTTATGGTAAATAAAGGTGATTGTTCTAGATTTCTCTTCTCCCTTTGGTGTTTCATTTGCTCTTTTTCTCTGTACTCTTTGGGTTTTCCAAATTTTCTTTGTATCCTTTTCTTCACGGTGACAATTGCCAGGTTGGAGCTTATTCTTGAAGATGGTGGACGAATGGGGGGCATATAAGTATGGTTAAGGAAAAGCACAATAATTTCTCGACATTAAGGTGCAAGCATTAGCCCAACTAGGTAAACACAATTAACACACACTTAAATTTATCTAGCTAGCCTGAGGATGATGTCGAAAAAGTGAAGGGGTCTCTAATTGTCCACCCTCTTGATGGCAATACTTGGTTGAATACTTGAAGCTTTGATTTTCTGGAGTCTAGTAAGGAGCGATTTTCCAATTTTCAACCTTTGGCTAATTCTATAACTTCTGGAACATCAGGGGTTATAAAACCAACACAGAACGACTTTCATGGCTTAATATTAAAGAGTTTGACTGAAGAAAAAAGAAAAGATATCGAATAATACAGGAAAATATGGAGTACAAGTGCTTGTTCTATTATGGTAGAAAAATCGACTTTAAGAAGTGGGAGAACTTCGATAAACTTTTTGGTATACTATTCTAAAGGCAATATGTTCCTCAAATGTTTGGATGTTTCTCACATGATGTATTTTGCAGATGGTTTATATAAGTCCATTAAACAAGTAGTGGAGAAAGTTGGAGCTAAACATATTGTGCAAGTGATTACCAATGTTGAAAAACGTTACAATTTTGTTAGGGAAAAATACTTTCCCCTTGTGCAACTCATTGTATTGATTTAATACTTGAGGATTTTGGAAAGCTGGAATGGATAAGTGCAGTTATTGAACAAGCTAAATCTATAACTAGATATATTTACAATTATAATGCGGTTTTGGATCTTATGAAAAGGTTTCCTTTAGGCAATGATATTGAGGTAAAGGACCAGCTAATTCAGTTACTAACTTTACCACATTGAAGAAAATGGCAGAATTGATACTTAATCTGCAAGCTATGGTTACCTCATAGGAATGGTTGGACTATCCATATTATAAGGAAATGTAAGGATTGACGATACTAGATATTATAAGTAATTGATCATTCTAGTCTTTCTACATCTTGATTACCCAATTAACTAGTCCGCTCTTGTAGCTTTCTGGTAATAGTTGACAGTGAAAAAAGGGTTGTAATAAGATATTTCTTTGTAAGAATATATAGAGCTAAAGAGACAATTAAAAAGGAACTTATTAAAAGAGATGATAATATGATTTACTAGAACATTATATATCTCAGGTGGGGACAACATCATCCTCCTCTTTATGCTACAGGCTTCTTTTTAAATCCTAAGTTCTACTACAATATAAAAGGAGAATAAGCATAACATATTAATTGTTGTTCCCCTATTGATCTATAATTCTATATGATTACTAATGGTGGACATATAGTGATTAGGTTGTCTGTAGCTCTCTCTTTTATAAATGGAATTTTTTAATTAAAAAAGGTTGTTCCACCTAATCCTCACCCAATTTTTTTGGTATGCAACATTATGATGAATTTAAATTTTATTTACAGAGTGATGTTTAAACTTTAAAGAAATATATTTAAAAAGGAACATTGAAAAATTATTAATTTATTTATTATTGGTTCATCATATAATAATAGACATTGGATTATGTTCTATTTAATAAAATATTTTATTTTTACTTACTTTTATAATTTTTATTTCTTGTTTATTATATGCTGGTTTTATAGTGATTCAATACCAGTTGAATCTTTAAACCTTGATCCTTTCTTTTAACATGTTTGATGCCTGATATGATTTTTAAAATATTACTTTTGACCCATTTCATGTTGTAACACAATGTATAAAATAATATCCAAGATCTTGACTTAGAAGCTGAAGAAGGTGTTCGATAATTACATTGACTAAGTACCAAAAATTGTCTCCTCAAGATTGATTTGAATAAAGCTTATAATAGTGTAAACTAGAATTTCATCCTTAACACTCTTCATGCCATGGAATTCTTTAAAACTTTCATTTAATGGATTTCACAATGCATTACTACTCTATGTTTTAAAGTTCTTATGAAGGGCCTACCTTGCAAATCTTTCAAAAGCTACAAAGGCATTCGATAAGATGATCCTATTTCACCTTTTGTCTTTGCTCTTATGATGGAGTATGGAAGTCTTAAATAGAACTCTTTAAAGGATTATAGAGAGAAAAAAGAAATTTAAATTTCATTCAAGGCGTCAAAAACTATAGATTACAAACCTTTACTTTGCTGATGATCTCATCCTCCTCTCCAAGGCAAATCACATTTCTGTTTCTGCTTTAATGAAAGCTCTAAAAATTTTCAACAATCTTTTTGGTCTTAAATTCAATTGCTCTAAACTTGGTTTCTATCTCTCTATCTTTTTAAGACAACCACAGGGCAAGTACAAAGTGTAAAGGCTATTATTGCTTTCCAATTTTAGTCCCTTCCTATGCTTTATCTTGGTAGTCCTACTTCAGCCTTTAATTTATCCTCAAAATACTTCAACATCCTTATTGATAAGATTAGTAGCAAAATCTCCAATTAGAGATCTAAATGTCTTTCCACTGCTAACAGAGCTCAACTTTTTTCTTTTGTCCTAAACTCCATCTGTAACATCCCATTCCTATACTAAAGATTAGAAACCTAAAATTCAGTACATGTGAGATCAAAGAGAGATTGAGATAAGTGTAATTTCATGCTCATGCATATTATAGCATACACTCACATGTGAATAGTGGTTCTTGCACATGAAAATAATTGTACATGCATTTATTGACAATTTTTGGGTATAATTGTTTATAAATGTGATTTTATTAAGAATTTGTGGTTTCTATGTGTTGAAAATTAATTTGGAGGGTATATTTAGTGATTTAGAATTTGTGGTGAAATTTAGAAAAATTCCTGAATTTTGGGTAATTTTTGGACTAGAAAAAATGTCAAGTGGCAGAACAATTGGTGAATAGTGATAGAAATAAATGTCAAATGACAGTAGAATTTTTAATTTGTGACATTAAGATTTAATGACTTATGTCATTGAAATTTGGGAGACAATTGGATTAGAAATTAGAGACAAAATAAACTAGTCATTAAAGTGGACCAAATCGAGCCATGGGGAAGAGACATATGGCAAGTGTCACTTGCCACACCATATGTTAATTCATGAATTTATCAAGTGAAAGACCATGTTTTGGGTCTTTCACTTGCAAAACACGACAATGTGTCTCTCATCTCCATCTTCTTCATTTTCTTCATCTTCCTCTCCTTAATAATGACACTCACTTATCCAAGCCTCAAAGTTGCACCTTGCCCTCTTCCATCACTATCAACCTAAATGCTTTGCTACCTTCTTCTTGTTTCTAAAGGAACCTAACCTATTCCACCCTAAAATTTGATAATCGTAGGATGCTTGGAGGGTAGGGTTCTTGGAGACTCTTGAAGAAGCCATGGGTAAATCAAGTAAGTATAAACATCACTCTTCATGAATTGATGAATGAAACATGATTTGATGATAGTTTGTAACACCCCACTCCCGAGTGACCCGAACCCGACATCGTTGGCGATATCCGAGTTCGTGCCCCGTGAGGGTGGCGTGCTACAACAGTCATTTTTTTATGTGCAAAAAGTCACTGTTGCCTAATACCAGTATGCATGACATTTTCCAATTAGTCCTAATCACTCTCGACCTTCGCCACTTTACGATTTTACCCTTCCCGTCGGAGGTGGGATGTTACATAGTTAGAGGTTAATCTCATGAAATGGTGTTTTGAATATGTGGGTGTCGTGAATGGTAAGGAGTGTGTAAATTTCTTGCTTATATATGCTTCATGAGTAATGATTTATAGGGATGTTTTAGAGGTTAAATGATCATGATAAGGAGTTTTGTATATGCTAGAATGTTGGTGAAGAAATGAACATATATAAATGTATATATTGATGCTTTGTTTCATGTAAATGCTAAATAATGGGTTAGGAGTTGTTTATGGATGATTGGTGTTGCATATGATGAGTAAAAAACTATAAGTTATGCTACACATGTTTTTAAGGTGAATTGGTTGTGAAAAGGATGTTTCAATAGGAATTGAAATTTGATGAATAGGCATATGAACATGTCTTGTTTTTGGGTTAATGATAAAATTTGGATCATGCTTTGTTGGTGAATGATATTGAGATAAAATGAAGTTGATAATTAGGAGTAAATGAAGTAGGAAAGGGTGATCTTTGTACAAGTATGTTAGGTGTAAAATCTGGAAAGTTTGAAAATGATAGTCTGGAAAATGTTCACTGAGTATGCTTCAGTATTTTAGCCATAACTTTTTTCTAATCATAAAAATGAGATAATTCTTCATTTTAATTACACTAGACATATATTGCTACATTTTTCATGAAGATATCGAATTCAAATTCTGTCATTAAGAGTTTCTAATTTTGACTTGAAGTTGAGTACTGGGTGTAGGAAAAAGTGTAGAAAAATTGGACACATAATTGGTTTTATTTTGTTTTCTTGATGAATTAATTTGAATCTACTTGGGTGTTTTTGTGATGAAATAAAATGAGTCTAGAGTTAAAGAAAGGGATTAATGTGGTGTTTTGAAATGTGAAAGATCAAGGTGATAGTTAGAAGTGAAATGAAAGTGGAACTGAAGTTGAATATGTGTAGAAAATCAATGATGGACGCATATATATATGTGTGTATGTTGTGTTATTAGTGTTTATGATCAATCATTAGCTATAATTTGATTATGGATGATATTGAGTTGGAATGGAGTTAGAATAATGGATAAATGATGAGCATTGAACTAGAAATGATAGACTAAGCATGAGAAATTGAATGTTGTAAGTAAAGAGTTAGAAATTTGGAAAACATAGAAGGTAATTGGACATATTTTAGTACAAGAGGCATAAATTTTTATGTAGAACTCTGATTGAGGTAATTTAGGTATGTTTTTAAAGCGGACTTCGAGATCTACAACTTTTATGTTGATCTCAAAAAGAGATTTTGATGTCTAGAGGGTCAAATTTGCAAGTTTCTGTAAGCGACCTGTAATGGTTCGTTTAACAGACATGGATGTCAACCTAACAGACATTCGCGGGTCAAGTGAACCTAATTGAGGCTTAAATGGGTCTTAAATTGAACCTATAATGATCCTTCGTTTATGTAACTAATATATGATATGTTTGAAGTGAAAATGAAGGTTATAACTTAGTGAATGAAGGGAATACATCAAAAGACCCAAGGTATGAGTAAAATGGGAATAAAGATATCCATATGATTGTAGCTATGATTCAAAGAAGTAATATGTATTAAGGGATTAATTGTGAATTAGAATTGGATATTATGAGATCATATAAGGTTAGAAAAGAGATGACGAGACATTAAGTTATGATATAAAATAACCAAGTGTTCTTAAGGTGTAAGCTTATGAATAAGCTAGACACATATAAAGGGTAAAGATTGATTGGAGTATTTAGAATGATCATGGACAAATGAAGTGTAAATCTAAGTTCAATTAGAAAATATAAATTATGAAATAGGAATGAGCATAAGATGTGAATGTAGAAAATATACCCGGGATTGTCATTGAGCACATTATACATTACACATATACATATATGTAAAACTGAATGTTTATGTGATTGTGCAATTAATAATGTGTGTGCAATATGTGATTTGCATAATGATGATTCAAGATAGAATGTTCGCATCTAGACGTTTCCAGATCATGGAAGCTAATGCTAATTTGGAGCGTACTGTGAGTAGACCTAGATGGTCTTACTTGATTGTTTGTTTTGTTTATGTTATGAATTGAGTGATTATGAATAATTATGAAGGTGATTTGATTGTTGAATTCCGGACAATGAATGTCCGATAATTATGACATATATGACTGAGATATTGAAGTACTAATTGTACGTGAATATGATTTGATTATTGAATTTTGAAAAATGAAGGTCCGATGATTGTGATATATGAATGAGATATTAAAGTGCTAATTGTATGTGAATGTGACGAACGAAATGCTTCATGACATGAATACATGATCACAAAGTGTTTCTCTACATAAATATTGAAGGTCCGATGATATGTGAAAGTGAATATGTGATCATACGTGCTTGACGAATTTCACTCCATGAATGCATGAAAGATAAAGGCAGTTATAACCAAAGTAGCCAATGTGAAAAGAGCTTTAAGCTCAGTTATGCGCATTAGAGCCTTAGGCTCAACGTTTAATAACCCCAGTATCCCTAATGGATATGAGAAAGTTATTAATGAGCCCATTATCTCCAATAGATACGGGACAGTTATTAATGAGCCCGGTATCCAAAATAGATATGGGACAGTTTAGGCACTCGGTCACAACAAAGTAATCAATGAAAAGTAGATCTCATGTGCATTGCATATGCATGATATGAATGATTATAATGTGTTGAATGTAAAATGTGAAATGATTAATTAAGTGTATGTGATTCAATGTGATTATTAGATAAATGATGTGAATTATGTGTTTTGTGATTGAGTGAGCTATTGATGATGGTCACTCACTGAGTTCGCAAAACTCACCCAAAATTTGCAAATATTTTTCAAGCTTAGAAGAGTACCCCGTTAGACAATCGAGAGTATACCTACTGCATTCAAGTAAATGATAGAGGTCGGGATTAGTTCGCGTATGCATTGTATTTCTTTATTTCCGTACTGAATTGTATATTCCGTAAATTTTTGTATCATATGTGTTTGAACAGTTTGGTATGTAATAACTTTTGAAATTGGAAATGTTTTGTATTTGAATTTGGACCCAAGTGACTAGTGAAATTTTGATGAGTTGTGTACTAGTTGTAACTTTGTGTTTAAAAATGTTTATGAATAAAATAGGCCGACTTGATTATTGATTTCCGCACATACGTGTATTGTTGGAAAAAAATTTGTAATGATCTCGACTGTTTGATTGTTCTAGCATGCTACCCTTGCGGAGTACGTATTCGGATATCACTCAAAATGTCGGGTACATATCTTGCAATAGTGGTGCGCTACACCATCCATGTGTTTTGGGCTGCTCACATTGCCTTTCCCAAAAAGATCATTATGTTCATTAAAAAGTTGTGTAGCAAATTTCTATAGAGTGGAAATGATGATTCTTTTATAAGGGCTAGAATGCAATGAATGGAGGTATGTTTGCCTAAAGATAAAGGAAATTTTGGAATTATGTCTACAAAGATGATGAACACTGTTATGCTTTCTAAAAGATTATAGAGACTAATGATTGACAAGAGAGCTTTAAGGTGCAAATAGGTCAACGAAATTTACATCAAAGATAAAATCATCTGGAGTTTAAAGGTTAAACCATCCTCAACTTTATCTTTAAAAGAAATTATGAAAACTAGAGAATTGCTTAGAAATAATTTTATTTCTCTAATTGGAAATGGGAGGACAACTAGCTTCTGGTTTGATAATCAACTCTCTGTTGGACCCTTATACAACTTACAAGAGATGGAAACTCTTAAACCTTTTATTAGACAAAATATGACAGTTGCTGAAGCTTTGGATGTTAAGCTAATTTTCAAACAAAACTCCAATTCTAGTTCCTTTTAGTCATAAATTAACCAAACTTGCTTCAATTTTGAAGAAGACAACATCATATGGAAGCATATCAAAAATGGAAAATTTACTATTTAATCCTATAGATTGGTTCTCCAAAATCATCTTGGCAAGATTCCTTGGTTCCAACTTGTTTGGTCCAAACACCTAAACCCTCGAGCCTTCCTCGCATCGTTGTTACCTATGAATGATAAACTACTAATAATTGACAAGTTAAGAAATTTTCTCAACATTCCTAATCAATGTATCCTTTGTAAAAGAGTTGAGGCGAGCAATAATCCTCTGTTTTTCCAACGTGAGTTTGTCATAACCATTTGGAAATCACTATTACACAGGTGTTGCATTTATAATGCTCCAAGTGATTAAAATTTTATTAAATTTTGGTCTATTACTATTAAATATCTTAATAGGACAGCTAAATGGTGTTTTTTCTTGGTTCTATCATTCCTTGTCAAAGCGATATGGGATTAAAGGAATACTCATTTTTTTCCATAATAAAAGCTAACCATGGAGTAATTCAACAATGTAACAAGATTCTCCTATAGATCAGATGCTACATTTGTTAGTTTATGCCCTTGCAGCCAATCAGTTAGAGTCAATTTAATGTATGACATTATTATTTAATTAATAACAAGGCATTCTTTATCTTTGTGTATTAATTTAATTACATTTGATGTTTTAATACTAAGGTAAAATCCCTAGAATAGTTACTATGTAATTGAAATTATGAGATTATAATTGTGATATTCAATTTACATTTATGTATTGTTCCTAAATGTTCCTAATTATGGCTTCATCAAGACAGGATATTGTTAAAACAGTAAAACTAGAACATATTATGTTTCTTTCTTATAAAGAAAGTAGTTGAATTCATAAATTAAAGTATGTAGATACTTAAACTAATGTACGGGTAATTATTAAAGAATAAGTCACCGAATTGACCCGACTATGAGAATTTCAAATGGAATATTACTTATGTGTCTGTGGATTTTCTTATAATGATGGTTGTATAATTAATCCTTAGACTTGAGATTACCAAGGTATCTCATGTGGGAATTATTATGTTTTGATGCTACTTATGAATCATCGTAGGATAATTCAATTGGCAGTATTTGGATGCAATATGAACCATACGGAGATAATTAAGTAAGTCGATAAATAATTCATCACTCTAAATTAATTAGAGAGATATCTCTGGCCAAAGTTAATTGACAGTTGAAAAGGTGTTTTCAAATTTCAATTATAAATCAATTACTAATTAGCAAGAACGAATATGATTGGAAAAAAAGAATAGACTTGTATCCATACTCTATTCAATTGAAACATTGGATAGCGAAAGGATTAAATTATACATCATAATCATGCATGGGCAAGTTAAGTAAAACCACTTTGACATTCATGATATTTGAGTGATCATGACATATTGCTAGACGCTAATCATGATCTATGATTATAAATTATTTTATGGGTCAGATATTAAAGAGCAACTTGTGAAGAAAAATTAATTTTAATTAAGTTGGACTTAATTATAAAGCTTATGAAACTTTAACGATCAAATATGAAATGTTTGATTTTATTAAAATTAAATTGATTATAATTAGAGTATGACTTTAATTCTAATTAAGGAATTTAATTTTAATAAAAATTACAAAAAAACCCTAATTTTTTCTATAAATAGGAATAAGCATTAGGGAGCTAGCACTCCTGCTTATTTCCTCTCAAACGTTGAAAAGCTACTTTTTGGATACCATTAGAAACTGGATGATTGAACAACTTGTAGTTAACATAGTGAAAGTTTTTTCAAAGGATTTCGACATAAATGTAAATAAGGTACGGTTTCTTAAGATTTGTATATGTGTTTTATTCAAGTTATTCAATTATCAAAATCCGAATTGAAACTGTAAAATTTTGTTTTCCTTTGTGCCCATTATTTGATCACAGTTGGTTTTCAACAATATTAGGATGTATAAATCCAATTTTCTTAATGGTGATTATTGTAACAAATTATGGAATGTGTAATTTGTAATTGATCCAAATTCTAGGAAGGTTGAACTTGGTTTTTACTTAGGATGTCTTCATCCTGGCAAACCCTTGTATAGCTCTCTGTACCTTTGTTTTGGTACCTTTTAATTACTTTTAATGGCCTAATTCATTATTATTTTCTATTTAAAACAATCAGGCATAGTTGACTACGCCCACAATATATGTTTCATATTGCAAAATAGTGGATAACATCAACAAAACAGCATATATCAATGTACGACTGCACGTACTCAACTTCCCTGACATATGATATTATATGTATATTTTTTAATGGAGATATTATATGTATATCAATTTATAGTTATATATGAGGAAGAAAGTAGAATTTATAGTATTATAACACAAATTTTGAAGCCAAGTCGTCTCAGAAGTTCCAACTCGTATCCAAACTAGTTACCTCATTTCCAAATATAGTTTCCTTTCTCTTTTGTCTAGTTATTAACAATTTCTATAGCCACCATTGTTTTAAAAATAAGACTGAATCGATTGGTCGGACCAAAGAATCGGTGACCTGAAGCATGAAACAGTCCGATTTAGTCCTTATTTTTTGTGAGTGATTGACCCGTTCATTTTGCGGTCGAACCAGTAAAAACTGCTAAACCGGTGAAAGAAAGAACTGGCCGGTCCATTTAAAATGCCTT
>JANVCL010000214.1:14069898-14088175 GCA_026546855.1 Erythroxylum incrassatum | reverse complement strand
AAGACTAGCTTCGATAATATAATCTCCACGAAGGGATCTATTGTAAAGGGTTCCTTGCTTGTCTCGGTGGAGTGCATCCAAAAGGTTCCAAAGAGGCTCATGCAAAACATGAACACTCGGCACTGCAACCGATCCTAGAGATGCCAAATGATCCGCACAATGGTTCCTCTCTCGAGGCGTATGGTCCAATTGTACGTCTCAGGCACGATGAAGCAAGTCCCGAATACCTAAAACCAAAAAGGAAAACTCAGTCAAATTAAAACGGGAAGACGAAAGAATATTAATGACCTCGAGGGAGACCACTTCTAGAAGCACGCGTCTGTAGCCCCAAACTCAGGCCAATAGCAACCCAGAATACACTCTGTTGAGTTCCGCCAGGAGAGGATTGCCGACGCCAAGCTGTTGTAAAAAATCCCTGCACCAGTGCCCCTGACAGTTGCGAATAAGGTCTCCAGCAGAAGCAATATTAGAGCCCAATTGTACGACCCCATCCGTATTTAGATTGACCCAACCGTCAAGAGGAGGATGCCACCCAACTAACGAGCCCAAAGGTAGACCCTGCGATGGAAAGATCCGATGTTCCAGCGCACTAGCTCGAAGGATCGATTTTGTGTAAGCCATGATGATAGTATGCCTCTTAGCTGGCCAAGTAAAACCTGGCTCAAAAACGCTACGATTCCGCCATTTCCACAAAAACCAACAGACAACCTCAAAAATAGTAACTCACGCGGCCTGAAGGATGGGCATATAGTTATGAAGATTAAAATGGATTGTTTGTCCTGCCGCCTGACAAAAAAAATCCCTTTCGACTAAGGAAACAGGAAATTGGTGCCAGAAGGACTGGACCCGAGGACAATCCCTAAGAACATGAAGGGTCGTTTCCTCCTGGCCACAGGACGTACAGCCCGCCTCCATGGTCAGATGACGGTTCACGCGTTCTTAATTGATAAGCAACTTCTACTTAGTCACCAGCCAGAGAAAAGATCTGATGTGTTGCGGCCCCTCCCAGTTCCAAACGGCCTCCCAGTGGCTGTGGAAAGCTTCACTATTGAAATGCTCAATCAGATCTTTTCTCTGGTTTTAAATCCAAACCATAATTGTTCCTACGGTGATTTAGAGTTAAACTAAACCAACCTGTCCTCGTACCACATTGGCGTAGGTGTTGCACGTGTATGGAAAGAAACTATGGAGACATCAGAAATGGAAGCACTAACCGAGTAAACGCAGTATAGTAATTTGTGGACCAGTATCTTATTGACTATGTGGTAGAACAGTTATGTTTTATTAGTACATTGACAATCTGCAAATAATTATGCCTTATGCGTGCAATACTTAGCCTGCTATTTAAAACCTGTTTAATTAGCCTCTCCTACGCTCCCAAAGACTAACTTCATACACTCCTATGATTTTACAATCGTTTCGGCCCCCGGTACAATTGAAAATGGCAAATCTGGACCAAAAACTCACTTCTACTTCGTTAAATACGAACGCCATTCAAGTTTCAGTACGAGTGCTTGCGAGAAATAAAAGGAAGAATTAGCATTCATTGAAGAAGAAGCACATATGTATCTAATAGTGTATAGGGCATTTCATAATCCTTTACAGCGTGAAATTTTTAATATAATACTAAGAACATCACCCACTCACAACCTGAATTGCGTTACACTAGTTTCCTTGAATTGTCAACTTAATAGCAAATTGTACTACGTCCCTTGTTG
This sequence comes from Erythroxylum incrassatum, assembly GCA_026546855.1. Classification (NCBI taxonomy): domain Eukaryota; kingdom Viridiplantae; phylum Streptophyta; class Magnoliopsida; order Malpighiales; family Erythroxylaceae; genus Erythroxylum; species Erythroxylum incrassatum. The sequence goes on along the minus strand of JANVCL010000214.1, from coordinate 14,086,457 downwards.
CAGATAAGGGCCTACAGGTCATGAAAGAAATGTGACAACGGGATTGATAACCATCTTATTTGTTATACTAGGAATGTATGGGGTACCAGCTAATCTCATTTTAAGAGTATACAGCAGTTATATGATATCCTTGTGGGTGTAAATCACCCCTTTATCGCCGTCCACAATTTGTCCGCTACCTCTTAGAATCCTGCACAACAAAAGATACTGGGTGAGTAGCGTGTGATATTCTGAATGGGAACAAAGGTTTCAATGTATTGAGCAGCGGATTTTATCCTTCCAGACACAATATGTTTGCATATACATCCCCAGAGACAACTGAAGTAAATGAAAGAATGAAGTGGAGAGATATCCTACCATCTTGTAGTTAGCAGTCCTTCAACTCCTACAGGGCCACGAGCATGAATCCTACTTGTACTTATTCCAACCTATACATCCAGCCATCAAAAGAGAAACCAAATGTCAGAGCACGCCTAACTCTTCAATGTAATGATTTGATTAATGAGTTACCTCTGCACCTAATCCAAATCGTGCCCCGTCACAGAATCTTGTGCTAGCATTGTGAAAGACTGCAGCACTGGAAATAAAGAAAATGATGATGTTAGAAAACTTGAATCCACTTGGTGAGTTCATTTGAATATACATTAACCACTGAACTACGAGAGAGGATGCAAGTTGGGTCTCATGTTGAATCTGAAATTGCAAAAAACTAGGAAATCACAAACTTAAGCAGGACAAGAGGTTACTTCTAAGAACAATCTAATACAGCTTGTCAAACTTGAAGCAGGACAAGAAAATGGCTTCCAAGCACGATCTAATAGAGTACCTGTCAACTTGACGCAGGAAAACCTCTGCAACATCTTGATCGTCTGTTATAATGCAATCAGTATGTGCACTGCCCACGAAGAGAGAGAAATGATACACCACGCACAATATCGTCTACAAAACTCTAAATTTCTTTAAGGTACAGAATCATTTTCTGCCAAAAGGGAAGGAACAAGCAAACCTTCCATATTCATGTATATGATCAATGGCACCATGCACGTCGTTGACAATTTCAATAGTGCAAGCCATAGAATTGTACTCATGATGAAGAGAATGTGCCTGTGGAATGCTCAACTTCTTAGCTGCCTTTGGTCCACCATATAGAGTAACACCTGGAATCAAGGAACAAGTTAGATTCTAAAATCAATCTCCAAGGTCTTTACATTATAACCAATTGAGACACGATTAAAAAAAATGATTGTATTGGATAAAGACCATAAAAACTAGGATTACTAACAAAATCAAAAGTAAAATATTTCATGTGATTAACTGGGTAATAAGATGAGAACTCAATTTTTTGAGATTTTAAATAAACGCATATAAAACCCAATTGCGTTACAAGCTAATCACAATCTACCTGATAAAGACATACAAATACTTCCTATTTCTGGCATTAATACAACCAAGTAGCTCTCTAGCAATGAAAAGGGTTACCACGTGCTCTTTAAGTGCAGCCCTATAAAATGATCCAATCAGATTCAGATGATTTTTCCTTATATGAACCCGAGAGAATGCTTTTTACGATCGTCAAATTTGCAAGCCAGGATTGTAGTGAAGCTTATTACTACTCAATATGATTCTCATGTTGGCAACAAGTTTATTATTATTATTAATCAAAATGACTATCATGTTGGCAATAAGTTGATTAACTGTCTGCCATCAAGCTCACCAAATTCGTACCTCTTTGAGTTTACTAAAAGCGTGGTCAAACATAAGATCATCAATAAAAAGAAAATGCCTTGTTGAACAGCCTACCTTCAGTGCGCATATCAACTATAAGATCAGTCAGTCCGGCAGTCCCCACTAAATCCTTGTGCACTAGAAGTGTTTCCTGTTTACAGAAAAATAATTAATCTTAGACCAGACATATGGACAAGGAAAAACAAAGTTATTCCACACTCGAACATGATTGTGGAAACAATGGAAGTATGAGAAGGGAAAAACAATGCCAACTACATAATATTGAGCAAGTCATTACCATTGCATTACAAGCTGCTGGATAATCTATCTTTGAATCCAGGATAATGTGCTTTGCCATATCAAAATTAGCAGATTTGTCAACATATACGTGGCAAATTCCATCTGCATAACATGAAATGCAACTTTAGTAGAAAAGCAGTACAATAATTAAGGAGTTGAACAAATGACAAGGACTCCGGAAATGATTTATCTCACCAGCATGACCCATTACTGGAATTTTAGTTGACTCCTTAATCTGAGAAACAAGTTTATTGCTGCCTCTTGGGATCACTAGATCAATCACATCATCAAGCTGGTACATGAAAAACAATGTTGAGCTCAAACTTTAGTTTTGGGATAGCATTCCTCTTGAAGCAAAGAAATTTGAGAAATTTGAAAGTCAGTCATCACTTGAAGGTTCACTTCACCTTAAGCAAATCAGGAATTTCATCCCTTGAAGTCACTAGTCCAATAAGTTTTCTCCCTACAGTATTTGGGATGGCTTCAGTGATAACCTACAATAATATTTTGAAGGCATAAGAACATTAAGTCATACATGAATAAAAGCAATGATGATTTTTTTCGAAAAGTAATTCACGCATTATAAAGAATTTTACCTTGTGCAGAATAGCATTAGACCTCACGGCTTCCTTTCCCCCTTTCAAGAGAATAGCATTTCCGCTACGAATTGCCAAAGAAGCAATCTGTTCAAACATGAAAAGAAGCTATAAATGGAAAAACAAAAAACAAGTATGCATTTTAATTCTGTTCAGAGTGAGTGTCAACTACAGAAAATAATTTACACAATTTAGCTATCCTCATCAGAAGACCAATAAGTAAGGTGAAGAAAACATTAAATGCACAAAAACAAAAAAGCAGTGTTTGAATACCTGTACTAAAGCCTCAGGTCGAGCCTCAAAAACTATCAGGAGAACGCCTAAAGGAGACGATGTCTTTTCCAAGAGGAGTCCATCAGCAAGCTGGATGCATAGAAGACATCATAAACACCAGAGAGTAGTCATCAATTTGCAATATTGATATTCTTCTTAACTAGACATCAGGGAAAATAGTTAACTATATTCTAGAAGCTGGAAATTTAAACCAAAACTGCAAATTTTCTGTTTGAACCATTGAAAGTGAAAAGTGATAAGATCCCCAAAAATGTGCACGAACACTGGGGAAACTGCAAATACATTTTCCTCACCTCAGTCCTTTTCAGAACACGGCCAATTGGGTCTTCCATATTGGCAAGCACACGGACTGAATTTGCTAGACTTTTAATCTGCAAAGATCACAAAAGGCATAATTTAAAGATAAAGTTTCAGCAAAAAGTGTGCCTCTCTAAAACGTAAAGTTGAAAAGCAGAAAACTTAGAATAAACCAGAATAGCTTGCCTTTCCAGGCTTTAAAGCCAGCCGAGCTATCAAAGATTTTGCCATTCCAGCTGCCTCTGCAGCAGCAAGATCAGCTTCATTTTCTGCCTTGATGTAATTTTCATTGGCCTCAATGGCATCAGCAATTCCCAGCAATATTTTCTTCCTATCTTCAGAGGATAATGCCTAGTGTACATAAAATAGTAAGTTATAACGCTGCTAAAACATCTAGTAAGCCAAAACACAATAACAGTAAGGGATATCTCAATTCCCAAGGGGTAAAAATTCCTTCACTAAATACAGACTTGCAAGAATATTCCTAGGTTATGGTACCTGAAGCCTTCTGGAACTTTCCCTTGCTGCAAGTGCCATCTGACGTGCTCCAAATTCTTTAGCTGAGGTCCACAGATGTGCATCGTCGTGAAAGAGGGTGCCAACATCCTCTCCCTGGAGGACTTTAAGAATGTTATTAGGAGCATACCCACTGACAAAGAACAAAAAAGAAAAGACTTAAGAAACTAATGCTCAATTTTATCAGTTCTTAACAAATAAAGATCAAATGGGATTGGCATGGCACATAAAAAGGACCTCTGGAAATTTAGATTTTTCTATACTTATCCATGCATAAAGTCAGGCATGAAAATATACCTGGTTATGACAACAGGGACACCAACACTAGCTGCATTGACAGCTGCTTTTACCTTAGCTATCATTCCTCCTCTTCCCACTCTAGACTTGTCTCCAAAAGTGATCTCAGACGGATGTTTTTCTTTGATGTATGTCCGAATCAGCTTTGAGCGAGGGTCACTTGGAGGGCCACTATAAAGGCCCTCGACATCACTCAAAAGAACAAGAAGATCAGCTTTAATCTCCAAGGCCAGCAACGCAGCCAAACTGTCATTATCCCAAAATATCCCAGAAGAATCCTGCAGTGAGTGTTCAATGCGAAATTATAATTCATAGAGGGAAACCGGATTGGTGGTTGGATAGAAATATTTATCGAAACTGCATGGGTAGCATTAATAGAAATAGTCATTTGATAAAAAGAAAATTTGAAGTATTTAGGCAACCCACACAATTGGAAAGATGAGTTACACACCTCATATGGAGCTTTCCTTGTACTCACTGCGTCATTTTCATTGAATATTGGAACAACCCTCAAATCTAACAGCGACTTTACAGTCTCACTAAGTTGTCTTCTAAAATCTTTATCTCTAAAATCATGATCAGTCACAAGAAGCTGCGCCGATGATACATCCAACTGAATCAATAAAAAGCTTCAGTTTATAACAAGTCATAATTGAATATTTCAGGGGAAAGCATTCCTGGTAGGTAGAGAGAGAACGGTGGCAAGATATTAAGTACCTGACTAAACAATGTATCATATAAAGCCATGAGACTATTTTGACCAACAGCTGCACAAGCCTTCCCGTCAGGATCCATTAGTGGTTTTTGGAGATCAGCAAAGCTGAAAATACAAATTATTCATCACAATTTTAATCACAAAAACTTGCTTAAAGAACAAAGGAACATCTTTTCATATAGAACCTGGAGTTATATGAATCTTAATGCCATGATTTGATACTCATTCCAAGAAGTATACCAGTTTTTTAAATCATTTAACAAAGGTTTATTCAACAATGCAATCAGTCGCAAACTGTCCCATTGTGGCTTTGTATCTAAGTAAGTTTTCCCCAGAATAAGACCTTGCCCAATTCCAACAGATCACAGAACTAAAGAAAGAACCTTGTGTTAACTAATTTCCGGTACTTGAGCCTCTGACGACCGAGGCCAACTGCACCTGATGACACCACAATAACTTCATAACCTTCAGAGTTCAGTTCTTTAATCTGCATGTCGAAATTCACAAATTTAAGGATCAAAGAAAACCGTACAATGGGGTTGCATATGCAAACCCAGATAGTTTTACCTGCTCACAAAGGGATCCTAATCTCCCAACAGCCAATCTGCCATCACTCCTAGTGACAATAGCAGTCCCAACCTTCAATAATGGAATAGTCCATTGTCAATAAATCGCCAGAACAATACCTACACATATCAATCTTGTCCAATACCTACGGGTTTCGAGAAAGAAAAGAAATGGATAATCCTCAAAAAGTTCAAAACTTTGACACGTTCCTACCGCCATACAGGGAATCCATAAAGAAAACAAGGGCGGCGGGCAAGCAATATTAGAGGCAAACACACTACAACTGCACACATAATTTTCAGTGATATGCACTGATACTCAAGACAGCACTCCAAACTTATGCCATTGCTTTAAATTAGACAAAAGAAGCCACCCAGAGAAGTTAAACAAAAAGAGACTGGCACATAATAACTAAGTAAAAAGCTTAAAGGGTAGTTTAAACAAAAAGAGATTGGCACATAATAACTAAGTAAAAAGCTTAAAGGTTAGAAGAAAAGAGAGACCTTGATAACAATACGCTTAACGTCGTTGACAAAGCCGCGAGGAGAGTCATAGCCGTTCATGTTGAAAGTCGAACCCAAAAGGGTCGAGTCCACACTGTTGTGAAAACTTACGCAGCGACTCGGCCGAGAGAGAGAGAGTGAAGCTGATTAAGTTAACCGGTGACGTGAGACGTAGAAGAAAGGGAGATATATATATAGAGGGCGAAGCACAGACAATAGATGCGAGGAAAAGAGAGCGTAGTTTGTATTCACACCAAAAAAAACAACAGAAGGCCAATGATAGTGTGCGACGTCCAATGTTATGCTTGTAACGTGGAGGCTGGTTGTTGGTTTTCTCTTTTTCGATGGTTTATTGGGATACGAACGAAATAGCAAAGTTAAATCAAACCACATTACACTTGGCGGCTATTTGAACGTACGTACATCTGTTCCTTGTCTAACCTCCTTCATATTCTCCCGAACGAAATGGTCAAGTGGATCTCTCATGATGATCATTTATAAAATTTGGTGGTTTCATGAATCATTCATACAAATCTAAACAAATATCGGATTATTATGAACATGTATCTTCATGATTGATGCTTATCAACATAATCAATCCTCACATTTCATCCCTTCTATTATGGTAATACGTCTGTTAATTTTCTCATGAAGAACTCTTCAATTTTTTTTTCTGTTTATTTTATAGAAACTGATGGACTGATCCTGTGTGCGGTCGGAGGGCAAGACACGAGTCCACCTTCAATCCTGGGTGATCAGAATAAATACCCAAAATTTTCGTTTCTATGGCCCACAAGCACAATTGACTAGGGAGCAACTCTGACACGCTTCCACTATCAGACGAAATTAATAAATATATAAGCCATTGTTCCAGGTACAAATCATCCGCGCCTCCCTCTACCACCACTACCAGCACCACCCCTATTTATTTTACTGTCTTTTAGACGACTACAATACTACAATTACTATGTACTACGTCCTTACGAACCCCAACATAGTTTAGTGGACTGCGACGCCCAAACCCCACCCACTTTGATTGCGAACAAAACAAATCCACTCATCCCTGTATCCATCAACGCACTACACCTCACGATGGTTGCAAGGAAAGCGCAATTTTTGTTTGTAAAGAAGATATGCATTCTATGAATGAGTTTAGTCAAAAAGTGAAAGATATATATCACAGATTGTGTCTTCTTTCCTTTATCTCTCTCCCTCACGGGTTGAAAGAGGGGGTGGGGAGGTGTTCAATCTAAAATGTAAATGATGCCATCTAAAATGTAAATGATTCTTGGGATGAGGTTCACTCTATAATGTAAATGATGCCATTTAAATAAAAAAAGTAATTAAATTAAATATTTCAGTCTAATTGGATTAATCTTAAACTTCTAAGATCCCACTTCAAGAGTTTTAAAAGAGGTAAATTTAGAACTTTAAGATTTCTTATATTCTTACATATAGCTTGAACATTTTTATGCACAAAAAATTGTCACATACTTGATTGGTCAATTATTGATTAATCACTAATCCTGCTCTAGCCGTACTTAAATTTTATAATATCCTCAACTCTTACATTACCGCTAGAAATGAAGCACCTATAATTAATCTAATCAAAAAACTTTGCCGAAAAAATTAGAGAATTATCAAAAAAAAATCATTTTTTTTAATGAAAAACCCGTGACTCAATTCAAGACCTTGTAAAATAGAGCGTCAACTTGTTTCCTTTCCTGGCTAATTTGTCTACGGGGCAAACTGCCAATTTGGTGGGAATGGGATGGGGTGAGTGTCACTTGCTGAACAGCCACGAACTTCCACAGCTCCCCTCCAATAATTGCATAAAGGACAGGTGTCATATTTTCAAAGCAAGAACACACAGTCGTGTATTAACAGGCTTGCTTTCAGCTTCGTCTGTCTGGCTCTGTGCAAAGGGAGGCATGTGGCTCCTCAACCCTTATCTAAGCCGTTACAAGGCGGAGTTTTTTAAGTCACAAACTCCTTACGAGTAGATAGTTCATTGGTCTACAATATGGACAACCAGAATTTTTTTTTTGTTTTTGAAGAAGACAACCAGAGCACGATACACCACTCTTTATCTCCGTTACCTTCCAACTTCACCAAATAAACCAGACGTCGAGATTGGATATGAAGAATGGCGATAAATACTCAATTATATATTTTATTGCTATTCACGATAGAACTGTCGTCGTTCATCACATGTTCTATTCGTCACATTACTTTCACATGCTCTTACGGTCACATTACTTCGTGTTAACGCAACATTCAGTGGACAAGGGAAAGCCAGAGGACTTTTACAGCACAAACGCAACATTTAGGCCGTTCCATTTTTATTTTTTTTTGTTTTTGATATCTGTTTCTTTTTTTAGTTGAACATAAACATATTTTGGTTGAAATTTACAATATAAAAATTACAAATAAAAACATGTTTAATTGAGATTTCTAATAAAAAATTAAAAATAAAAAAATTTTGGTTTATTATTATTATTATTAATAAGTTATTCTTCTGCTTATTATTATTATTTTTTAATAAGTTATTATTATGATTATTAATTTTATTATTATTATTGTTATTATTATTATTATTAAGCTATTCTTATTATTATTAATTTTATTAATTCATTAATTATTATTATTAAGTTACTCTTATTATTATTAATTTTATTAATTTTTATTAATTTTTAATTTTTAATAAGTTATTCTTCTTATTATTAATTTTTAAAAAGTTATTATTATGATTATTAATTTATTATTATTATTATTAAGTTATTCTTATTGTTATTAATTAATTAATTAATTAATTAATTATTAATAAGTTATTATTATTATTGGTATTATTATTATTATTATTAAGTTATTATTATTATTATTTATTAATATTATTTATGTATTTTTATTTTTATTTTTATTAATTATTGTTATAAATTTTCTACTTACTATTATTAATTTTATTATATCAAATTAATTATCTTATTATTATTATTAATTATTAATTATTAATAATTAATTATTATTATAAATTTTGTACTTTTATTATTATTATTATTATTAATCGAGATAGATAATAGGGATATGTTATTTTTCTGTTGAAGAAAACATGTTGTCAAAATTTAGAGAAACGATGTTTTCTGATTTATGTAAAACTGTTGTGATTTTTTTATTTTTAAAAACAAAAAATTACAACAGAGTAAACAAAACACGTTTTACTTACTTGTTTTTCTTTTTACAAAAACGGCAACAAAAAACGGAAACAAACAGCTCCTAATGGTTCTGGCCATTTCACAACAACAGATTTTCAAGATTAATCCTGGATCAAATGCCAAACTGCCAGCAGAATGAAGATGATATAATTTAGTGGACAACTGACAATTCTGGGATTTTTAGCACAAAGAAATGTAATGCTCTAATGCAGGAAGACAAAACACGAGGGTTGAATGGGAGAAACAGAATAACTAACTTATAATTTAAGATAACCTATTTATTAAAAAGTTGTTGTATTTGTTAGATAAAGACAGCAAAATTTGGTAAATTAGAGGTTTGGATTCTGGAAGTTTATAAATTTTTATGAAATCACACGGGCCGGGTCGTCTGAGCTAAAAACAACCCGGTTGAGATATGTAGGTATAGTCTGCGAATAAAAAATAAAAGAAGAATACAACTAACTGAACCTTGAAAACGTCGAAAAATATAATAATATTAAAAAAGAAATAAAAAAAAACGGATTCAACAATCTTGGCCACGCGGGAAGATGAGAGACATTTCTGGAACCATCTTGAGTTGGTCTAAGTTTTGGAAGTCTCTAGACTCTAGACAGCGTAACCTCACTATAAATATAATTCCTCGCTTCGTCACGAAGTAAGAACGTAGCTCGCGATTTCTCAGTCTCTGCAACTGATATCAAAGATCTGACTTTACTGGTCTGCTGGTGACGAATGGAGGACGATTTCGAGTTTCCAACTGAGAGCAACATGGAGGATGCTGACATGGATGTGCCGGAGGTGGATGATGACACAGTGGCTCCGGTCCTGAAGGTTGGAGAAGAGAAGGATATTGGGAAGAATGGGCTAAAGAAGAAGCTGGTTAAGGAGGGTCAAGGATGGGAGACTCCTAGTTCTGGCGACGAAGTTGAAGGTACGCTTTTTGAATTGCTTTGTATTTGTTCTGTTATACTTTACGAGATCCGACTGGATTCTGATTTGTGATTCTGATGTGAATGGCAGTGCATTATACTGGGACTCTACTTGATGGGACTCAGTTCGATTCAAGTCGTGATAGGGGGACACCTTTCAAGTTTAAGCTGGGGCAAGGTACTGACATCATTTCATTAATTTCTGCGTGCTTTAGTTATCCTATTGAAGAAGAATTAATGTTGTTTGTTCGTCGTTTGTTCTACCTTATGCTGGATTGGATCTGAGGTTTTCAGATTTGTTCGATGCTGATTATACCCTGTTAGTATTTTAGGTAACAGAGGCAGCGTCCATTAATACTGGATCCTTCTAAGGTTTTGTGTTTTTGTATTTTTATCTATAATTGACCATGCGATGTTGGTGTTAAATAATTTTTTACATCGGTTGAATGGGAGAGATTTGGTTATTTCCTCAGTGTCCACGGATATTGCTTGATCCGTATGTACATGTAACTGCAGGGCAAGTGATCAAAGGATGGGATGAAGGCATCAAGACCATGAAGAAGGGTGAGAATGCCATCTTCACAATTCCCCCAGAATTGGCCTATGGGGAGTCTGGGTCTCCTCCAACTATACCTCCAAATGCTACTCTCCAATTTGATGTGGAGCTTCTATCTTGGACCAGCGTAAAGGATATCTGCAAAGATGGCGGCATTTTCAAGAAAATAATTGTTGAGGGCGAGAAATGGGATAACCCCAAGGATCTAGATGAAGTATTGGGTATGATACTAATTCATTGTCATTATGGATGCACGTAGGACTTGCTGTGTCCATTATGTTCTAACAGTTGTTCATTTATTGTCATCTCAGTTAAGTATGAAGCTAAGCTCGAAGATGGCACGGTAGTCTCGAAGTCTGACGGGGTTGAGTTTACAGTCGAAGACGGTTTGTCTTTGTTCCTACTGGTTGTGTTCGTTATTGTATCTAATACATTAGATAAAATGTGTGACACTTATTCCTTTTCCATGTTCAGTTTTCTTTTGTCCGGCCTTGACAAAAGCTGTGAAAACAATGAAGAAAGGAGAGAAAGCTCGGCTGACGGTGAAACCGCAATGTAAGCAGATCTCCAATGACGGGAAGGTGTTTTTATATCGATGTGAGAAATGGATATGTGATGACTCATCTGTTGGGTATTGCTGCAGATGGATTTGGAGAAAGTGGGAGGTCATCAGTCGGTGATGAAGTTGCTATCCCACCAAATGCAACCCTTGAAATAGAGCTTGAGTTGGTTTCTTGGAAGGCTGTTTCTGATGTTACCAAGGATAAGAAGGTCATGAAGAAGATCCTGAAGGAGGGAGAAGGATATGAGCGGCCAAATGATGGGACAGTTGTTCAAGGTGATCTTTTGATGTCCTTTGTGGAAGATTTGTATTAGTTGCCTTGGTTTCTAATTGGAAACATTACTCACGACGTTTGCCACTCTCCAGTAAAACTTATTGGGAAGCTGCACGATGGTACAATCTTTGTAAGGAAAGGTCACGATGAGGAGCCACCACTCGAGTTCAAGATGGATGAGGGTAATGAATAATATTCCATGAGAATTTCTGATCATTCAATTTTCACTTAATTGTTATCACTGACCTTCATCAAGCCTTCTAGTTCTGTATTATATTGCTACTAATCCTGTGAAATGATGCAGAACAAGTAATTGATGGGCTTGATAAAGCAGCGAAGACAATGAAGAAAGGGGAAGTTGCACTAATAACAATTAAGCCAGAGTATGCATTTGGACAATCTGCATCGCAGCAGGAGTTGGCCGTTGTTCCTGCCAATTCAACGGTGTATTACGAAGTTGAGATGATTTCATTCACTAAGGTCAGAGTTGTGCACATATTCATGTTCCTATGTTTCCCAGCTTATCTAAGACACGGCGATGATAAAATTCTAATCATTGCTGCAGGAGAAAGATTCATGGGACATGAATACCCAAGAGAAAATTGAAGCAGCCTCGAAGAAGAAGGAGGAAGGTAATGTGCTATTCAAGACTGGCAAATATGAAAGAGCATCAAAGAGATATGAGAAGGTAGATCGTAGCCGTAATATCCTTTTTCACAGTTTTTGTTTATTATTTATTTGTTTAATTTTTAATTTTGTTTGTTTAGATAGCTCCATGTAGTTCTGTCTGTATCGAACAAATCGATAAACGCTTATCTGTGGTCTGATAGGCTGTAAATTTAATCGAGTACGATTCCTCCTTTAGTGATGAGGAGAAACAGCAGAGCAAGACTCTGAAAATTAGTTGCAAACTTAACAACGCAGCATGCAAGTTGAAGTTGAAGGATTTTAAGGAGGCAGAGAAGCTCTGTACTAAGGTATGATCTTTCTGGACCTGTGCAGTGATAAGAAACAAACAAGTCTTGCTTGTATTTTGTGTCTAGCATTATACCGTGTTTTAAAAATTACAGATGAGATTTAAATGAACGGTCTAGTTAGTATTACGTGTTATTAAGTAAAAATTAAAAAGCTAAAAATATAAAAATGGTTGAGAAAGATTATTTTAATTAAAAATTTATTAAATAAACAACTAATTGGTTCAAGTTATTTTATGAAAATTGTTGATTAGTTTTAATAATTAATTAAAAATTGAATAAAAAATTTGATGACGGAAGAAATTGATTGAATTGTTTTTTTTTTCTTTTAATCATTTGCGATGTAGGTACTGGAGCTTGAGAGCAGGAATGTGAAAGCATTGTATAGAAGGGCTCAAGCATATATTCAACTTGTGGATCTTGATTTAGCTGAAATAGACATCAAGAAGGCACTTGAGATTGACCCTGATAACAAGTGAGAACCGAGTCTCATGCACGACTAGACTAATCTTTTTCAGTTTGATGTTAACAATAAATTGTTGAATACATGCATGACATTAAAATTAGATTTTTGGATATTTCTGAAATCTCAGGGATGTAAAGTCAGAGTACAGGATTCTGAAGGAGAAAGTCAGGGAATACAACAAGAAGGATGCTCAATTTTATAGCAATATTTTTGCAAAGATGAACAAGTTGGAGCAAACCAAGTCTGATGTAAGTTCCTAGATCTCTAGCTTAGTGGAACGCTTGTTTTCGTCTCTTTGGTAACTGAAGATCCACTGACCTATGCGAGTACAGATCACTGAGGCAAAGAAGGATGCTGTTCCAATGGCCATTGACAGCAAGGCTTAATACAAAGGATTCCTTCCTCTGGGTCTGTTGGGAGTCTTTATCAGCTAGAGCGTAGTTTTGGTCTTGTGATCTGTGGATGAGCAATGAGCGGTGAGAATCGGGAGTGAGTGATTCTGTGATAGTTGTGTTTTGTTACACAAGGATGTGTGTTGAAAGAACCTAATTTCACAAAATGTTAGTCTGCCATTTGCCAGTTTTTAGTGTATTCCCTTGACTAGTTCCCATGCGAATGTTAGATGATGTCCATTAAATAAAAAATGACGTGTGTACCGGTAAGCAGCAAAGGTAACCCGGTGCATGTCATCATTTATGTCATTAGAACATTCCAAATTTCCAATTCTCTTAAGGCATCTTTTGACAATCCTGAAGAAGCTGGTCAGTTACCTAAAACCGAATCCCTTGAATTTTTTGCATTTTGAAGGTCAGAAGGTCTTTAAACATTAAATGCCAGCAGATGTCAATTTGCGTACATACGGAGGATTTGTTATACGAAAGCGAACTTAAAGAAAAAGTATGAAGTGGAGCAAGCTCTATTATGCAGATCAAAGGAACGAGGTTTAATATTTTGATGGAAAATCGAGTCCAGGTCCAATTCTAACTTTAATGGAATAATTATAAAAAAACAAAACAAAAATTAATGTTTTTTTTAATTTTATAGAATGATTAACGCAAATTGTAATGATACGGAAACTTAAATTTGATCTCTACAACTATTGTAGTTGCATTAAATTTGGTGTATACAATTATTGTAGTTGCACAAATGCTAGTATTTACGGAATGACTTAAGAAAATTTTGTAACTTTTACAAAGAGTGTAAAGTAAAAAGTGATAACTCTGTTAAAGTTTAAGTCTATTTATAATAAATTTTAGAGGTCTTAGTAATTTAATTAAAATTAAATTCTGATTTTAATTAAATTTTTATTAAATATTAATTATGCTCAAATTAGATTAATATTTTATATTAAATTTTATTTATTAAATATCTCATATTTAATCATAAGTTTTTCAAACTTTGCAATTAAGCCTAACTTGATTAAATTAACTTTGCTTATTTGAGACCTATTAAATTCTCAAATATGTTGACAGTGATTATAATTTATAATAGAATTATATAAATTAAAACTCCTATAAATTCTATGATTATAAATTATGAATTAAAGATAAATTAAAATCTAGATTTTAGATTTTAATTTATTTTTAATTCACCAATTAAATAATTTATAATCATAGATCAAGATTGGTGTCTAGCAACGTGTCATAATCACTTAAATATTTAAGAATGTCAAATTGATTTTGACTAATCTTTCTGTGTATGATTTTTCTGTATAATTCAATCCTTTTATCATATAATATTACAATTATACATAAAACATGTAATTAATGTCTACTCTTTTGAGTCTAATCATATTAGTTCTCCGCCATTAGCTATCGATTCAATTAATGACATTTATTAATTATTTACAAAATGTCATTCCACTTTGGCCAAAGATTTCCCAAATCAATACTAATCGAAAACAACAGAATATTCTCTCAATTACTTTAGGGTGATGAATCTTACCTTGATCACACAATTACCTTTATATAGTTCATGCTACATCAAATGAAATACCGATTAACTAGCCCATTATTAAATAGGTCAAAACATATCAATCCCTATACAAGATAACTTTGGCGATCTTAAATCAAATGATCAATTCAATCATTATAATGAGAATCTCATAGACATACAAGTGATGTTCCAAATGGATTTATCATATTGGGTTTGTTCACTTGTTGTCTAACAAATACCTGCACATTTGTTTAAGTATCTTCCTAAAGAAAAACATAACGTGTGCTAGTCTTTTTGCGTTTTATTAATATCCAATCTCAATATAATAATGACTAGGAGCAATGTAAATCTCATAATTATAATTTCATTTGCAATGTACAATTATGTCATGAACTTTATCATATACATCTAAATATGTATAAGATAAATAATAATTTTAAATAAATATCACTAAACTATAACCAAAGCGATTGACTATAGGGCATAAACTAACAAGCTCCCACTTATACTAAGCCAATCGTTTAAGTATCTCATACCATATCATCATATGACGATTATTTTATTGTTGGAACAGTGGATTAATAAGAGAATTCTACACGATTCTTTATAGTGAGCACTTGCTTAAATCTTACGGCTTTCATCTTAATTATCATCATAATTAAGAAAATTGCCTAAATACATAGTTGGATCTTTGATGAAACTTTAACTCCTTTGGCTTACGTAATGGCTTTAATGTTCCACAGTACATTACTGTTTTAAACAATGCAAAGAAACTATATCAATTTCATTAAAGAACTTGTTGATCCAATTAATCATTTCCACTAAATAAAAATTGTATTATGACTTAATTAGTAACCATTGCTATATTAGAACCTTTCCAATCTTAAAGATTTGTTATAAGTAAATGAACCTTAATTAGGATTTACTTTCAAAGTTGTATCCTTATCATCTTGAACTCAAATATCAACTCATACATAGAATAATAGATATCTTTAATACTTCATAAGTATCTAATATCTCAAATACTAAACATCTTTAGTACATTATTTATGTACTTGGAGTTAGAATAGGTAAACAAATTCCAATCTATCTCTATAGATCTACTTCTCTGAATTAAGTTGTTACATTTTCCTATCCAATAAGGGTTGTTCTTGAACAATTATATTTTTAACAATTGAAAGTTAGAATTATTGTTCTCTATGAGCAATATGTCTCCACATACACCAACTAAAAAAGACAAATATACTCCCACTAATCTTTTTGTAGACATGATAAATTCACAATCATCTCCAAAATAAACTTTTTGAATTCATCATGAAAGTGAATCTTTCAAAGTCTCTAAGCCTTTTAACTATATATCAAATATATCAATAAAGGCACTAGTTCCTATTGGAAGTATTGACATGATATTTGTACTTTTCAAATTTCGTCTTTGTAACATCCCATTACCCATGTTGGATCTATAATTGTGAATTATGAAAAATTATGAGAAATTAGGAAAGTGCACATCATGCATAATTAATAGTAACATACACATTTATTTTGCACATTCATATCATTGTATATGCATTAATTGGCATTTCCGGGTAAATTGGTTTATAAATAGAAATTGTGGATTTACTTGAAATGAATTAAATGTAATTTGGCAAATTTTGTCCATTTTGGATATTTTAGAAATTTTTGGTGAATTATTTTTGAGCTGAAAAATTATTTGGAAAGTGTGATTATTATTTCATAATTTTTGGTGAATTTTTGAAAATTTGAGTTATTTTGGACCAATTATATAGTGACATGTGGCGATAATATATATGTTACAAATGGCTGAATAGTTTTGTGACAAG
>JANVCL010000214.1:14054157-14069798 GCA_026546855.1 Erythroxylum incrassatum | reverse complement strand
TTCTACTTACTATTATTAATTTTATTATACCAAATTAATTATCTTATTATTATTATTAATTATTAATTATTAATTATAATTTTGTATTTTTTTATTATTATTATTATTAATCGAAATAGATAATAGAATCTATTATTTTTCTGTTGAAGAAAACATGTTGTCAAAATTTAGAGAAACGATGTTTTCTGATTTCTGTAAAACTGTTATGACAAAAATAAAAAATCACAACAGAATAAACCAAACACATTTTACTTACCTGTTTTTTTTTACAAAAACGGTAACAAAAAATATATAAAAAAAAACGAAAACAAACAAGCCTTAGTGGACCAGGGAAAGCCAGAGGATTTTTACGGCACAGAACGTATGATCAATGTAAACGAGAAACCAAGTTGTTGCTCGGCCACAGAAATTACTCAAGTGTAAGAGTCGCTACATTCGATCATTGTCCATTTACACACGTCATTCAAATACCAAAATCAAAAAGTTTTCTTTTTCCCAATTATCTAACCCCGGGGTCAGAAACAACAGCTCAGTTCACTTGTCTGCATTCTAGTAAAAGAAGTATATTTCTAACCGCCTCCTTGCCAACTCCGTGCAACGCATCAAGACCATTACTAACTTGACATTCTTTTTATGTTGCCTTATTTCTTTATGCAACCCGATGAGTGTTCTGATGAAGGCATCTTTCTGACAAATTATCGATTGACAATCTCAGAGATCGCTGAGAAATGCCACTAAGAGGTCAAGCAAAGAACCACACCTTGATAAATATCGCTAAAGCCAGCTGCAAACAGAACGATGCAACCAGCACAACCGTAAGATCACTTCCCTCAGCATAAGATTTGAGGTTTGAGGCAACAAAAAAGGCCGAGTCAATTCCTGCACCAAGTATAGTGATCCACCGGAGAATCTCAACTGGAATGACCATCAGAAACTGTAAACAATAAACAATAAATGGGCCTGCATAAGATGACAAGGTCTTTCAAGGAATTCCAAAATGATAAAAGTAACAGACCATTGAACACTTACAGAGGAGAGCACAAAGATGAAGAGAGAATATCCCCACATACACCAAAACTGAATAAGGCTGGCATTTGATCCAAGGTATTGAAGCAAGAAATAAAATGCCAATGGCACCGCAATTGCATACCCATAAATTGAACATGCTGCAACGTTAATATATCCCACATCAAAGCTCCAGGAAGCACTGTTGTCTGTGTTTTTCTGTATGAGGTAAGTGGCACAGTTTCCAAAGGAAGCAAGCACAAATACCAATGTTGTTGAAATCCATACAAGACCATATCTAGCACATAACAGCATTCAATAAAATAGCAGATTAGATAGTTGGACATTAAGGCGTTCTTGCAGACTTCGTAAGACCATATCTAGCACATAACAGCATTCAATAAGATAGCAGATTAGATAGTTGGACATTAAGGCGTTCTTGCAGACTTCGTATAACTAGTGAAACAAAATCATTGTGGTACATCTTGTTTGCAGTTCAACATACTTGTACGGATTGTTGTTTCTACATCATTTCATATCATTGTGTTCAACCTATCAATCTTCTTTGATCAGGAAGGTGCAAGAAAATTTCGTACTGAGATCACAGGCAAGAGGAACACAGAACTGACACTTCAAGGTAGTTATTGCAGTGCATTCATATACTACGGGAAGAAATATCTTCTCAAATCAACATAGATTATCTAAATTGATAGGTGTAAAGGAAACAAGACAGCAGAAAGGAAATAATAGAAAGAGAAAAAAGCAAAAGGCATTGAGGTGGTTGTGAATGGTGATTCTGAACTCACAAATCAGGATTCGCATCAGTCTTGCGGAAAAAATCTCCGCCAATAGGATAGAAAGAGCTCATCAATCTGCTCAGGACGATATCTGTATCTACATTGAAGTACTGCATGTATGATGAAATACTAAAAACCCCCTTCCAGTTGTTTGGTTGCTGTTGCTCAAATCCTTCTGCAAGTATAGGCTGATAGGTTATTAACCATGTACAAATGTTAGTTGCACCATATGAATAAATGCAGCAAATATGAACATACAATAAATTGATGAAAAGATCACGAATTGCAGTTGACATCCAAACATGGGAAACGATTGCACAAGTTAACACATCCAAGGCCCACTACTATTGAAAAATATGAGCTACTATCATGAGATGCCATATATATGCATGAACAAGCGACATTAAATAAGCCTATCAAGCATGCATGAGGTATCAGTTTGTAACAATTAAAGCAGAAATGGCATTTAAGCATTTGGACATACCGCTCTTCTGCTGTCCCCCAAATCCCACACAAAAATAAAAACAAAAAGAATACTACTTTATGAGGAATGAGAAGACTCAATGAAGCAAAATTTGTAAAGAAAACTAGTCCCAAGTAGTGTGAGTAGTCGTCACTTTCAGCTTCCAATTTTCTGTTATGTATCATTGCACCTTTTTCTTGGCTTGTATCATTTTTTATCAACTCATTTCAGGTCAATGTAGTTTTTTCTGTTTTCCCTAGTTCGAGTACAATTACGTATACTAGAACTACAAAAATAGTTGCAAAATGTTCTTAGTGTTCTACGATTCATAAACAAAACACATGACAAAGAGCAATTATACCTACTGGAGTAGAAAGAGTCTGATAACCCCGGCTGTTGCTTCCACCACTACCACTGTTTGGAGGGAATGTTTGCATATTTGCCTCTGGGACTACATTATTCACATGTTAGTATATAAATCTATAAGTACATTGTGAAATCCAACAGAAAACAATGAAACACCTTTTTCTTAAGCAAAAGAAGAAAAGAAATCTTCAAGCATAAGACCTCAAAGTTCCAACCTTGATAGGTCTTGGGGCTATTTTCTTCAGTAACAACAGCCTACACAGAAATTTCAAAAAGAGTACGATTAAATTCGAATTAGTTGGCTCGACGTAACAATTCAGCCATTTAATCATCCAATTTAATTAGTAAAGCAAAATCGATCGAAATCCAGTCTCTTGAAATCAAGAAGCAGTATTAACTCCTCGAAGCAAAAGACAAACTGCCAAATCCGTTAACTCGATCATTCTACTGTTACAATAAAATATCCGAAAACTTGAAACAAAAAAACAGAAATGGTAGCGAAAATGAAGTGATGCTTACAGGTACAGAACCGAGCAAATGGCTGGTAGGAAGATTAGTGAAAGATTCGTCCATGGTCGCAGTGAGATAAGGCAAGAATCAAATCTTCGTATGGAATATTAGAGAAAGATTGAATTCGACTGAGATTGGGAAAGTACTTGAGGGTTCAGAGCCCTAGAGGAGGTTGTTTTTCGTGGTGTAGAAGCAAAAGTGAGAAACAAGGACGAGAGAGAACTCAAAAAGCAAAACAAAACATGATGGTGTTTGATTTCAATTTAATTTTTTGATTTGAATCTGTATTTTTATTATTAATGTCAATGTAACATTAATGTTTCTGATAGACATATTGTGGCTAATATGATTGAATTTCACAATGTAAGAACCAGAAAGCTTAGCCACCACATTGTCATTTAAAGACCAATAAAACTAACAATATGGTATGGTATGTTGGGAACAGATCACCTGTTCCATAATTACTGTGTCAGTGCTGTTTTATTGTATCTAGTCCATATATGTATATGAGATCTATAAAAATATGTGAACCAGATGCAATAAAACAACATTGACACGGCAATTACGGAAGAGGTGATTTCATTTGATGGTATGTTGCTCCACTATCCACTATGCAAATAGCTTTCGTAGGAGAAACAAAATCCTTAGAAGAACACGTAACCATACTTTCCTTTGGCTCACCAGAAAACTTGGCAGAAAGAGCATTAACTTGCAATAGACTAGCAGTACTAGCACTTGGAGAAGTATTGGATTAAAGACATTAGCTTCAAATATTGCTCCATATAAAGGAAAGAAATATTACCACTCAGAGCAACAAAACCTTTCGCTGCACTGATCACAATGTCAGTAGCATTATTGGAACCCATTTCTCCATGGAGATAATTTGGGATGAGTTAGTCAATTTGAGGCCTGTGTCTAAAAGCCTTCTTGTGATTATGGCACTTTCACTTTTATGCAATATTATCATGAACAAGATTGTGTAATTTGTTTTTTGCAAAGTTTGAATGACAATTTTGTTGATGGATCTTTTGCTATCTTTGAATATAGCTTTTGCTAAAGCCTTGCAATATGAAAGGCAGAAAGAATTGATAATTAAGCTATTATTGAATTTAAAGTTCTTTATGCCTATAAAGCAATAGCTATTTCATTGAAAGATTCTTATGCATCTTTTTTCTTCCAATATTTAGAGAGTTATGTAATATGAGTAATCGTAATGCGACTAATTGGGCCTATTGTATATGACCCGAGCCTGAGGCCTGATTAGGCTTGGTTTAGGCTAGTTTTTTAATAAATGATTCCATCAAAATTTTTCTACGAATAATTTGTAGTACAAATATTAATTATTTTTAAAATAATTTAAGAATGATACGAAACACTTTAACTAATTATTTTTTATATTTTAGTGAAATTCTTCATATAAATTTCAAATATAAAATACAAATACATTATGTCAATTATTAATTATATTTGTTAAAAGAAAAAGGTTGTTTAAAATATTTATATCATACTTTGTTATCCTAAAGCTCATTTTCATTAAAAAAAAGTTAATATGTATTATTATATACAAAAAAAATGTTTTGTATCTTTTTAATTTTTCCAACGAAGGCTAACAATATAGACCTTAAGTTATATTTTTAAATATAGTCCTCAATGTTCTAAATTGCTCATTTTTGCCAAATTATCTCAACCCTAATGAAGAACCATATTTATTTTATTTATTAAAATAATACTTCTAAGTCTAATGTCTTGCTTTTGACAAAAAAATAATTAAAATTTATTTGCTTAATTTTTAAAATTAATCTTTAAACTATTATCTTTTTTATTAATTACTATTCTCTTATCTAAGTTTAATAATAAAAAGGTGCTTGGTCTATTCAAAATATGAAAGAATTGAATAATATTAATCATGAGTCTGCCCATGCAACAAGTATTAGGATACTATTATGAAAATCATTTTATTATCAAATCAAAAGATTATCATAGTGCTATATTATCCAAATAAAGAAGAAATAAAAAAGAATTATCAATTATAGTTGAAGAGTGGAGATTGAAGATGAGGTAACAAGCAAAGACAACAGTATAGAGTTTTCGTTGTTAACCTATATAAAACCACGTAAGTACATATTTATATCTTCATTTGTAAAAAACTAAAACAATCAAATGAAAAAATAATAATAAGTTGAGAAGATTAAAAGAAAAGGGCCAGTTAATCATTATAATAATGATCATCAATAATTGGCACCACTTCATTTACATGTTGAAACATTATTATGTAAATATACATGATTATGCAACAATTGTGCTAAATGAATATTCAAAACATGATAATCAACAACTAAATATACCTGCATAGTCAAATATTTATTCAAAGAAATTTTTAGTTAGAAGATTGGTCTTCGTATTGATACCTGTATCTATATAAAAAAACAATATAAGATAATATAATATATGATTGTTAAAATTATGAAGGTAAAAATATATGTATATATATCATAAAGAATATGGTTTACCCTAAATATCTCCATCATCTAACCAATTTTGGGCACATATAAGGGCTTCTATAGTATTAATATGAAGTTGAGCATGATGAGGACTAACTATCCAACTGTCAATACTGAAAGCAAATTTCAAAGAAATAATAGATAATGAAATTGCTAAGAGGTCTCATGTAATTGTTTGCATAATCAGAAAAGCACTTCCATATGTCTTCCATCATAGCAGTACATCGAACTACACATTTTCTACCTTGGTCACAACACCTACCTTTAAATAGTTGTCAAACTCTATCCTACTGTGAGAAGTCCTATCCCTTTTTCTCTAATGAATTATGCAAATTTGGGATTCACAATAGTTTTATAAGTTAAAGTTGAAGCTGAACAAACTCTTATTTGATAATCATTAAACAAATCATATCATAATTGTCTAATGATATCAACATGTTCTTCAAACTGATCACCATACAACTTTTGATAACAAAAATAGAACCCCTCCATCTTATATCTCGGGTCCAAAACAAAAATATTGCCACAGTTTGTATGACCATATACAAATAAGAATTGAGTTTCTCCATCACATGTTATGCCGTAATACAGATCACTTCATTGAAATCAAATATCCAACCAGATAAAGCTCTCTTGATGTCGCACATACTACTAAAACAAATGTTTAAAGTTAGATATTTCATTTGTAAAAATAACTTAAGTAGCATTATATCAAAATTTCCAATTTTATACAAATTGCTTTAGTCAACTCTCATTTCTCTTATGTCGATAAGTAAATATACTAAAAATCTCTTTATCTTACCCTGTTGAACACCTTAACATACTTGGTTTCTGATTATAATATTTTGAATGTTGAATTTCATCTGGTAGGACAATCCAAAACTAACTTTGCTATATACTAAATGCATAGTTATTATGCAATTTCTTTTAAAAATTTTAATCTTTTAAGTGTTGCACTCTGATACATTATGCTATTCCAAGATCAACTCTACCACTTTCTTTATCATCTCCAACTCATCCTTTATGATAAATTCACTATATGTGTAAAACAACACATATAAAATAACCTCCCACTTATCAACAAGCTCTTAACCTATAACTTGTTCTTTAACTTTTCTATTATAACAAAAGTTCTTTAACTTTTCTATCATCGCGTCATTTTTGCTACAATTTTGAGAGTTATGGTTGAGAGGTTGGTGTCGATATTCGAATCCATTAAGTAATCCATCAACATGGTTGTCAACCTTTCACTAGTATACGATGTTGAAACATAAATAAACCTATCATTCAAAATTGTGAGCAAGAATCAATCATAAAATAATCAATAAATAAATGCTAAAAATATTAAAGAATAAAATTTACCTCAATCGTTGATTCTATAGAGTTAAATTGTTATTATTGCAGTGTGTTGTTATTGCCATATAATACTTCTTTTGGTTGTTAGATATCCATATGTCTAATATAATGGCTACTCATTAGTAAATACTCAATAACATCTTTAATATTTCTTTATTTTGATAGTTGTAAATAATAAAATGTCTTTCTTTATGGTATTCTAAGTTGGGATCTTAAAGAAGCTAGAGTAAGGTAAGCACCATCTTGAAGTTTTTGTTATCAACAATGGAAATTAACTATTCATCACCAATGATCATCTTAGATATAAAAAATTTGTTTCTTGTTGTAATAGCTTATGGCTGTCATTTCATTCTTCTTTCTTATTAGGCTAGGGGTAAAACATATTGGGTTAATTACAAAACAAGTCTCAAACTTTACTCAATTTTATAATTATGGTCTGAACTTTAAAAAGTGACAATTAAATACTCGAAATTTCAATTTTTTAAAATCTTGCTCAACGTAAATATTTTCAGTAACGTTGCTCACTTGGCAAGCCACGTCAGACATAAATTTAAAAACAAAAGATCACGTTTAAGGATCTATACGTGATGTGGCCTCATATAAGAAATTAGATACTTAAAGTTTCAATTTTTTTTAAATCTTGCTTAACGTAAATATTTTCAGTGTCACGTCAGACATAAATTTAAAAACAAAAGATCACATTTAGGGATCTATAGCTGAGGTGGCCCCATATAAGACCATACAAAATACAACCTTATATAGGACCATCAAAAATACCCCAAGTGTTTCATGGTATTTACAAAATAATAGGGTGAATTCTTTGGACTGTCTATTGAGTCACATTAAATATTTCTCGATTTCCATAAAAGGAAACCAATAATTATTTTACATCTTCTTGAGTTTTATCATAAAAATAGTAGCCATGTTAGTTTCTTTTGGTTTTTGTTTAAGTTTAGGACTCTGATTGATTTTTGGGTGTGTTGAGAGAGTGAATTTGTAAAGCGAAGTGAAAGTAAACAAAGGAAGCAGGATGGCAGATCGTGAGGATCGACCAATCCTAGTTTACTCTTTTTTAGAGGCTATTTATAAAGATGGGTCTCAGTTGGAAGAAGCTGAGCTTCAGTTCCAAACTTAAAGTCTAAATTTCAACAAATCTTTGGTCACTCTCTTGAAATTTTTGCACATTCACCAGGTGTTTCTCTTTTTCCATTGCTCTGAAAAATATTGTAACTTTCATTGACACAAAGATTTTTAAATGCTTCTTTGTGTTTTTCATGGAAAAAGGAAGTTTTTTTTTTGTATATGGGTTTGATTCAAAACATTAAAAGAAAAGCTTCTTTTTGGATGTGGAATGAAGTTTATGGGTACAAAAACTAAGCTTTCATTCTAAATGAGTTAGTGATTAAGGAATCTTAATTATGTGTTTCTTTTAACTCTAATTTAAGGTTGTAGGAATTAACGAGTCTTTTATAGATTCACCATTATTTTTATCTTTTAACTGTTAAATGAAATGTCAAGCTGAAAACTATGGCTTTATTTCATCTTTGTCTTTGCTTACTGAAGAAATTTATATGACTAACCTTTTGGCCATAAATGTGATCGAAGGTATTTTTGTTGTACGACAACTCGTTTGGTTGTATTATGGTAATGTCCACCATGCTAAGCACGTGAGGGTTTTGTTCTTATGTTTATGAAGATGAAACAAAATAAAGGTAACCTATAAGGGTAATATATTCTTTCAGTTGAGAATTAAAATCCAGTACTACCATGTTAGCAACATTATTAGAGATATTAACGTCAGGCTAAATTTAAAAAAACGAAAGTTCGAGTATTTAATTTTCACTTTTTAAAGTTTGGGCTATAATTGCAAAATTGAATAAAATTTGAGATATTTTTTATAATTAACTCAATAATATTTTACCTCTTTATACGATCTTCTTTTTGTTACACGACTATATATGTCTCTTCAAATGAGAGGTCTCAACTTTAAAACTCCAGACCAATATACAATACTTACTTCAACCTTTTATACTTAGTCCATTGATCTATTTTTATTAAAGTGATTATAAATATTGCTTCTTATTGAACATGTTCCTGTAACCTAAATTATTTCTTCACTTATTACCGGATTCTCCTCTTCGCTTGCATAATGTTAGTACTGGATTTTAATTCTCAACTGAAAGAATATACTTCCATCTAAAAAATAAACATATATGAGCAAATAAGTTTACATCTTCTTTTATAAAAAAATATTTAACAAAGATAATACATCCAACAATCTAAAAAATGAAAAATGAAACCAATGCAATCTTGAAATTATCATGCCCTTAAGTTATTCTTCAAGATCCTTAAATACATTAAAACATCATTGCTCATGCAAAATGTGTAATCTCATATGCAAATTGATTAATTTGAAATATTAAAGAATAATACTTTATGTTGAATGATATGTGTTTAAATTTTGATTCATTTGATATGCTACATTTAGTGATTAATGCTTTAGAAATGCTTAAGATACTTACTTTGACTCATTTGTGATTTTAGGCACAATTTGGAAGCAAATAAGTTAAAGTGAGTCAAAAGCACAATATATGGGTCATTTTCCAAACATTAATTTTCACTTGTCTTTATGGAGTAAGAAGAAGAAAATTAAAAGATAAGAGGAAGACAAGAAAAATGAAACACAAACAGGAAGAATCATAGAAAGCAATGCACGTGCATGTTTTTGCCATGCAAAAAGGTCAATTTAATGGAGCATAAACCAACAACAATTTAAGCATGAAATGGCAACAGCTGGTAAGGCAAAAGGGCCAAAACGACATTACGCTTGCAGGGTAGATGTCTCGAACACAACGATGTTAGAGTCAAGATATACGTCGTATCCATCATTACTTTGAGGCTCAAGGCGTCCAACAGCTACATCCAATACCATCACCGCTTCCATCACCATGAGGCTTTGTTCTGTTCTTTTTAAATTTAGTTTTTATTTAGCTTTTACTTTAATTTATGTTTCTTCTTTCCATGCATGTTTGTTTGCCTCCTTTTCACATTGAGGATAATGTGTTGTTCAATTGTGGGGAGGGGTTATGTGCTTTGCTTTGAATGTGATTGCATATTATATGATAGTTTGTTAGGTTGCATTTTATGAATCATGTGAATGTGTCAATGACTTAGATGGATTGAAATTGATTTAATTTTGAACATAGTCTGTTAGGCTGAGAAGAGTCATTAGCTCACAAAATTGGTGAATTGGGTTCTTTGGCTAAATATGCAAGTTAATTAGGATTTAGTATGAGTTGTCATCC
This sequence comes from Erythroxylum incrassatum, assembly GCA_026546855.1. Lineage (NCBI taxonomy): Eukaryota > Viridiplantae > Streptophyta > Magnoliopsida > Malpighiales > Erythroxylaceae > Erythroxylum > Erythroxylum incrassatum. The sequence goes on along the minus strand of JANVCL010000214.1, from coordinate 14,059,495 downwards.
TCTAAACTGTCGCATTCATTCATAATTTGAGGTTTTCGATTTAAATAGCTTTGCTAGTATTTTTTCATAGAAACGAGTAGCTAAAGCAACAAGGTAGGCAATAAAAAAATTGTGTTGTTAATTTTAAATAAATTACTATTCCGCTGGCCTTCATGTTATGAATAGAGCTAGTAGCCAGTTGAAAACGTGATGTGGCTTAGTAACCGGATCGACATGCATCACAAAGGTGTGCCTCTACGTCAAAAGGCTATAATGACGTTTCAACCAAACAAAAAAAAATGACTTAGTCGAGTAACCGGATCGACATTCATCACTAGTGTTTGCCACTGAGTAAAAGACTAGGTCCTTGTTTAATAAAAAATAATTTAAAAAAGTTTTTTGTTATAAAACCTACTGAACTTGTAATAGCTTAACTTTTCATGAAAATGTACTTAGGAGTAGTTACAGAGTTTGAATGAACAAAGAATTATTAATGTGTGTGTGTAATTGAAAAGGGTAAATAATTTAACACTTGGATCTGGATTAATATGTATATTTAGTTCAAAGCCCCTATATGTGGATTTTGCATTTTAATGATTTGAAATAACTTAAATGATTGTGCTTAAAATTAAATTTATTTCATAAAGTTGAAGGCATTGTCTTATTACTGCATTGTGTGATGTGTGATTGTTGTTTTGTTTGCTTGAGTACAAGCAAACGTTTAAGTGTGGAGGATGTTGATAAGTGTAACTTGCATCTTGCTTTAGGGCTTAGTTTGATATGTATTTAATTGTTAATTAAATCATTTAGTATGTGTTTAGGTTAGAATTGTATTAGTTTGTTAATTATTTATGTTTTAAGTGTTTTATAGGTTAGTACAACTCTTTGAGCTTAATTATTATATTTTGGAGGTACCTTGATGTGTTTGTTAGTGTTTCATGGTCAACATCGAAGAATAGAGAAGTTTCAGGGACATTCGAGTCGAAACAACGGCCTACGATTGTGGCATAACAGGCCACAATTGTGACAGAAGCACCAGACATGGCCCATGATTGTGGCTTGCGTCGGGCAAACACGTAGACACTCGAAAACATCAAGTTTCGAGGGATTTTCGGACCTTTTAAACCCCAAAAAAATCCTAAGGTTGCTTAGAACACAAAAGGTATTTAAAGAATAAGACAAGGGAGCTTTTGCATCAGCCACTTTTAAAGAAACCCTAGAGAGAATTATTGAGAGATAGAGAAAGAGAAGAAGGAAGAGAGAAGAGAAGAAGCTGACTCGAATTACGTCCCGGATTAGGAGTTTCCCGATGTTGCTACCTCCCGTCGCCTGTTCAATTTCATATTTCCTACTATTTTTAGTTTTATTATTATATAGAATTGAAATAACAGTTTATGATAGGATTTTTGGATGTTGATGATGTTCTAAACTCACCTTCGGAATTTTATCTTTGATTTAATGAAATCTAATTCCTTATGTGTTATTTGGATTTATTGTGGTTTAATTATGGACATACATAATTTGATAATAAGCTCAGAGGGTGAATCAATTGAAAAATAATTAAATTGGGCTAACGAGAGTTAGGTGATTTAATATAACAAGAATTAAATCAAATCTTGCATAGGTTTTCGATAGTTTATTAGACAACTTCATATCTAATTATGGTTTTTGATATATTGTTAATTGAGAAATTGTAACTTCCATAATCTGATTATGGTTTATAAATTAGGGTTAATAGTTATAACTTGAGAAAAAGTAATCAACCCTAGGATCGTCTAAAACCAATAATCCAGTAATTCATAATCGATTTTGTTAGCTTTAAAGATAGGTAAAATTCCTTTTCTCTCAATTGTTAATTCCGTAGTTAATTCTTGAGTGTGTGTTGCAACAGCTAAATTGTTAATATTTTCGTGATTGATTCTTGAATCGATTTGGTTGATTGAATTGAATTCTTGTTTTAGTTTCGTTACATTTTGAATTTATGCAATTTGTTTTGGCCTTATATTTTAGGACTAGATTATCCATCCTTATGGGATCGACATTTTAGGTACTACATAAATGACCAGTGCATTTGTAGATTTTCAAGGTTAATCAATTAAAAATTACACACACCGAAAGAACCTGATCAACAGACAAGTCCAAAGTTGATTTTATTTCTTCTTTACCTTACCCCTCTACTGTGAGGGAAGTGCATCCTTTTCTTGGGCATGAAGGTTTTTATTGAAGCTTCATTAAGGACTTTTCGAAGATAGCCGCACCACTATGCAAGCTTCTTCAACAAGATGTCTCCTTTGAGTTCAACAAGAAGTGCAAGGAAGCATTCAACAAACTTAAGGAGCTTCTGACATCCCCACCGGTGATTCAACCGCCAGATTGGAACCTCCCTTTCGAGATCATGTGTCATGCAAGTGATTATGCAATGGGGCAGTTCTAGGACAAAGAGTGGGGAAAAGTTTTGCAGGCCATCTACTATACTTCAAAGACTCTAAACCCAACTCATTTGAATTATTCCACTACTCAAAAGGAACTGTTATTTGTGGTTTTTGCTTTGGAAAAATTTCGATCATATATACTTGGTGCTAAAGTGATTGTTTATTATGACCATGCAACTTTGAGATACTTGCTAACAAAGAAAGAACCAAAACTAAGGCTGATCAGATGGATTCTTTTCCTTCAGGAATTTGACTTAGAGATTATAGATAAGAAGGGGAAGAAAACATGGTGGTAGACCATCTCAGTCGTTTGATAAAGGAAGAAGATGATATCCCTCTACGAGAAACCTTTCCAGATGAGCAATTATGTTATGCTAATGTGACACCACTATAGTATGTAGACATTGTCAATTTTTTAGTTACTAACGAATTACTTGTTGGTTTGTCAAAGGCTCAAAGGGATAAGCTATGGAGTGAAGCAAAGTATTACGTATGGGATGACCTATATCTTTGGAGGCACTATACATATCAAGTTATTAGAAGGTGTGCACCGGAAAATGAATCAACATCAATTTTAGCCTTCTGCTATTCATACGCTTGCGGAGGACATTTTGGAGTGAAAAGGACCGCTTATAAAGTTTTAGAGAGCGAATTCTATTGGCCAACATTGTTCAGAGATGCATATATCTTCTACAAATCTTGTGATAGATGCCAACAGTTAGGTAACTTGTCCCGTAAGGATCAAATGCCATAAACTCCTTTGCTTTTCAGTGAAATTTTTTATGTTTGGGTCATTGATTTTATGGGACCTTTTCCTCCGTCTTTTGGCTTTACTTATATATTGCTTGCAGTTGATTATGTTTCTAAATGGGTGGAACCCAAAGGCACTAGGACTAACGATGCAAGGGTTGTTATAGATTTTGTTAAGGCTAATATTCTTTCTAGGTTTGGGATACCAAAATCCATCGTTAGTAATAGAGGAACCCAACCCATTTCTACAATAAGGTGATGGAAGCTGTAACACCCCACTCTCGCGTGACCCGAACCAGACATCGATGGTGATATCCGAGTTCGTGCTCTGCGAGGGTGGCGTGCTACATCACTTAGTCAAAACTCAGTATAAATTTTGTTTTAAAACACAAACATACACTATGCGAAAAATCATTAACATACATAATCACTGGTAAATACAATGACCACGGGGGCCCTTTTTATAATTACAATTTATTTCAGTCTGTTGACTATACGAATTGACCAAATCATTTATACAAAAATTCAGAAAAGTACAATTTTATCAGACATTAATGCAGACGCGAACTGATCCCGACCTCTTCTCTCACTCACAAGTAGATGTTATATGCCCGTTACCTAACGGGGTATTCTTCTGAGTCCTGAAAAATAGATTGCAAATTTTGGGTGAGTTTTGCGAACTCAGTGAATGACCATCATCGATGGTTCACCCAATTCATGCAACACTTAAACTTCACAGTTTCACATTCAGAAGTACCACATGATTGCACTCAAGCAAATCACAATTATTTCACAATGGCATGTTCAGAAGTACCACATGATTGCATTCAAGTAAATCACAATTATTTCACAATTGCACGTTCAGAAGTACCACATGATTGTTATCACATAAGTATAAGGCATTTTGCCTTTTTCCCAATCAAAATTATTCAATCAAATGCATATGGAATGCGTATGTGACACTTTTCCCATTTATTACAGTGTTGTGATCGAGCGCCTAAACTGTCCCAATGTGGGCGCATTAATCGTTGAGCCTGAGGCTCTGAAATCACTGTGGGCTCGAGGCCCAAGTACGGTAAGCTTTTACCTCTCGGTGGCTGCTCCGGTCACAACTGTCATTATCTGAACATGCATTCGTGTATGCAATGCATATGTCACAATTAAGCAGCAATGTATCGCAATTAATCCACATTTCGCAATGTATCACATCTCATAGATTCACAAACAAGTAACAATTCTATGTCATAGCTCCCAATATATCGGGCCTTCTGTCCGGAATACACAATCATATCCAATCACAAACCCACCATTTTCTCCATAATAAACATATAATAATCAAGAGAACCATCTATATCACTCACCAATAGCTTCCGAAGCTAATGCCTGGAAGTCTAGGCAACGTCTGTGGCTCGACGTTCCAACTGCGCTTCTATATAATTCAAAATACACAAACATTACCAAATGGACAATAAGGAATATTTAATAATGCACATGTAGCAATTAAAAATGTGTACAATGCATGTTCGTGACATTCCCAGCATTATTCCCAAAATTCTCATCACAACAATGTTCCCATATGTTTTAGAAATCTATAGACATCAAAATTACTCAATTCGGATTTCTATAGGGCCAAATATTAATAAAACATGGACCAGAAAAATAATTACTCGGTCTCCTCACTTTGAACTTATCAATCCACGTCAATTTCATCTCTAAAAATTTTCAATTTCACATAAAAATGAAATTAAATATTTCACTAATCCGATGCCTCGAGAATCAGGTCAATCGGATGTTAGACGGAAAAGTTATTCACAAAAGAAGGCACAAACCAAAATTTAAAACAAATAAATAACATATATATATATAATGCCTCGCGAGGGCCATGCCAGTCAGCTCGCCTCGCCCTCGCGAGGGGCGAGCTTCCGTCTTCAAATATTCATTAAAAAAATCTCTTTTCTTCTAACATGAATAACTTCTGATCTGGAAGTCCAATTTTTGCAAATTTGGTGTTTATGGAAAGAGCAAAGAAAGTTCTACAAGTTTCATGAGGACACAAAAACTAATTTCACCTCTAAGGGTGTCAAAAATGCGATCAAAGTTACTGCCTTTCCATGAACATTCAAAACAGTACAACATTTTTCTAAAATCATATCTTTCCATTCCCTTTGCCAAAAATT
>JANVCL010000214.1:14016083-14041544 GCA_026546855.1 Erythroxylum incrassatum | reverse complement strand
CGGGAAATGTCATGAATGCATGTACAGTTATTTTCATGTGCAAATACAAAAATTCCCATTCACATATATATAAAGGCCATATTATACATGAACATGCCGAGACTAGTTTATACACTCATAAGCTGGTCCCAAATTACTATTTTACCCCTTCCCATCGGTGATGGGATGTGACAGAAGCAATGTTCAGAAAATATTACATCATGCACAAAGTTTCTATTGCTTACCATCCTCAAACCAACGGGCAAGCTCAAGTCTCAAATCGAGAAATCAAGTTAATCCCGGAAAAACCATGCAGCCCAATAGGAAGGATTGGAGCGTATGACTGAAAGACGCACTATGGGCCTACAGAATGGCTTACAAAACACCAATTGGGATGTCGCCATATAGGCTAGTGTTTGGGAAGCCATTTCATCTTTCGGTGGAATTACAACATAAGGCATATTAGGTTGTTAAAAGATGCAACATGAACTTGGATGATGCAGGAGTGCATAGGAAGTTATAGCTTCAAGAGTTGGAAGCGATGAGGAATGAGTCATATCAAAATGCAGTGATATATAAGGAGAGGATGAAAGCTTTTCATGATAAGGTGATTTCGAGGAAAAGCTTCTCAGTGGGCCAGAAAGTGTTACTATATCATTCCAAACTCAAACTCTTTCCAAGTAAGTTGTGTTCCTGTTAGGTTAGTTAGTTTGCTATCACTCATGTCTTTCCTTTTGGTGTAATAGCGATACGGAGCCTCAAAACTGGCAACACATTCAAAGTAAATGGTCATCGCTTAAAGCTGTATTATGAAGGTTTCCAAACGGAGGATCTAGAGGTGTTGATGCTGGAGGATGTGGTTGGTGTCACTTGAAGCATACAACTAGGTCGAGCCAACGACGTTAAACAAAGGCACTGCTTGGGAGGCAACCTAAGGGGAGTTAATTTATGTCTTTTGCATTTTTGCATTTGCTAATTTTTGTTTTTTGTTTTTGTTTTATAAATCAGAAGGTATTTATAAAATGAAAAAGATATGTACAGTCTAGAGATTACAATCCCTAAAATTCTTAACCCAAAAAGGCTTTAGGGAGCTCACCACTTCCTAAACCCTAAAGCAAAAACAAACGCAAACAGCAAAATCTCTAATAGTTTCCACCCAAAAGAAACTAAAGCTCAGCAAATTTGTCAACTAAATGCTCCATTTTTTGCATTTGATTTTACATTGAGGATAGTGTAAGTTTTAAGTGTGGGGGTGGGGTACATTAGTTTTTATGCATGTTTTTGAGCTTAGTTGTAGCTTACGTAACTTCTTAGGCGGTTTTCAAAATCAAACGAATAAAATTGAAAATTTTATTGTTTTCTATTGCTTTTAAGATTATTTAGTCATAATTAGAGTGTAAATTGATTAGTAAAATCCAAAGCAAAATTTGGCATGTACTTTTATTCTTGTGGTTTGATAATGTGCATTATTTTTAGAAGAGCGGTGACTAGTGGTGGACCAAAACTAGTGGTGACTAGTGGTAACACATCTATATCAGTCTCACTGTTTTGTTTGTTGTGTGACTTTCATGACATATATTTCCTTACTTTGCGTTGATCTTCTATTTGAGACCACATTTTTATTACATGCATTTTTATGAAAATGATTAGGCATTCTTTATTGATTATGAGCTACATTAGCTGAATAGCTTACCCAACTATGTGAATTTTCTTTTGCTAACCCCCTTGAGCTTTATTATCCTTTTCTTTTGTATAAACCATGTTACATGCACCTAACCAAATGTCCTACCTAAGTCTAAAAGCTAGTGGAGCATTTGTTAATTTTGGATAAACATGATTGTACAAAAGCCTAAGTATGGGGGTATGCATACATGTGGGTTGTTTATATTTGCTAAAATTCCATGTTATGAATGCTATTTTAATATAGCTTCTATCACTTCTACTTTTGAAAAAAAACAAGAAAAAAGAAAAAAAAGAAAAAAAAGCGAGTTTGAATAAAAGTATTAAGGAGGAAATAACATTATTGTAAAAAGTTGTTAATAGTTTATCCTCCTTAAATTGTATTGATTGAGTGTTTGAATATATTGCATATAAGGCAAATTTGGTTTTGGATGGAGAACTTTTTGTGTTATGTTCATATCGATTAAAGTGTGAGAGCTGAATTAAGTTGTGAAACGTAATAGTTGCATTCTTCATAGCTGACGGTACCCAGTTTTGAATGAATGTTAACTTGTGCACTTGATATCTGATCGAGTATTACTTTTGCTTCACTAGCTTGATGGCTTTTTATACTACATTAACCAAAATACATCTCACCTTACCTTTACCTACATTACAACCCTAGAAAAGGCTTTTGATTTATGATTATGCATGTGACTTTTAGTGGTGGAAAATGAAATGATATGCAAAGTTATGGATTGTTGTGATCATGAATGGTATTTGAGTGTACTCATGGAAATATCTTGTTTAAACAACTTTTGTCCAAGTCTACCTCTAGATTACTCAATTTCTAAGGTTAGTGAATATTGATTGATCATGAGTAGAAGCTTTGAACGTTGAGTTTTTGCTTAGGTTTTGAAAGTCATTCATCTTTACTTATGGCTATCTGTTATTAGGAAAAATGGAAAATGAATAAAGGTTTTGGTTTGTGATTTTGATTTTGACGATTTGCTCGAGGACGATCAAAGGCTAAGTGTCGGAAAACTTGATATGTGTTTAAATTTTGATTAATTTGATATGCTATACTTAGTAATTAATGCCTTAGAAATGCTTAAAATACTCACTTTGACTCATTTGTGATTTTAGGCACAATTCGGAGCAACTAAGTTAAAGTGAGTCGAAAGCATGATATATGGGCCATTTTTTAAAGATTAATTTTCACTTGTCTTCAAGAAATAAGAAGAAGAAAATTAAAAGATAAGAGGAAGACAAGAGAAATGAAAAACAAAGAAGAAGAATCATAGAAAGCAATGTACGTGCATGTTTTTTCCATACAAAAATGTCAATTTAATGGAGTAGAAAATGATAGCAAATTAAGCATGAAACGACAGTAGTTAGTAAGGGGCAAAAGGGCATATGTAGGTAAATGTTTACATTGTCTGCATACGCAAACGTTGTGCATTCCTGCGTTAAGCGCAGTCAACGCCTGCGCACAACGCGTTTGTTGAACGCATGGTCTGCATTCAACGCTTAAACGCATGATCTGCATTTTACTTACAACGCATAGTAAAAGGAGGGGGGTGTAAACAGTAAATTGGACCAACAATTAAATTCTCATGTCAAGAAAACGGTAGCTAGCAGGAGGAGAGAGTAGTAGCGTGAAATATAACAATGGTGGAGGCGCTAGGTTTTCCTTCGTCGTTTTTTCACCACCGAAGCATGGAGAAGATAGCTCACACTTGGAGCATAAAAATGGAGATGGAAGGTTAGCTTCCTGACGCCGGTTCAATGGGAATATTGATGCTAAGTCACCGTTAAGCTATTTTTATCATTTTAAGGTTGTAATTTCTTTTCGGATTATTGTGTTGTTGATGTTGATTTGATTGAGTTTTGGGATGAATGATCTTAATACATTATTTTGATTGTTTTATTTCGAACCTATTTCTAAAACATTGAATGTAATCCATAATCATTACTTTTGATGTTTGTGAGTAGCATCTAATGATCCCATATCATTAATAATAACATAATTTTGGTTAGATAACCTGAACTTGTGATGTTACTGCTTATATTGATCGTTTTCCACTTCGTAATGCGGCTGCCAAATTAAACTAGAGATCACATTCTAGGTTATTCAGTAGTTAGGAATATTGACGCCAAGTCACGGTTAAGCTATTTTTATCATTTTAAGGTTGTAATTTCTTTTTGGATTGTTGAGTTGTTGGTGTTGATTTGATTGAGTTTTGGGATGAATAATCTTAATACATTATTTTGATTATTTTATTTCGAACCTATTGCTAAAACATTGAATGTAATCTGTAATCGTTACTTTTGATGTTTGTGAGTAGCATCTAATGATCCTATATCGTTAAGAATAACATAACTTAGGTTAGATAACCCGAACGTGTAATGTTACTGCTTATATTGATCATTTTCCACTTCGTAATGCGGCTACCAAATTAAACTACAGATCGTATCCTAAGTTATTCAGTAGTTAGGTTTAATTAATGATCGTTTCTTGATTAAACAAATCCTAAGGAAAAATCGAGATTAGGAAAGCATTCTATTAGTCTCAGATCGATAATCCGAAGAAAGGTATGAAGAAGTTAAGATGATGAAATATGCTTGATCGTGTTTAGGCTAAGATTGCACATAGAACCGGACCTTACGTATATTCAACAGTTTAATCATTTTCGATTGCTTGATTTAGTTTGTTTTTGATAGTTTACTTTTACTTTAATTTCTAAATTGCTTAAATCCAAAAAACCCTCCTTTTTTATATTTTACTTGCATCAATTAATTTCGTTACAGAAATTAACCAAATATTTCCTGTAGATTCGATCCTGACTTACCATAACTACAAATTTTAATGTACATAGTTAGGTAAATTTTGCAGTGTACTCGACAGATGTTGTCATTGATTCAAATATATCAATAGCAAATAAGTATCATAAACAAAAAAAATTGGTTCTCATGATAAGGATATTGTGCTAAGATCGAGATCATGTAGCTAGACTTTCTTTCAGTGCAATGGGGGATGATATTCTTTTAAATTAATATCATTAAGAGATGTATATATATCAGTGTTAGAGAACCTTCAACTTAATAAGTTTGAGAACTTATTATTACAGTCAAAGTTTGACAAGCCCATAGTAGACCATATGCCAAGTTCAACTATAATCACAAAGATGGGATTAGTGTGGTTAAATATATGACTTCCTGCCACAAGATGACATTCTAAGGCTTAAACCATTAACAAGGCCTCATATTTGGTTTATATTACATGAAATCTACATACATCGTTGGTATGAAGTCATTAAATGCACTTCTTTCAATTATTTCCAGTATATAAACGAAGAGAAAAAGTAAAACATAATGCCATTAATACATAAATCAAAGGTTATAGTTGCAATAATAATTAGTAAATTTCAATTGTCTTCTCAACTATGCCTATTCCCTGATAACCATAATAAAATACATGAAATTTACTAGTACCTTACTATTTTATCAAGAGTTATTTATTAAAGCCATTTTATAATGAACAGCTGCATGCAAATTTCTATAAGTAATAATAGGGGGAAATGCAACTTGTGTTTAAAGCTTTTTAGTTTTCAATTTTCAATTTTCAATTTTCAATCATACATATAGAGAGAACCTAATATGTGAGATTTTTGTATCAGTTATCAGTCGGTTTAATTTTGGATTTCATCCATTTTCTACCAAAAGGCTCAAAATGGGGAACTTAATTCAAGTCTTTATTGAATAAGGCTTCTTATTAACTAGAGCTTCGCTTTACTGGCATGTTGGTTTAAGTAGCGCATGTCGGAGTATATCTTCTGCTGAAATTCTATATGGCATTGCCAACAATGGGAACTACGTCTTATTTGTTTCAGGTTAATTACCATCAAATCCCTTAATTAGTGAGAAGGAAGTTGCCATTTCTCCTTCTTCCACCTTCTTTGTCATTTATCTATATTCATTTAGTATTCATGCAAAGACTGTTAATCGAGTTTAAGAACCTTCTGGTCTACTGACAAATAAGCACCAAGTACTATTTAAACAGTTCGCCAAGAATCATCTTACGATTCAGTTGGAAGAAGTCAGAAAGCAGGCGGGGAATGAAAATTCTCTAAATGCAAATGAAGCAGAGTTGTAGAAGGAGAACTGGAAAGTGGAGAGCAAGGAGTTGCCTGAGGAAGAGGAATTGTAGATTAATTAAAGTGAAAAGAAGAAGATAACCTAAGAAAACAGTGTTTGGCTATTGAAACCCAAATATCAAACCGAACAAAGAAAATTTTTAAAGTTTAAAAGTTCAATTAGTATTAGAATGCTATAAAATCGCTATATAATAAAAAAAGTAAAAATTATAAGAATACTTAAAAATGATGTATAAAAGAAAATAATTTATTGAAATAAAAATGCTCTAATAATGCCTATTAATATATATTAAACTAATAATAAATATAATAATTTAAACTAAGATTGAGTTTAACATAAAATTTAAAATAATAATAATAATAAAATTATATTTCTATATTATCATCTATTTAAAAAATCATAAAAGTTGAAAATGTATTTTTATATTATCACTTATTTAAAGACTTATAAAATTTGAAGTATATTTAAAGAAAGTCAACAGAAAAGACTAACTTTATTCTAACTTCTTTTTTAATGCACTTTAAATATACTTCTTTATAGCTTAAATATTATTTTTAACACATACTGAAATTATCTTAAACAAAATGACTTATATATACCAATTAATAACTCAATTTATTAAACAAATTAAAATAATAATTAGTTTTTAAAAAGTAATAATTAAAAATTTTGAAATAAAGTATAAAGAGATTAATAAAGAACCTAAAATTTGACAAATAGAATTTATTAGTGAGATTAAACAAATTTAGTATTTTTAAGAATATAAATAGTAATTCATTTTTTAACAATAATAATTTTTTAAAAATTAATTAAAATATAAAGAGATAAACAAACAATATAAAATTTGAAAATATAATTTATTAGTTATATTGAATGAGGGAATTCAAAGAAAAAACAATAAGTTCATTGAAAAGTCAAAAATATATAAAAAGACTTTTAAAACTAATAAATTATGTCTTAAGAAAGAGGAAGCTTATGAATTGATTGGTTAGTATATGAGCAGAGAAAGAAAAACCAATAAACAATAACATTTATTTTCTCTTTTTCTATGTTATTCATTTTTTCAAATTTTTTGTTCTTCACTTTTCAAGAAAACCGGTTAGCATATTACTTAGTTTTTTTCTCAAAAAAGTTATAAGCACAAATTATACGGAAAATTAAGCTAGTTCATATTTATTCTGGTAGAACAATCGGTTCGGTCCAATTTTAAAATTAAGAAACAAGGTCATTTTACTTTCTGCTTAGTAAAAACGATGTCACTTCACAATCATGCCAACACTAAATCTAGGTCTGGTCAACGAGTTGGTTTTTAGAAGCACTTTAGTAGCAAACGTCCTGTATGTACTTATTGTGGTGATAGTTAGGGATAGCAAAAAGCCTAGGCTTGGCCCTACTCGAAGTAAATATGCTAGTTTGATTTTCTCGGTCCAATGAGACTTCAACTTGGGCTTAAACTATCAAAACTTGATAATGCAGAATGTCATTTTGTTAAAAAATAATATCGTTTTGCTTTTCTTTTTTAAAATAAAATTATGGCCGGCCACTACTATCCTCAATAATACTAGTCATACAATGGATAAATGTTATAAAAAACTAACCCTTATGCCATATGAAAAATGAGACATAAACTTATTATTATTAAACTAATAAACGCTGAATATATATATACAAAGAATAAGAATCTTTTTTTAAATAAATTGTTTGATCTTATCTAACTTAACACACGTACATATTAATTATTAAACCAATAATTTATGTATTTATTTGAATTCATTAAACAGTCGGGTGTTTGGTTTGGCTACTTAGATATTGGAGTAAACGCCCGTAATTTTTGTGAATGAAAATTGTCTTGAAGGGAGTATTAATTTCCAAGAATAAAACCTTTGTACCTTCTTCTAATCTTAGAATGATATTTGGCACATATCATATATGAGCATGATATTAAGAATAAATAAAATCACTCTTCATATAATATTTATTTCGAATAAATAAATAATTGCCATGTGATGATTAATTTCCACTTTATAAAAAGAATGAGGGAGTATTTTCATGTCGCATTACATATAATTCTATTAAAAATAATCTCTTTATTAAATAAGAGTAAGACTGTATATTATCAAACCTCTCTAAATCTGTTATCAAAACTCGCTGAATATTGTTATTGTAACTATTGCAATAAAATAGTAACTGAAGAGAAAGGAGATCAGAGAAGAAGAGAATAAGGGTAAAGGAGAGGAAGAAAGAGCAGAGATGATTGGGGAATATTTTTGTTACCCCTTTTCAGATCATTCCTTTATTATTTATAGTTGTTTCATTACATAAAAGATTTCTACTTTCTATGATAAACCGCATATTCTTTTAATCATTACAAATCATTCTCCTGTGATACGTACTACTCATAGGACCACGAAATCCTTGGGCCACAACGGTTTCTTGTGAGTGCGTACTGCTCTGTCCAAGGAATCTTCTGCTAAGGTGTCTTGGTAGTGCGTAGTGCCTGTAACAATTGTCCCATCTTCAGGAAACACCTTGTCCTCAAGGTCAAGTTCTGGATAATCTTGACGTATGTCTTTTAAGGACTCCCAAATGGCATGCTCTGGAGGTTGATGTGCCCATTGAACCAAAACTTGAGGATGAACTTGCCCTTGTTGCATAATCTTACGATATCCCAAAATGGTCACAGGTGTTAAAATGGGATGATCATTCTTGAAGTCACTTGGTAGAGAAAATTGTGCAATAGTGGGATCTCCAATAAACTTTTTTAAGTTAGAGACATGAAAAACATCATGGATTTGAGCATGAGATGGCAATTCCAACTTATAAGCTACCTGTCCAATGCAAGCTGCTATCTTGTACGAGCCATAGAACCGTTTCAAGAGCTTGTTGTTCTTGCGATGTGCTAGAGACGACTAACAATAGGCCTGTAATTTCAACAAAACCCAGTCTCCAACTGAAAAATAATTGTTAGTCCTTTTGGTGTTAACTTGATTTTTCATCCGTGTTTGAGCACGTAATAAATTTTCTCGAAGTAGAGTTAGGATATCAGTTCGTGTCTGCAGCAAAGTATCCACAACATCAATATATGTGACAGGACTGAGATAATCGATAAGAGAAGGTGGACCTCTCCCAACTACAGCCTCAAAAGGGGTCATCTGTATAGAGGAATGCCATGAAGTATTATAGTGCCACTTAGCCCAATGTAAGAATTTCAGCCACTATTTGGGTTGTTCTGATGTAAAACAGTGCAAATAATCTTCAAGAAAACGATTCAACACTTCAGTTTGCCCGTCCATTTGTGGATGATAGGTGCTGCTTATAGCAAGTGTGGTACCTTGGAGTTTGAACAACTCCTACAAAAAGTGTTCATAAAAATTGGGTCTCGATCAGAGACGATGCAGGTGGGCATCCCATGAAGATGAATAATCTCTTTGGTGAAGATTTCAGCAACCATTAGCAATGAAAAATGAGCTCCTAAAGTCATAAAATGGGCATGTTTAGATAACCTGTCCACAACAACAAATATAGTGGTTTTCCCACTAAAGTTAGGCAAATGTGTGATGAAATCCATGGATATAGAATCCCATACTTTCCCCGGAATTGGTAAGGGTTGAAGGAGACCCTATGGTGCTTTGTTAAAAGGCTTTATCATCTGACAGACTTGGCATTTGGAAACATAATCCCTTATGTGTTGCCGTGTTTTGGGCCAATAGAACATGTTAGACAAACGTGCCAAGGTATGTTGATTACCGACATGACCCCAGATTGGTGAATTATGAAATTCACTTAAGAGTAGTGGCTGAAAAGCTAAGTCAGGGGGTACATATACCTGCTCTCGATACCACACTAGCCCATTTTTGATTGAATACCTGGGAAATTCAGTTGGATTGGTAGTAATGGAGGCAAGTAAGTTAGCGACTTCTGTGTTGCTTTGGTAAAATTCCTTGAGAGCATCCCATATGGCTATTACGGGCTTTGAAGCTGTTTGAAACGTCAAGTAAGTGGGTGATGCATGAACCCGAGATAAAGCTTCTGCAGGTTTGTTTTCGAACCTTGGTTTATACACTATCTCAAAATCATAACCAAGCAACTTTGTAAGCCATTGTTATTGTTCAGGGGTTTGTATAACCTGACTGTGAAGCGCTCGCAAGCTTTGATGATCTGTTTGAACCACAAAATTTCGTCCAAGCAAGTATTGTTGCCAATGTTTGATTGCCTCTGTGATCGCAAACATCTCTCGGCAATATATGGAGGTCGTGCGAATGTGAGGTGGCAATTCCTTACTAAAGTAGGCAATGGGGTGCCCTTGTTGAGTGAGAATTGCACCGATTCTTGTTCCCGAAGCGTCAATCTGAATTATGAAAGTGTCGCCAAAGTTAGGTAACCGCAACACTGGCGTGGTAGAAAGGACCATTTTTAATGTTTCGAATGCTGCCATAGCTGAATTCGTCCAAACAAATGCATTTTTACATAGTAGTTTCGTTAATGGAGCCGCCAACGAAGCATAATGCACCATAAATTTGCGGTAGTAACCAGTAATGCCCAAGAATCCTCTTAATCCCTTAAAATCTTTTGGCAAAGGCCCATTCTAAATAGCTGCAATTTTTTTCTGGATCAACACCCACTCCCTTTTTCGATATAACATGGCCTAAGTAACCCAATTCCGAACAGCCAAAAGCACATTTGGAGATCTTTACCGAAAGAGAATTAGCTTCCAGAACCTTGAAGACTTCTTCCAAATGTGTCAGGTGTGTCTCCCACGTAGGGCTATATACCAAGATATCGTCAAAAAACAACGACAACATAATGGCGAAGTTTTTCTCAAAAGATGGAGTTCATTAGGGCCTGAAATGTGGACGGGGCATTGGAAAGCCCGAAGGCATTACTGTGAATTCATAATGGCTGTCATAGGTTCGGAATGCTGTTTTTGAATGTCTGGTGAGTGTATGCGAACTTAATGATATCCAGCCCTTAGGCCGAGTTTGAAGAAAACCGTGGCACCGTGTAACTCATCTAATAATTCATCTACTGTTGGAATCGGAAATCAATCCTTGACAGTCACCGCATTTAAGGCCTAGTAATCAACACAAAAACGCCAAGAGCCATCCTTCTTTTTGACTAAGAGAACAGGGAAGGAAAAGGTGCTTGTGCTGGGACGTATGACTCCGTCTCGAAGCATCTCATTGACCAACTTCTCAATTTCAATTTTTTGGAAATGAGTATACCGGTATGGTTTAACATTAACTGGGGTAGTGTTAGGTTTGAGTGGGATACGGTGGTCAAAAGTTCGTGGTGGTGGTAAGTGGGTAGGGTTAGAGAAAACCTTTTGAAATTGGTGGAGTAATAAGTTTAAGGGATCCAGGAACGTTTTAGGTGCAGTTGAGTCTATATGAGGTGTGAGGTTTTGTTTAATGGGTTCAATGGATAGATGTAGGTGTTGGACTGTGGTGTTGGTGGATTGTAGACGTTTTAAGTGTAGGGAAATGTGTGCCAGGGAAGTCCAGCTAATTTAATGTTGGTGCCTTTATAAGCAAATTGCATCCACAAATCTTTATAATCAAAGAGAATCGGGCCTAGCTCTGACAGCCATTGAACTCCCAAGACAATAACAACACCATAGATAGGTAACAGTAGAAGATTTATCAGAAATGTAGCCTCTCCCAGTTGGAGAGGAGTGGCCACACATGTGCCTCCATAACCAAGAGTTTCACCATTCCCCATAGTGACTTTCAAGTTGGGTGACGCATGAACCATGAGACACAAATGAGTGGCGAGGTGCGTTTGAATGAAGTTGTTGGTACTCCCACTGTCAATGAGAACCACCACTGTCAATGAGACCCACTAGCTTCAAAGTCGAAGGAACGAGTTGTCCTGTGAGAGCATGAAATGAAATCTGAGAGGTTTCTTCACCATGTGTTTGTTGTAAGTCCCCAGCAGCATCCATAGAAGGATCTGTAACCACAAGGTCCTCGGAATCTTCCTCTGCTAATGGGTTTGCACCGATGGCCAGGGATAAATTGTTCATCACAATTGAAACAATGGCCCTTTTCCCTTCGAGCAGCCATCTCAGCTGGCGTAAGACGTTTAATGGGTAGTGTTTTTGGTTTATATGGGATGATTATGTTTGAGTTTGTGGTTTATGGAGTGGGTACGGTGGTTGATTGAGGTTTGGAATTGTTGATGTGGTTATAAGAAGTTTTGGTAGCATTATACTTATCCTCAAGGAGTTTGGCAAGACCCATGGCATCGTGTAAATTCTGGGGGTTGAGGATACTGAGTTCACGTTGTATGTCCTCTCGGAGTCCTGAAAGGAAACAATTTAGGAGGTTTAAATGGTTAAGACTTATGGTACGAGTCGAAATAGCCTCAAAAGCCACTAGATAATTAGTGACGGAGGATGTTTGTCTGAGTTTGTAGAGTTGTGCCTCGTTGTTGGCAAACTTGGAAGGTCCGAAACGAATATCCATTTGTTGGACAAAGGCGTCCCAAGTTGATAACTGGTGAGTGGAATACATCCATTGTTACCATTAAAGGGCAGTACCAGACATATAAAAAGCGGCAATGGTGAGTTTTTGATCATTGGGGGTGTGATGGTAGGTAAAAAACTGTTCAATCTAAAAAACCCACCCCTGAACATTGTCACCTTTGAACAAAGGGATCTCAAGTTTTGGTAATTTGGGTGTATGGATTGGAGTTGTTTCAGGTAAGGTATGTGTTTGTTGGAATTGTGAGTTGGGTCGTGAAGATGAGGTTGTTGATGGTAAGTGTATGATGGGTTGTTTTGGAGGTAGGGGTAGTAAAGGAGGTTGGTTGGGAATGGAAAGATTGGAGATCCTGGAGAGGAGATCTCGAAGAGGATATCTTGGAGGACGGTATTTTGAGAGACAATGGATGTGTCGAGTTTGGGTAAGGTGAGGGTGTGTTGTTAGCCCATGGTGTTGAGGTTGGTGTTGAGGGATTTATGTTCTTTGCTTTTGTTTGATCATCGAGGACTTTGGCACGAGTTATCACCCCTTCCGTCGTCATTATCTCAATGAAAGCATCAAATATTGCAATAAAATAGTTAAACGAAGAGAAAGGAGGTCAGAGAAGAAGAGAATAAGGGTAAAGGAGAGGAAGAAAGAGTAGACATGATTGGGGAATATTTTTGTTATCCCTTGTCAGATCATTCCTCTATTATTTATAGTTGTTCTATTACATAACAGATGTTTACTTTCTATGATAAACTGCGTATTCTTTTAATAATTACAAATCATTCTCTTGTGATATGCACTACTCATGGGACTACAAAATCCTTAAGTTACAACGGTTTTTTGTAAGTGCGTGCTGCTCTATCCAGGGAATCTTCTGGTGAGGTATCTTGGTAGTGCATAGTACCTATAACAGTAACAGAAAGGGACGGAGAAAATTAGCAAGAAGCCAATACCAAAAAATATGGTGCCCACGATACAAGTATCATTCACATTTATGCCCAATCCGTTTCCTCCGTCATTCATCACTGTTCCTTTTGTGTTTCAAAAAGTTGCGTTTTTTAAGAATTTTAGAAAGTAAAATAACCAATGTCTGAGCCCGGGTTCGAACCGGGGACCTCTAGTGTGTGAGACTAGCGTGATAACCGACTACACCACCCAGACGCTGGCAGTGATGCCCCTTGCATCAACTTGATCTATAACAACCTAGACATTGTTTCAAACCGCGTAAAACGTATACAAATAATTAAAGAACCTCGGTGACTATGCCTTTCAGGAACATGCTTTCTTCAAAACTTGATTGGCCTGTACATCAGCCGCCGAATCTGGAGTATATAAATCAAAGGGGAAGGCTTTATCTACGACGATTTCGGACCGGTTGGTGGATATTTCAAGGAAATGGTGTTCAAACGTGAAAGAAACCGTAAAGAAAATGTAAATGATGTTCTTTCTTTGCTGGAGGAATAAAATATTGGGTCAACTTGGTACGCTCGATTTAAAAAGGAGCATGGTGTGGATTTACCAGACTTACTGGTTATCATATCTCGAGAGTTTTCTTAGGTGTAAGAGCTCTAACAGAAAAGAAGAAGAAGAGAGAGGACGACGAGACATGGCAGAAGCTATTATTTCTTACACTGCACAACCAGTTCTTTCTTTAGCTATCCAAAAAATTGGCGACTTTCTCAACCAAAAATCAACCTCCTTATTCGGTGCAGAGGAGGAAGTCAAACGCCTACAAGCTGAACTTAAGCGCTTGCTCTGCTTCTTAAAAGATGCAGACCAAAGACAGGATCAAGATGAATGTGTCCGCAACTGGGTTGCTGAGATCAGAGACATAGCTTACGACACAGAGGACGTTATCGATACTTTTCTTCTTAAGGTTGCAGGTACAGGGGATGGGTTGCAGAGATACACAAAGAAAATCACTTCCATATTCTTCAAACCCAAGTTACACAGCAAGATAATGTCGATAAGGAACAGGATTCAAGACATTTCAGCCGGTATGCAGATTTATGGTATCAAATTTGTGACAGAAGGACAGGGGCCTAACTCTGGGAGTGAGATGCAACAACGATTCAGAAGATCATATCCACATGCAGAGGAAGGTGATATTATAAGTTTGCAGGGACCTATCAGGGAACTTAAGTCACAGTTGTTGGCAAGAGATGCACGTCTGCGCGTAGTTTCAATTGTTGGCATGGGTGGACTAGGAAAAACCACTCTCACGAGGGATGTTGTGTGTTCGGTCCTGAGAAAAGTTGGTTGTTCGACTGATATCTCTGTAACAGAAGCTGAATTGTTTGAGAAATGCTACGAAGTGCTTCAAAGGAAACGCTACTTGGTTGTTTTGGACGATATTTGGAGCAGTACAGCTTGGGAAAGTTTAAAAATATGCTTTTCCTAATGGGGTATCAGGAAGCAAAATTTTGTTTACAACCCGAAACAAAGAAGTTGCTTCATTTGCAGATTCTAATAGCTCGCCAATAGAGCCACCATTTTTGACAGACGAACAAGGATGGTTGCTCCTAAACAGTAAGGCATTTGCTGGCGATGTCAATTCTTTGATGGGAGACAACCAACAAGAATTCGACAAGTTGGGACAAGAGATGGTGAAGAAATGTGGAGGACTGCCCCTAACAATTGCTGTCCTTGGCGGTCTGTTGGCGACCAAGAAGTCATTGAGCGAGTGGGAAGCAGTTTACCGAAACATAAATGGACAATTCAAGAAGTTGCAGCAACAACATCCTTACGGAGGAGTGTATGGAATACTAACACTAAGCTACTATGATTTGCCTTACCTCTTAAAACCATGCTTTCTGTATATATCTCAATTTCCAGAGGATTGCGAGATTCGAAAGAGGCAGCTGTTACGACTGTGGATCGCCGAAGGCTTTGTACCACAATTAATGGAAGAAGGAAACGAGACAATGGGAGATGTAGCAGAGGAGTATCTGAAAGAGCTTGTAAACAGATGCATGGTTCAAGTGAGTCAAGTGGGATCCCATGGAACAGGCATGAAAACATTTCGATTTCATGATCTTATGCGAGACATTTGCGTTTCAAAGGCAAGAGAGGAGAATTTCTTCGGAGTGATCGGTATCTTCGAGAACACAGAGTTTGGTGATTCTTCCACAAGTCTACACTCGAACCTTCGCAGAGTTTCTATTCATTGTCAGCAAAATGCCCACTTTGCCAATCTGCCAATTCGAAGCCTCATTTCAGGTAATCGAGATCGACAGCTTCGTTCTCTTTTTTTCTTCAGTGATATAAATCAGTATAACGACGCTAGACGGCCACTAATTTCCATACTCAAGAACGCTAAACTGCTTAGAGTCTTGAATGTTACGAATCCGTCTCTAGCTGGCAAAAATGTGCTTAGACAAATTGGTAATGAGATACACTTGAGGTATCTTCAACTAAGAACAGAATCGCCCAAGAAGGGAAGGATTCGAATACCGAATTCACTAGGCAACCTCAGGAACCTATACACACTTGCATGAGAACCCACAACCAGGACGTAAAATTAGCTGATGTGGTGTGGAAGTTAGAGAATTTGAGACATCTGGTAGTGAACTTTGGGACATTGCTAAACAAAAGTTGGCGAATGGACACCTTGAAACACTTGGAAACTTTGAAGTGGACAGCAGCCGAAAATCTAATAAGAAACGACGCAAAGCTCAAGTTGACGAACCCAACTTGGCAGTATTTTTCTCGACAACGTACGAAATTGAGGAGGTCTTGTCTTCTCCTATATTTCAACTGGGTCGGCTACGTATCCTGAGGATGAGAACTTGGAAGGGTTCTTTTCTAGATCTGAGCCCTCTTGCACGGTGTCATGGTCTCATAAAATTAAGTATACAGGGAAAATAGAAGAAAATGTGCAGCATAATTCTGTGTATCGCAACCTGGAATTTTTGCCATTAAGCCTTGTTAAGTTGAGCTTGGAAGCAAGTGGTTTTGAGAAAGATCCAGTGGGTATCCTAGAGAAGCTGCCTAACTTGAGATTTTTGTGACTGGGTAACGGGTCATTCAGAGACTCGACAATGGTGTGCTCCGCTAATGGTTTCCCTAAACTTGAAATTCTTGAACTTGTTTATATATGGAGATTACAAGACTGGGAAGTGGAAGAAGGTGCAATGCCATGCCTTAGGAGTTTAGAACTTGTATCACTGCATGGACTCAAGATGATGCCAGAAGGTTTGATGTTTGTCACTACCCTTCGCGATATCACTCTGACAAACATGAAAGAAGAATTTCAGAGGAGGGTAAAAACAACTTATGGAGAAGGAGACGGCTTCTACAAGGTCCAGCACGTAACTCCATCACATTCAAATGACGGGATTAATCTAATTTATCTCTCCACTAATTAACATAAAGCTGCGTCCTCTTAAATTTCTTCAGACGCCAGATTTTTACTAAATGTTGTTAAACTGTAATAGTAATAATAATAATGCATGACATTTGTTTCATTTTACTACAAAAAGAAGAGTTTTCTATCAACTGAAAGTTTTATCACAATACCAAATCTCTCGTAAACTTACTGGGGGAGTCTTTTATTTCTGGTTTTTGTATAAGATAGGACAGATAGTAGCTGTACACTGATTTATATACAAAAGACAAAAAACTACTTATTTACAAGTATGGGATGTACAGTATCTCACCTTCTCTAGTCACATGTGCACAAGTATTTACAGCTTTAGCCACCAAGAAAGCTCCTAATCCGAGTACAGTACAGCTCAGTTTAACTCACCTAAACCACATCTCAAATTAGCTCAGCTCCCATAACACTCAATATATTCCAACAGCTCTCTCTTAAGTTGGAGTTTGGGAGAATCAACTAAACCAACTTGAGACTCGGTCGTTGAACACTGGCAGACAAAGGCTTTATAAAAATGCCTGCCAACTGAGCTGAGGAAACAAACAGAGGCTGGATGAACCCCATCTGGAGTTGCCGAACAATATGGCAATCCAAATCCAAATGCTTTGTGGATTTATGAAATACTGAATTATCTAAAATGTTTACGACTACCTTGTTGTCAGGTAGTGGAATTGGACCCGTACTTGAACATGGAAATCCCTTAACGGACAATATAACCAGTACAATTCTGTCAAGCAAGTACCCATACACCTATATTAAGCCTCTGCTGAGAAATGTGAAACAGTAGACTCGTTCATGGTCTTCCAGGACCCCAAAGCACCACTTCGAAGCACACGAAAAACAGAAAAGATCTTCTGAAAATATTACAAATAGTCCAGTCTGTATCACGATATTGCAACTAATTGCAAATCATTCTCAACAGGAAAAGACAAGCCTTTTGAAGGATATTTACTATAGTATTTCAATAACTGCATTGTTGCATCCCAATGAGGTTTCCTTGGCTACGTCATGAATTGCCTAAACTGCTAAACTGAGTAACTAACATTTGTTCTTGTGATGATCTTAAGTATAATAACCTACCAATTAACTTTCTGAATTGTTCTCGATCTTTCAGCAATACACTATTTCCCTATTTCATTTTTAGACAGCTACCATAGTTCTGTCTAGCCTTAAATTTATCAAAATATCCTAACTAGAACTATGTTGACTCAAAAAAATACCTTGATCTGTCAATGGCCGCGCCGAGCCCAGGCTGCCCCTGGTTTGGCTTGCCCCTCCTGCCTTTTTTAAAGAGAAAATTTCCAAAATGACGTCGTTTTAGAAATAACGGTCACCTGTAACTCAGCCAACTGGGGCCAAAATCGAGCCAGATCCTTTTTGACATCTTTACTATCAATCTCTAAACTTAGAAAATACTTCACATAGTTCAAGTTTTTTATTGTAAACTTTGAATCCAAGACTTGTTAAATTGATTCTATCTTTGTTTCACTATTGCTGCACACTCAAAATATCACATCTATATAGATAAGAAGAGATGAAATTATCACCTTATAGTCTAATAAACAAATAATAATCATACAATGACTAAATAAAACTTAAAAATATTAAGAAATTAATGAATTCAATGTTCCATTGTCTTGAGACTTGCTTTAATTCATACAAAAACCTCTTTAGTAGACACACTTGACCTTCCTTAGCTCTCATGTATCTAGTGAGAGGTAGCGTAAACACCTCCTTATTCAAGAAATCAAGCAAAAGTGCTTTGTATGTCTATCTAATGAATAAGCCATTATCTTGTACTAGCTGAAGCAATAAATAAATGAATAATAACTAGTTTAATTATGGGGAAAACATGTCTTTATAGCCTAATCCCCTCTATTTGGTTGTAGCATTTTGCAATGAATCAATCGTTAAACCCATTCCCCTTTTCATCAGATATTTACATTTATTACCAATTACCCTTTTCCTTATTTGTAAAGACATCAACTTTTGAGTGTCTATTTCTGTCTAAAGCTTCAAATTCTTATTGCATAGCTTTAACCCAATTTACCTACCCTAATACTTGGGTATATGTTGTTGGTTCTTTGATCATAAATATATTAGACAAGAAGGCTACATAAATTGATAAGAGAAATAAAAGAAGTAGAATTGACCAAAGAAAAAGACTACAAACTATCTCGAAGGACCTCTTTAATTTGAACAACAACTCTACTATTGTTAGAAAGAACAATTAACACTATAAGCAAAGTCTTGAAGCCAAGTTGATTTTCTTTTGATTATATGACTTTTTTGTTACTAAAATTGATTTAATTTGTTTGTATAGGGTATGGTCTTGTCGAATTGTATATTATTCATATATAAATTTTACAAAAACAAATTTCTTAATGTTCCAAAGATTCATGGATCTTAAGAGATTATTTCGTAAGAGATTGTGTGATTTAGGAGATTTGTTCCTACTAAGATATATACAACAACAACAACATCCTAGTAGATATTTTGTTGAGATGCAGGGTTTGGTGAGATCCAGTAGTGCGAATCCTTACCTCCAATTATTAAAGGGATTATTGCTAATAGACACGTAGATAAGAAAGAAAGAAAATGAAAACGATTTAAAGAAAAAAAACCAAATAAATAAACAATAATTGCATAAATAAATAAAAGTAAGAGTATGAAAATAAAGATTAGAAATAAATATAAAAATTAAAAATTAAAATAAATGTTAAAGTAAGAAATAGATAAATAGATAAGAAAGAAAACAAGTAAGTAAATAAAACAACCACGCAATTGAA
Source organism: Erythroxylum incrassatum (assembly GCA_026546855.1). Taxonomy (NCBI): domain Eukaryota; kingdom Viridiplantae; phylum Streptophyta; class Magnoliopsida; order Malpighiales; family Erythroxylaceae; genus Erythroxylum; species Erythroxylum incrassatum. The sequence goes on along the minus strand of JANVCL010000214.1, from coordinate 14,022,114 downwards.
AAAATAAACTAAATTAAAGGGCGAATAGTACTAACAAAGATATTCAATGTAATTACAAGACATAAGAAGAAAAAAAAGAAGGAAAAAGTTCAAAAGGCTTATGAAAAGGAAATAACCTATTTACGAAAAGAAAAAGATCTTTTTATATAAGATTCTCTACAAATATCCTAGTTAACTAAAGTCTTCTATTAAAAGTCAAGTCCTCAATAAGCTCTAATAAGACCATATTATACTTGATCACCTCCCCCCTACTCTTCTTAGGCCTTTCACTTCTTTTCTTACAGACCTTTAAGTATAATCTTTTCACATCTTCTCACTAAAGTGTTAAGATGTTTTCTTTTAATATATTTAAACAATCTAAGCCTTGTCTCCTCTAACTTAACATCAATGTTAGCCACCCCATCTTATCCTTTATCACTATATTCTCAACATTATGTCTTCTTGTAAAGTTGTACATCCAACGAAGTATCCTCATCTTTACCACCATTAACTTGTTAATATGCACATGTTTGATGGGCCAACACTTCACCTCATGTAGCATGGTTGGCATAATTGTTAAACGATAAAATTTACCTTTTCAGCTTTTGCGATATCTTCTTGTCATATAAAACTCCTAATGAGTCCCTCCATTTAAGCCACCCTAATTTGATACGGTGGGCTATATTATCTATCTCTCCATTGTTTTATGTAATAGATCCAAGGTACTTAAAACAATCTTTCTATAGTATAACTTATAGAAAAATATTTATTTTAATATAGGCACAACCCTGTGACCTGAAAGTTACACTCTAGATACTCATTCATAGTCCTACTCAACTTAAAGCCCTTTGATTCAAGTGTATCTTTGCAAAGTTCTAGCTTGACAATTATACCTTTTTTGTTTAATCCATTAAAATAATGTTATCAGAAAATAACATACAAGAAGGTAAATTTCCTTGGATATTCTTGGTGAGTTCATCCATAATTATTATAAATAGGAAAGGAATTAATAAGAATCCTTAATGTAGTCTGATATCGAAAGAAAAATGCTCTGTATCTTCTCTTGTCATCCTTACTATTCTTAGGACCTTCATACTTATTCATAATAACTCTTATATAAGTCACATGAACTCTCTTAACTTCGAAAAACCTCCACATGACTTCCCTAGGTAACCTGTAATAAGCCTTCTCTAAGTTAATGAAAAACATGAATAGGTCTCTTTTTCTGTCCCTACAATATTCCATCAATCATCTAAGAAGTTGTAAGGCTTTTATCGTGGACCTTCCTGGTATAAAATTGAATTAGTTCTTGAAGATAGTTACACACTTTCTCACTCTTTTCTTAATTATAATCTTTCATAACTTTATGGTGTGACTAAGTAGTTTGATGCCTCTATAATTGTTACAGCTTTAGATGTCTCCTTTGTTCTAGTAGAAGGTGATTAATATGCTAACCCTCCTAAGCTCTTCCACACCTCTATAGGTAACACATTAGGTCATACTGCCCGTCCACTCTTCATCTTTCTCAAAGCTCATTTGATTTCTTCTCTTATGATTTGACGGTAACAAGTGAAGTTACAATAATTCTTAGAAGTGCTCAACTTACTTAAGTAAAAGATGTCATCTCCGCCTTCACTAAAAAGATACAAAATTATCTCTGTCTTTTTCTCTTAATGTTATTTTTATCCAGGATCACCCGTCCTACTTCATCTTTTATACGACGAACTTGATCTAATTCCCTCGCATTTTATTCCCTAACTCTTTCCAACCTAAATATATCATTTTCCTTATCCTTATTTTTTAATCGCTAATATAAGTTCTCATAGGCTCTACTTTTGACTTCTAAGACTATCTTCTTTGCCTCTTTCTTCACCAATTTATGACTCTCTATTAGCTACCTTCTCTTCATCCATATTGCTATCCAATAAAGCTTTATATGAAGTCTTCTGGATCTTCACCTTCTTTTGTACATCTTCATTCCACCACCAAGACTCTTTCTTTCTACCTCTAGGCCCTTTAAAAACTCCTAAAATCTCTTTAACTGCCTTGTTTAAAAGAGTTGCTACTCCCTACCACATCTGGATAACATCTTATTTTAGTTTTCATTCTTCTCTAGACATTACTTTGTCCCTATGTTATTTTATAATTTCCTTTTTTATATTCCTCTATCTAATTTTATTGTACATTTGATGATAGGCCTTATCCTGAAAGGACTAGGTAGCCACCTGGCACCCCACGGTGACCCTCGAGTCTATTGCCCCTTTTTATCAAAAAGCTTTGACTCAAGATTCATAAATATAAACAGTATAGCTTTTTTAAAACCATTTTATTAAAAATTTCGGTAGCATAACGACTTATTTTGACTTTCCTAAAACTTTTAAAATCCCTGTAAAACTTCAAAATACTTCTATAATCACATCAAATTCTCTGCTACAAATTTTGGGCTTCAAGTCCATTCATAAGCGATTTCAACAATCACTTCAATAATATTTTTTAAAAAAACTAAAATATATTCATGCATTTAACTTTAAAACATTCGTATATATGAGTTCTTTACAAAAAATACATTCCAAAACATATTCATGAATATGCAAATGTTCTCGAAAACATTCACAAGGGAAAAATGCCTACACAGTAGCTCGTGACGAAGTTGATTAGTCGTGAGGTGGAGTTCCTGTTACTGAAGCCCCTGAGCGTGCACCTGGAGATTTTAGTTTGAAAAAAGAAAGTAAAGTGTGAGCTAAACGAGCTCAGTGAGTGTTAACATTTCTATACAAACCATATTTAATAGTTTGTTCCTCCCTAAAAACAAATTCATTTCATTTCTTATGATACAATACCAATATAAAACATATATGCTTTTTGAAATCAAATCTCTCAAGTTACTTTTAAAGTAATTAGTGGCGACATTATTATTGTCATGAACTTTCATACATAACATAGCCCACCACTAACCTCTTTGCCATACGGTACCTTTAGGAATAAGGTCACGGAGTTGGTTCTGCATCGCTTACCTATAACTGGTTAACCACTAGTTATGGAGCTAGTTCTACATCGCTTACCCATACTAAGTTAACCATATACGTTAGTAGTTACAAAGCTAATTCTGCATCGCTTACCTATAACAAATTAATCACTAGTTACGGAGCTGGTCCTACGTCACTTACCCATAGTAGGTTAATCGTTATACACCGATGGTTATAGAGTTATTTCTATATCACTTACCCGTAACTAGTTAACTGCTAGTTACAAAGCTGGTTCTATATCGCTTACCGGGACTGGATTAACCATTATACATCGGTATAATAATATGTATAAAACCTAATGGTGGACTATAGGCTAAAAAATCATCTTTCCTCTTTATCAACCAATAATATAATTTCTATATAACTTCAAATCGAATGAAATATAACTTTCAAATTTCAATTCATATATTGCTAAAACATACACTTATACTAGCAATGCATCGTTCATATTAAAGCTCATAATCATACAATATATAAATCACAAGTCATCAATTATTTTGCAAAGAGTTTATTCAAAGAACACTCACAACTTGCTAGTCTCCATAAATAGAAACTATTAGCCTAAAATCAATTTAAAGAACACTCACATGTCACGAATTCTTTTGCAAAGAATTTAGTTATATAAAATAATTATAATACACTTACTATTTTGCAAACTTATCGCCAAGTGCACTCACGCATTTGGTGCCCCTCCTTTACCTACATAAAACACATTTTGTTTAGGCATTTATTTCCAAATTTGGAAATAAGATATTAAAACTATAGTTCAGTTTAACCAAATTTGAGATTAGTATTTAATTACGTAACACGTATGTTAATCATATTTCTACTTACTTTTGTAAGCTAACTTATTGGTCTCTGTCTCTAAATATAACTTCAAAAGTCACTTAAATAACATATTTTACCCATTCTAGCTTACTAATTTCTTCAAAACACGATCTCACCCAATTTAATTCACCATAACATAATTATGCATGATGAGTCACGGTTATGACCCATGTCCAAAATCCGTACCTCCATTTATTCCTTAATTTTCACATATCAAACATTCAAAATAGGTTTTGAGGTCTCTATAAATTTATTACCATATGTATCTAGTTTATATAGCATCAAAAACCATGTCATTTCAACTTATAAATCATGAAACATCTACCAAATATCACATGTTGCTTCAACATAGGGATAGTATCAGGTTTCCATAATAAATCTCAATTTTCAACATCATTCAGCTAGAATTAGGTCTATGTATATTTTAGAAATTTTTATTATTATGTCTTAGGTTTCATCTCCAATTGGAATCACCCAATTTGGAGGCCTGTAGGTCGAGTTATGGTCAACACAATAGGACTGGTTCAAGTGAACTGAGAACTAAAGACAAATTTCACTAAACATAACTTTTTCTCTTATCATATTCAACCCCTAAGTGCTTCCAAACTTATAATCTACTTCATGGCAAGTCAAAAATCATCATTTATCATACATGAATCCATCCCACTCAAAAGCCCCAAAACTAGAAATTTAAGTTAGGAAAACTTACCAATTTATCTTTCAATCTCTTGCATATTTGATGAGTACCTCCACTTGATCAAGATCTCTCCAATTTATGCTCCAAAACCATGAAAAATGGTAGATGCACTCTTCTTCTCCCTCCTTGGCCGAACCTCCTTTCTTCTCTCTTCTTTTCTCCCTTTTGTTTGGTCTTTCATGTTTATGATGAAAGAATGAAGCAAATTGTCTTACTTTGGCCCTTTTATACCCTTTAGTGCATTATACATGCCACTCTCTAATTGGTCCTCTTACAATGACTCATTAATCCACTCACCTCTTGTAAAAAGACCAATTACCCTTAATGACATGTAAAAAATACCAAAATGCCCTTTATTGAATTTCATTCATCAACTAACTGAATTCAATTCCGAAATATTCCACAACCATCTTACCATCAAATTGACCATGAAATACTCTAATTGGAGGTCAATATTAATTGTCTGGATGCTTTTAAAATAATTTGAATGGGTTTAAAATCATTAACACCCATTATTTTCCAAAAAGAACATTTTGACCTTAAACTTTTAGAACTCTCAAAATTCATCCAATCAGACTTATTTCTGATTCGTTTCAGTATCATTGGACTATAATACTTATTCTGGATAATTTTCAATATTTCGAGATTGGGTCCATTAAAATCACTATTCACTCAGATTTACTATTCATATAAAAACAATATTCACCAAACATAAAAATTTATATTCAATGAAAGGAAAAACTTGAGGTTTTACAATCACCACTCCTTATACAAATTTTGTTCTCGAAATTTAACTAAACATACATGTTTAAAATAGGTGGGGGTACAGTGTAAGCATTTGTAACTTGAGCTCCCATGTGGCTTCTTCTACCGCGTGATTCCTCCATAGTACATTAACCAAAGGAATGATCTTATTATGTAGAACTTATTCTATACGGTTAAGGATCCGTACTGGTTTCTCCTGAAAAGTTAAATCTTCCTTTAGGTTCACCGGTTGTACTATGATTACATACGAAGGGTCCACTAGGTACTTACTAAGCATAGATACATGGAAGATGTTGTGAATCCTTGCGAGCTCATCTGGTAGCTTCAATCAATATGCTACTAACCTAATTCTTTCTGTGATCTCATACTGTAGCGCCCCCTTACCATAGAGTACCCACCAGAACACCCGTCGGTCATTCCGGTACATATCCTACGATAAAAGAACACTACAGACAAACACCACTATACTCCACATGGCATCACAATAATAAAACATTAATGAGAAATTGAAACTTTTTAAAACCAAACTGGGTTCCATTGCATTTCATCAAACTCAGCATTTATACAACTATTAGTGTTCTCAGTCTGTACAATCCTCCAAACACTTTACACAAAGTACTATACAATAAGACAAAAGTAACAGTTCTAACTAGAAGTCCCCAAAAGAAATCCCAGCTGACCGACCTTTGAGCCATAGCCTCTCTCGCCAATCCGATGTACACGGCTCTACAGTCTC
>JANVCL010000214.1:13997263-14009738 GCA_026546855.1 Erythroxylum incrassatum | reverse complement strand
TCCTCTCTTCTTTCTTCAAAAATTTCGTTAACTCTCTTCTCCTAACACAAGCCAAGCCTTCTTTCTTTTAATGAAACGAAAATGACCCATTTGCCCCTCCTTATAAACCTTAAACAATTAAACCTTAAGTGAACTTCCAACTTTGCCCTTATTTCATCTTTAAAAACTGACATCTTAACTCCTTAATTGGATCAGGTAAATGAAACAAATTGAAAATACTTCCTTGTAGAAAAATATTCCTCTATGTCTTATCTTTCTAATGACACCAAAAACACTCAATTTGGTTCAAAAATGAAGAAGTTAAGGCCAAGACACTTTCAGAACAAAACTAAACCAAGACTAAACACTACACCAAACTTCACTCCAAAAATTGAACATCTTAAGGACTGAATTGAAATTTGATTCCTTCAAAACACTTGTAGATCCATGTCTCTAGTTTAATTAGCAACATGAATCAACTCAATCGGAGCTGAACAGATCAAGATATCTCCAAATTACTGAAGCATGTTCCGAAAAATATCCAACTTATACTCTTCTAGTTGATCCTCTCACTTTGATTCAATCAATCTTTTTCAAATTGATCTCAAAAACTCATAATTCCCATGAAGATGTAGATAATTGTCTTCGAAATCTAACGCTTCGAAAACCAAGTCAATCGGATGTCGGACGGAAAAGTTATAAGCAAAAGATTGCAAAAGGGTCGGATTATAAGCAAAAATAACAGAACTTCAAAACGACGTCACAGAGGGGGAGGATGCGCCAAAAAGGTAGCGTCTCGCGAGAGGCGCGCGTTAGGCGGGCTCTCGCGATCGCGAACTACATTCCCCCCTTTTTTAAATATATATATAACTAAATTTTCCAAAAATCATAACTCTTGATCCCGAACTCCAAATTTGACAAATTTGTTATCAATAGAAAGCTCAAAGGAAGCTCTACAACTTCCATGAAGGACAGAAAAATCAATTTGGCCTCTAACGGAGTCAAAAACCACTTCAAAGTTTCATTCCACTAATGATCATGCCAAAACAGTAACAAAAACTTCTAAAAATCATAACTCCACATTCCATGGTCCAAAATTTCCATACTTTGCATCAATGGAAAGATCAAAACATACTCTAAAACTTTCATGAAGAACGTAACAGCAATTTCTGCCTCTATCAGGGTCAAAATTTCAATCAAAGGTACTGCCCACATAAATGTTATCATGAACGGTAACACAATTTCTAAAATTCATAACTTCTCATTCCATTGTCCAAAAATTCTATACTTTATATCAATGCGAAGATCAAAACAAAATCTTCAACTTTCATGAAGCACTTAAAGGCAAAATTCAACCTCTAACTAGGTCAAATTTTCAATCGAAGGTTCTGCCAGAATATTATCATCCTATACCAACTCCAAACTTCAAAATTTCATATCTTCCAATTTCCATAATAAAAAATTGCATACTTTATAGCGTTGAAAAGATTGAAAGACAAGCTACAGCTTTCATGTAGACCACTTACTCTAATTCAGACCACATCAGTATAGCGATTGGCCTCAAAGCACAGTACACACAAACTTACCCTATGAGCATTTTTCAAAAACAAAGTAAATAACTTTATCTTCGGAAGATCATAACTTCCAATCCCGATATCAAAAAATATCATACTTCATGGCGATAAAAAGCTCTCAACAGAAGCTACAAGTCTCATGAAGATCATTTTATCAAATTCTGCCTAAATCGACCTAGCGAAATTCATGAAAGTTTCAGCTCAAAAAGTCAACATTGTTACTATTCATCTTCTAAAAGTCAGACTTTCTTAATTCTCCAAATTCTCACACTTTCACTATTTATTTCTTGAATTTCCACTTCCATTTTAATCAACTCATTTACTTTAACTTTCATAACCCATACAAATCTCAAAGTCATCAAAACCAATAAATTCTTTTCTCATCAATTTCCTTAAAGCACAATAACATCTATAACACAATACATATACAAAAACACTCATTTAATTTCATTTAATATTTCTAAATTTCACTAAAAGATCGGGGTCCAACACTTTAGGTAGTTGGGGTTTAGCCTTTCCCTTGCCTCTGACAGCTGCAAACATAGTTGTATGAGGATAATTCTTACTCTTTTCCTCCATTACAGCTCACCGAAAAATTAAGGCATTGATGTCCTAGGTCTCATCTTGAGAGATGTAGGAGGTAGCCAACATCTTAAACTCTCAAGGGAGAGTATTTAGTGCCTGATGCACTATGAGATTATTAGGAATTGGTACATAAAGTGCCTTCAGCCTAATCTGAAGGTGTACCATCCAGATAATGTACTCTCGAATGCCTCCTTCCCCCATATACTTCATGGAGAACAACTCCTTAATCAAGATGCTCTGCTCCGTATAAGAAGACACCTTGTATCCCTGAGAAATGCTATTCATGAACTCCTTCGCTATGGTCGTATCCATCAATCCACTGAGCAGATGATCTAGGATCAACCTTTTGATGGTCAAATAGCACATCCTATTTGACCTCTCCCAGGCCGTCATAGTGGAGAAGGTCTCTCGATGTACATTGCCATGATGACTTAAGCCATCTCTAATGCAAACTCCACGTCCTTCATCCACTTCTTGAAATTTAAGCCATTTAAGGTCTCAATCGTGACAACATTGTTGTTTACAGAAACAGTGACTGCAAGATAGAAAAGACAATGTAAAAAAATTAGTTTAAATGCAGGACAACAATGATAACATTATCTATACAGAGAATTCGATCACACATATTATGAAACACCTGTGGGCTGAATACATAATATATACAATTAGACCTCAATATAAAAGTAATTAGAGTACAAACCATCAACTCTCATGTCATTACCACCTGTGGGTGAATAGATCATTTAAGCAACAACTTTCCTCCATCTAATGCCTTTATGTATATCTCAAAATCTCATATAAGGTTAAAACCTGTAGGCAGAATAATCACACATGAGATTAGAGACATCCCCCAACATGCATGCAGTACAATCCAAATACTGACTTGAAAGGTCACTGTGGTGACTACAATCTTACCAATACCCAAAAAGACCACAAACACATAGGATACATCTTTATGTATTCTATAGGGCATATTATATGTGAATTAATTATAACTGTAAAAACTAGATTCATAATCAAATAATCACATATCAGTACTGAAAACATTGCCTTTAAACTTTATTTGAGACTTTTATTCCAAAAAAAATCTCAACGGAAGTGACTATTGTACTTTTTCGAATACCGAATCTACCGCACAAGACATAAAACTTTAAGTGTCTCCCTCATGGTCAATTCAAAAATGCACTTAAAATTAGCTTTAAAAACTTTTCTGGAATCCAATTACCAAAGTAATAAATCCAAACAATTGAAAAAACCATTTAAAAAATTCCTCAATCCTGGAAATTGACCCAAAAGGACCCAGGGCACCATTAGGGAATTCTGAAAATTTTCCTTTTTTTCAGGTGCTGACGTCAGCAGTACTGTAAAGCTGACATTAGCAAGCGTCATACAGACGCGCTCCAGATGCATCTGGTGCTTGCGCAGCACGCGCCCCCAAGCGTGCACGTGCGTTCACTGTATGACACTTGCTTTGCACGCGTTGACATGTGTCCCGATCCTTGCTGTCCATATGCCGGGCCAGATGCAGCGCATGCCACACACGTGCCAACAGTTCCACGCTCATGGGAGAGCGCGCCACTTGAGACACATGCAATATGCGTCCCTCAACATGCAGTGCTAGTTGGCGACATGCAATTGGCGCGTGCAACGCACACATCCCCCGTACCCCTGCTCCTCCCGCTACTATAGCACCGTCTGGCGCGTGAAGTGCACACGTTGGACGGTGCATTGCCCTTTAATAGGGAGGGCGATTTCTGGTATCCTAGGATGCCATTTTTTGCTCTTTTTGGCTCATTTTTTACCCGTTTTTCATAGCTAGCCTTATGTATACTACTTTTATGTAATTATATATGAAAAAAAAAACTGAAAAACGAATCAAAAACTGAAGAAAAACCATAATGAATGGATTTTGAAAAACTTCGTTTCTGACAACCCTATCACATAACCGCTCTGATACCACGTGTAACATGTAGGATAGATCTTATTACGTGTTTGGGGTCGTTTATGAAAGGGTTAAAAATGAAGGAAATGCAGAATACCTGATTTCGGTTCCATTCGATGTTTTGAAGCAATTTTCAATGCCAAAACGAACTCTAATCTCCCAGGACTTTTGCAGAAGTTGATCATTGATACTCAATTAACGCCTTCTTCAGTTTTCTTAAGACATAAGCACTCCTAATGGGTCAGAGAATCCGTATGCTTACGAATTACATAAGTAACTGAAGAAGACCTTAACCTTTATATATAGCTTCCATATGGGGCTTCTCCATCACAAGTCTGATATGGGTCTGATCCACACTAATTGGGATCTATTTTCCTCCCCAAATTTGACCCATTAATCTAAATAATTTATTGGGTCACTTTATTACCTTTGTTAGGATCGAATTACGTAACTTAATCGACAAATTATTTAAAAAATTGAAAATACAATTAATAGTTGTCCAATTTATAAAGAAGGACAAAATTGTCCTACAGAATCAACAATCAATCTCGAAGCAATTGCAAGAGCACAAATTGGACCTCAAAATTTCAAGATTAAAAACAAAAGTCGCTACCATGAGAATGATTAAATAAAACAAAATGTCTAAAAAACTCAAGAAAATGCCAATTTGTTTAGTTATATCCAAATTCCGAGCAACCGATAAATGAAAACAAGGTTATCGAATACTGGAACCAACCAGTAAATACAACAAGGAGAATAGAAACAAAATCAAGTGGAGTGACTCACTAGTGTGGTCCACTTGACTAAATTGACCATGAAATCAAGAGAAGGACTGTAACTTAAAATGCAGAGATCTCCTGTCCCCACTATCGTATCCTACATCCTAACTGGTCGCCACAGCATGCAGCCAGCAACAGCCCCGTTGAAGGGTCTGTCATATTCTTCCTCAATGTCCCCAAATCGAAAAGTCTCCTCAAAATTTAAATTCAGAGAGCTATTTCTAGAATACAATCAATTCTTCTTCTTTTCTACTTTGGTTTAAAGAGTTTGAGAAAGTTGATAAAAACAGCACTAACAACAATAATAAGCCATGTAGGTTATTATTATTTATATAATTGTCATGTATTTTATTGATGTCTAACATTTATAGGCTAATTATTTGTTAATTGATTTATAATTAAAAAAGTGTAATCTCTTCGGAGAGGTTGGTGTTTCTTGAAGAAAGATTTATGACTGAACTAAAGCGGGCTGCTCTTTTGTATGTGGTTAAGGGCGTAATGTTCTTCAGAAGAATATCAAACCTAAGCCTCAACTTTTACTGGTGATGGTGATAGATACCATCGTTGACGTCACATGTTGAAGATTACAATTTCAGTCGTCAGAGGTTAAAAGAGAAAAGTTCAAGTTCATCCATGAATTTAAGTGAAAAACAGACGTCCATGAATTTAAGTAATAAACAGACCTTGATTATCCTTTAACTTCTCTTTTATATAAAATTGACTTTAAACTTTCATTACGCAAAATTTTTCAAAACAAAAATGAGATTATAATGATAATATTGAGGTCAATTCAACAAAAAAGAAAAGAGATCAAAATGTAATTAAGACTTTAGACTTCCTTTTCCAAAATTGAAATATATTCATTAACTACCACTACTCCAAGCTCGGGTAACCGAAATAGCCCAAGAAATTAGAAAATGTTTATAATGGGACATTTTGTTTTGTCATTCTTTCCGAAGACTTGGTAATGACAAAAAATGTCCATGCTGCCGTTATACTTGTATCCACAGTCCCTCGTTCTAGTGGAAGTAAGTTAAATCGGTGCTTGGAGAAGAGATGTGCAAAGCATAGCATCTTAAACATTACCCTTAATAGCATACTAGTCCACTTAACTTCATTCAACCGTCTTCTATATAGCCCAACTCAACTTGTGCAAGGAGACGCAGGACTATGATAGCACTTGGGGAGGGCAGAATCGGCTACTTTTAAGTGCCTAAACCCCAATTGGAACTTTAAATTATGAGGCCACATATACAGAACTAAGGTAAGGATACTTGAAATCAAAACAAAATAAAAGAAAATAGTCAATCCGTTCCAGCTCTTCGTATGCCAGTCTTGCCAGACAGCTTCTTGTCACACTCGTGAATTAAGCTGGAAGTTGAATGTTTGCATCACTCAATAGTCAGGAAGGCCAAATTCTCACAATCTTCACTTTCTCCCTATTCCTCTGCATAAATGCAAATCATCAACAAAATGAAAGCCTAAAACTGGCAAGAGACCTGAGGCATAGAATTCAATAGCAATCATTGAATTCCATGTCTAAATCCAACATGTTAGCAATCCTTAGCCTTATGCTTTAGATTTAAAGCAGCTAGTAGAACACACGGAACAAATTTACTAGTAAATCCTAGTTTGTCCAGAGTCAATGACTTCTCATGAAGCATCAAGAAGAACGCAATACACTTCATTTTAGAAACGATAGGTCGATTTTCTCTTATAATTTCAAGATTTGTACTAAAAAATAGCTCCAACATATGCTCCTTCATATGAAATAAAGTCTTATGATAAATATGAGCAATAGAACCTGATCATTTTGACAAAAATAAGATCATTGTTTTATCCAAGTATTTCAAGAAATTGTTCGCATAAGTAGCTACAGGTAACATCTTGAACCTGTTCTCATATAATAAATGGACACAATGTAAAATCTTGAAAAGCCAAGTTCACAGAGCGAATGTCCATCTTGAAGACAACAGAAATATCCTTATCTAGGGAATCAACATGTCAAAAAATCCTAAATGGTAGAGACTAGGGACGATGTTGAAAATCATCACAAATCAAAATAAGCATCCTCGCTTAAATATGATCAAATGGAGATTCCAAGATAATGTGTCTGTCATTGCACAGGCATAGTGAACTCCATCCTCTGAATGATTGGCTACAAAACCATCATAACCTAAGGCCATAGTCTTGAATTGAGGTTTTCTGGAACCCTAGCCATTAATGCAGGTCAGCCTCTAATCTAAAACATAGAAGGAGATTACAAAGTTAATGGTGACCCATGCTTTTCTAGCTACAACCATTATAAAATTTATGAATATACTCAACATATTGTGTACAAGATAAGCATTTACATTCGTGTTTTCTGCATTTTAACAGAGGATATGAGTTATATGACCCAATTGGAATGAACTTAAGTAGTTAGCAACTCATGAAAGAAATGAAATAGAAATCATAATCTACAGAAACCCCACCCAATCAGTATCAAAAGAAATTAGGTGTAGACAGATATAGGGAGTAAATTGAAAGGTAAACAGCCACAAATCATAGTCACGAATGTCTATCATAAGCAAGAGTTAAAGACCATAATCAGAATGTCAACAGTGCTGCACTATAGGAACAACTTATAAAGTAACATATCAAATGTTTACCGGACCTTCTCAAGACATGAATTTTTTAGGGTCTGCTAAATTTTGTTGGAGATCATGGACTTAGCCTTTTTCTCAGCAGGCTTCAGAATCTGAAAGGAGCACATTAGGTTGTCATCCACGCTCATCAGAGCCCCAGCATTATCAAATTCACCACAGTAATTGGGAGCTGAAAATATGGTCACAAGCTGCCTTTCAGCAAAGAATTCATATCCATCCTCCACAACCTAGAGTCAAATAAATTTATCTTAGTATCCAAAAATAATTAAAGGAATTACAACAAGTTGGAAACAGAAAATCATAGCTGCTCAATCTAGGTCAACAACCTGATGTGCACGGCATACAAGGTCCAAATCATGCTTTGCTAAGAAGTCTGACACCCTATCAGGACCAAAGGTGTAAGAAACTCCTCTATCATTCATTCCCCATCCCTTAATATCTCTACCAGGATCTGACCAGAGCAAGTCACACAGCAGGCCAGTGTCTGGAACAGCAATTGGCCGAGGTAAATTTCTAATCTGATCCAAATCTGTCAAATCGGGTGAAAGACCACCATGCATGCACAATATTTTGTCATCTATAAGAGCAGCTACAGGAAGGCAGTTAAAGCAGTCAGTAAATGACTTCCAAAGCCTGACATTAAACCTTCTCTTACACTCATCATAAAACCCATATATTCTATTAATAGATGCACATTCATGATTCCCTCTTAGAAGGAAGAAGTTTTCTGGGTATTTAATTTTATAGGCAAGCAAAAGGCAAATAGTTTCCAAGCTTTGTTTGCCACGATCAACATAATCCCCTAAAAACAAATAATTTGCTTCAGGAGGAAAACCTCCATACTCGAACAGCCTCAATAAATCACTGTATTGACCATGCACGTCACCTGAAAGAATAAGTAGTTTTATATACTGTTAGAACAACGAAACTGGACAACAAAGAATCCCAATATGTAGTTGTCAAAGTACCCAACAATCACTCAGAACCTCAAAATTCCTTTTAAATAAGCTTAAAAATAAAGCAAGGGCGATATTACTCTTAAAAATGGAACAACCCAAAAAGTTCAAACCTGACAGTTTGAACCTCTACTTTCATGGCTTATAAGATCAGATACACAAGCTCCTACCCTATCCAATTCACAAATACATTTTTGTTATTTTTGGTTTTCATTGAGTATATTGGCAATGAAACAGTGCAGAAGTTGTGAATCATGGTTTTGAAAACAATCAAATTAAGGTCAATGAATAAGCTGCATTTCATAACCTAGCATAGAAGCTCCACAACGCTACATTCCAAGAAAAAAGCAACAAAAAAAAAAAGAAAAAGAGTGCTGAAACAACGTACACCAAGTGAAACCACATACAATCTCAAGAAAAGAACCCAACCAAGCATAGACAAAACCCCAAAAAATAAGAACAGAAAAAGAGCAAATAATTAGGCTAACCGCAAATCTTGATAGGGGCTTCGAGCTCGAGCAAGTTAGGCTGTTGAAGGAAGATATCTTTGGAAGCGAGACAAAGCTGCTTGATCTCACTCTCGGAGAGCTGAACCTGTTTCCCTGGTCTCGCTGATCGAACCTCTGTCAGCCGTCTGATTATATCATCCAGGAGGGCGGGGTCCATCGTGGTCGGTTGTGCTTGAGTCGCCATAGGATATTTTTTCGTTGAATGGCTTTGGTTTCTTCGAGCAACAAAACCCTAGAAAAATCAGACACAATATATTCTTAGAATTCCAGTGTTTGTTGTTCTCTTACGGAGTCATAGTTTATCTTAATCCTGCTTTGGCCTTTGAGGGTTCGAATTTTTGTTGGTGGGGTAGGGTACGTGAGATTGTTTTCTTGGAAACTTAAAAAGAACAATAATTACTATATAAAGAGTGAGAAAGTAGGAGGAATTAAACTGGAGTTTTTGTTTTGGGTCGGGACTCGGGAGGGGGAAAGAAGATATCCAAAGTGTTGAAGATGGAAAAGGACTGCAACTTCTATGCCGCGTGCTTGTCCATAACGATTTCACCAAAACGGTGCTGTTAAGCTCCAGCGAGTTGGGCTTCAGTTGTCCACCTTAATGTTCAACCAAACTCGGCCTGAGATCCAAATATGTACACAATCACATAAATTTTCTTCATTGCAGCCTGGAGGTGGAGGAAGGAAGTGACCTGCTAGGAACAATAAAGTAAATAAGCTTGGCAGTGGAGTGGCCCAAGCCCTGAGATCCAATAGGGCAAGCTGGATCGGGCTTGAACCTGGAATTGTTTATTTTTTAAAATGTTTTTATTTTTATTTTTTAAAAAATGTATATATAAATTTTGAAATGAATAAGTTGAAACTAAATTCATTTTATAAGTAAGCTAACAAAAATTTAAATTATAAATGAAAAATGTAACATTCATTTAGTTAATACAATTGTTTAGTAAAAAATAGTTTTTAAATGAATTGATATATGAAAAGTACATAAAATAATAAAATAAATAAGTTGAAAATAAATTTATTTTTAAAGGAATATATGATAAATGAACAAAAAATATATTATCAAAATGAAATAGTATCATCTAACTAACATTATACAAATTTTATTTAATGATATAATTTACAAAAAGTCAAAATGAAATCATCAAATGATGTTGGAGTCTTGGAGAGCACAAAAGAAAGTCACATGAGTAAATAATTATACCTTCAATTACAAAAAAGTAATGCAATCATATGATAAATAAGTAATCCTAGAAAAGGATTAAAGATAACAAACTTGGTATAGCAAAGGGGATAATAATTGTTATAATCAGGATCATTAATAGTTTACATAATGTTTTATGTATGTAGAAACATTATTATGTAAATAATATCTAGAACTGTAATAATTGCATTAAATGAATATAAGAAAATTATAATAATTAATAAACAATTAAATATACTTTCATCATTAAATATATTATCGAAATACTTTTTAGTTAAATGATTGGTCACCTCCGCATCAGCACCTATGACTGTATTAATATGAAAATTAAAAAAAATTATATATATATATATATAAGATAAGATAATATCATAAAAAATAGACAAATTTGATATATCACAAAGAAAAGAGTTTAACCTCAATATCTTTACCATTTAACCAACTTCGGGCATACATCAAGGCTTCTACATTATTAGGATAAAGTTAAGTACGATGAGGACTAATAACTTGACCGCTAATAATAAAAGAAAACTTTGAAGCAGTGATAGATAATGTGTTGGACCCCGAACTTTTCTGTAAGCTAAGACTATTAAATGAGAAATTATTGGCAATTAGCTATGTGTAAAGCAAAGGAGAATCTTTGAAATTGAAATGAAATGTAAAAGATGGTTTAGATACAAGATGGATTATATGTGAAATATTGGGAGTTAAAAGCTGGAAAGTGCAGTTGAAAATGTGCATTGAGCATGCTTCAATGTTTTTGCCATAACTTGACCTCTAGTTATCCAAATGAGATTATTCTTGATTTGGATTAAACTAGAGAGATAAGGCTACAAATTGTTTGATGGAATCCAGTTCTAATTCAATCTCTAAGAAAGTCAATTTTCAGATGGAAGTCATGCACAGGATAATGTTTTAGTATAAGAATAGTCTAAAATGTTTGGAGTATAACTCTTAGACTATGGAACCAAATTGAATGATTTTGGTGTCATTAGAAAATTGAGACAATGAGGAACATTTCTCTAGAAGGAAGTTCTAGCAAATTCCTTCAATTTGATGATTAGAAAAATGTTCTAAGTTAAGCATGATTTTATGATATTTTGAGACTTTGTCATATTTGATGATTTTGAGGAATTAATTAGCATGTTAATGTGAGTAATTAGCATGTTAATTTGAGTAAGATCATATGGCATAGGTTGATTGGATTAAATTAAATTAAAGTGGTAAGCTATGTATGAGGGCAAAATTGGAAGATTACTTAAGGTTTTAAGTTACAAGGCTATTATATAAGGGCATAAGGGTCATTTTCCAATAAATGGTGGGTCTTGCTATTTAAGGAAGAGTGGTGCACGAAATTGGGGAGAAAAATGAAAGAAAAGAGAGAAGAGAGGGAGAGCTTCGGTGGAGAAGAAAAGAAAGAAGAAGAAAGGAGATGCTAGGGTTTGCTTTTCTTGGATTTCAAGAAGGATTTTGGGTGGATTCAAGAAGGAAAAAGATGGAAGAAGATGAGAGCTTCCATTAGAGCCAAGCAACTCCTCTTTTGGTGAGGGATCAAGGTAAGGGCATTTTGATTTGTTGAGTTTTTGAAAGGGGTTTTGGTTTAGATAGCTTAAGAAATGCATGGGTAGGAGTTTTCCAAGATCAATTTTGGTAACTATGTATTGTGGGTTGTCCAATTTGAAATCACTATTGATTTGGGGATTTTGCCTTTGATGAAGGAAATCAAGAGAGAGGCAAGAGGAATCAAGAACAAGGGGAGGCAATTTGAGTCAAGTTTCAAGCAAGGATTTTGAGGTGGGTTGCATGTTTATAATTCGAGTAATGAGCCTTGATGTGTTTTCAAAATCAAGAAAATAAAACATTTTCAGTGGCTTCTTAAATGTTGCTTTTATTGTTGTCATTGATGTGAGAAATTGCCAAATTTGTTGCATTCAGTGCTTTTGAATGATTTGGTGAATTGCTATGTGAATTGGGTTGATGAGTGTGAAATATTTCATGTTCATGGATAATTGTGTTTCTGAAATATGCCTTAGTGGCGAAATGTCAAGAAAATCATGTTTTCAAAAAAGTGCCATTTTGGGCAATTTGTTTTGAAGTCATGAATTACATGTTATGTGGGTTTGGTTTGGTCCGTTCTGTTCGGTCTAGTGCACTTTTCTATAGGTTTCTCCCGCCTGCCCGCTAGTGGCATGAAGCTCCTTTATGGACTCCTTTACGACTCCACAAAACCAGTATTTGGGATAGTGTTAGTACGTTCTTTTCACGGCTACATAAGACCCTTAGGGGAACCCTCCTTCTC
>JANVCL010000214.1:13978797-13990622 GCA_026546855.1 Erythroxylum incrassatum | reverse complement strand
CTCTTCCCTTCTCTTTTACATTTTTACATTTCAATTTTATTGTTTGTGTGTATTAACTCTTTTGTTTTTGTAGAACTTTGCGAAAAAGATTCAAAAATCTATTCAACCCTTCTTCTAAATCGTTTTCATATTTACATATGAGAGACTCATTAATTAATGTACGCTCGTTATATTTTGGTCCTACGATATGTTAAAACAATGTCCTTCGCTTCTCTTCCCAATCCACACTATATCTAAATGCTTATTGTGAAGCTAATAGGCTAGGAAATCAGCCCTTCACTTCTCTTTAATCCAGATTCAACCTAAATACTTATTTTGATGTTAATAAGGTAGAAAATCTCATTAATTGCTGATCCATTATCAATTGCTCCTTTATGCTCGATCACGCCCCCATCTTTTAGCATGGTTGAAAACAATCATCACTAATTCGACTAATAAAAATTGCGCTATTGTACCTTTGTTTGAGATAGAATATTATCTCATAATTGTAGAATATTACTAGATATAATAATATTTCCATTAATGGAAGGGCTCCTCTCCTCTATGCGTTTATTACAGAGGCAGTGCATGTATTAATTTATCATACATTTTTGGGTGATAAAAACATTAAATCCTTTCTATTCTTTTTCCTTTTTTGGGTTCCTCAACAAAAGTAAACGATTGAGGTCTTCTCTTATTCTCATTCTATATAGTAATAATTAATTTGCTCTCAAGGCAGATTTAGATTGTCATGTCGACGCTCCATTTTTCAATCACGGGCGTTTCAAAATCATCATATCAGAAGAATATTGCATTCGTGATGGAAAATTAAAATCTGTTATGTCCAACCTTTTAGTCCAAACTATTGACTATATAGTTTTAGGCCGTAGATTTTCATGCGTCTCTCTGAATGTAAATGAATTTGTTCAAATCGACCTACTCATTTGAATGAGTTTCAAAACTTAGGCTATTTGCTGGATTTAAATTTAAAATTTACGTCTCTAACGTAATGTTGATAAATAACCATCATTCCGTAATTAATTTATAATGATTATGCTCAATTTATTTTTATAAAAAATATTTTAATAGATTTAATTATGAATTATTAAAAAAAACATAAACCTCATTTCATCTTGACGCACGTATGCGAATCTTGTCCGTAGCAATCATGACCAGGTGGTTTATGTTAAACAAAGGGTTCACCTCCTGGGAAATAATAAACGCTAAGTCCTACAAATCAGCTGTTCGAACCCGTAAACATCGTCGACTAAAGCTTTGATCACCTATAAAATTGCTTTCATTAAGAATTTTGGGGACAACTGCAAAGTACTTTTGAGCTTTGTCCTCTATACATGGAAATTTTCAATTCTCAATGTAGCCATCACAAAATCTGCTGCCATGAGATAAACCATGAACTATATCGACCAATGCTGTTACAACATAAAAACTGAACAATTGAATATCAGACCCAGGCAGGCCAATGGTGTAAAGCACCTATATTTTGGCTGTAACATCTGCTAGAAGTATTTTGAGTGTCTCATAGGTCATAAAACAAATCCCAACACCAGGAACAACTTTGTAATATTCAGGCATAATGCCTCTATATAGACCCCGAAAGCCTTCACACTGGAATATGTGCTTAAACGTGCCAAAAATGCCTGTTTTGTACACACGAGCCCGGCCACCCGCTCCTTCCAATTGTTTCCGCCGGCGTACAAGATCAAGAGGAAATGTCGCTGCATATGGTAGAAAAGGTTGATGCACGATATAACATACCAGTATAGACACTAATGTACAAGAAACCAGCATGCGTTCAAGATTATGCATGCAACTTACACAATACACATATTTCCCAAGAAAAAAAAAACAGAGTACACAATTATTACAACTACAATTCACCATCTCAAACATGCAAACAACAGAAAATACCAAATTCCTGCTTACCAAGTGTATTTAGACTATAACAGCTTCCAGTATATTTCTGCTCTTGCTTCTAGTTGCATAGTCATTCATACATGTTTTATCAGGACATTAATATGTTGTTCATGTAAAGAAAGGTATCACTTTGACCTCCATGTTCTTTATCTTTCTCAAATAAACATCATTCAACTTTATGGTGACAGACTTCCGGGGAAAAAAGTCATGCAAATTGTTCGTCTACTTGATCAAAGATGACACCAAAACAGTTTGAAGGTTTCCTACCCAATCTGCAATTGGCAAAGGAAGCCTAAGTGAGAAGCATACCTCAAAAGAGGACACCTCTCACATTTGATAACAGAAAGAATAGCAATACTTCAGCTGAGAGTAGTGCCAGCCAATAAAAGAATGAACTGCAATCCCCGTCAGACAAATTATTGAAGAAAGGGTAGAAAATGAATGTTCATGATCCAAAGGAAAAAGTAGAAGTTAGATGACATGGTAAAAATACTTTTTCCTGATTTCCTTACTAAAATTCTCAACCAAGATATAAAAGAACTCCAGTCTGGTCTCTGGCTCTAGGGTCAGTCTGTTAGATACTTAATGCAGAGCGTGCATCATACCCAGCTTCTCTGCATCAAAAGCATAGTAAAAAGCTACAAATATTAACTCCTTTGACTCATGATAAACCAAGTCATTAAACATGGAAGACTTAATCTGTTCAGCTAAATAATATCTTTGCTAAACACTGCTATTGGATGCTTAAATTTTGGCATTATCGTATCTGTAAAAAGGAGCAAAAAATGACTTAGCATCAACATTTTCTTATCTGAAATATACAATAATGCATATATTTAAAGATTATATGCAGCACAGAAACAGCAATCAACCACAATTTTGTAAGACTAAGGATAATTGGGCTCAGACTGCATGGAAAGAAAAGATATAACTTGAAATGACTCATAAAACAGAAGACTATCTAACTCACCTGTTGAGGAGGCAATTCCAGAAAGACTACCGCAAGCTAAACTCACTGCAACAGTAGAATCATGGGGCCTGAAGTCAAAATAAAATAAAATTCGAGGATTATATAAAAGAACAAGATGCTCAAGAGATACATAAGAAGTCCAAGAAACTTCATAAGTAGGAGAGTCCCACCTGTGAGACTGCCAGAAAGATCGTAGAGTCTCATACACAGTAAAACTGATAGCTATATTAGGTCCAACACCCTATCATAGTAGCCAACTCACGTTAAGAAAGCATCAAAGGATACACACAGAGGAAAAGCTAACATTATTAGTAATAGACATACTAAGAGTGTTGCTCCAAGTCCCTTGTACAGGCCAAAAACTCCCTCGTCCCTACAAATTGTTCGTAATGCATGCGAGATGCCTCTGTAGTAAATGATATTTGTCTGCAGGTTCAGGTTTAATCAAATTAATCGGAAAGTAAAAATGTTATTGCCAGTTCTGAACTGGAAGAGGTTATACAAATGTTACCTGAGCTGCAAGGCGTGTCCTTACAAGATCCAGTGGATAAGTAGCAGATGCAGCTGTTATGCCAGCCAAACCACCACCCACAAAATGAACAAAGAGGTCTCCACCCATATTCGCCTTTTGACTTTCCAGTCCAGGCACCATATGTAGCAGCTGTAAAATAGATCCAATGGTCAATATTTTAAGCTACCAGGAACCTATGAAGAATCAAAGTTTTTGTTGATGCCAAATTTTAATTTAAATCCTGAGGATCCCCACCATTTTATAGTGCTCATAGGCATAAAAATTGACAGAAGAGTAAGGGAGCCGATGAGCTATTGTAACAAGATTCCCTTTCCAGAAAGCTCTGAATCCTTCCTCCCTAACAATCCGGGAAGCCTCATTCCATATGCTAGCTTTCCTCAGTGTTATAACATCAGTGTGCATTCCTTGCACCTACAAAAGCAAGGCCATTTTTTTGTAGAGAAGAAAACAATAAAAAAAGGGCTATGCTACAGTGCTAATTACTGACTCGAAAAGAAAACACAATATTTTAGTTCAGCTGGCTCAAAATGATCCACAACTTTTAACTACTCTTCTATTATGGAACCCATACAAACCATTCATCAAAATTGAGACAGCCATCTCACCGGAAAAGGTAAGTACATTTGCAGCTATGCCTAGAAACTAAAAATTTTTGTACTACTTTTAACATATTAGAGCTACAACCTGATGTATACCCCCTAAAAAACTGAGAAGCAAAATAAGTTATGTAACAGAACTGGAACCAATAAGTAGCAAGTTAGCGTTCCTGGAGTCTCCGCAGTTAGACTCCACGTAAACTATTTAACAACACCAAAACTTCTTTTATCCTGAACTTATATTTCATTCTTTCCAAATGTTTCTTACCCTCAACCCATCTAACTATTTCCAAAACAACCACTCCAGCATCACTAGAAATTCCATGTATTTAAAAGATGGAATTTTAGAAACAGAAATACATGGTGACTTACTATACTATCCCAATTCAGTAGATGCTACACAATGTAAAAATCTATACTTTCACGACAGAAATCAAATTAAACCCCAAATATATAAGCACCCTCATTGACAAGTTACATACAAAACTCAGGAAACTACTTGAAAACCCATTAACCAGCCAAGAATAAAGAAGCGGGGGAAAATATTACCTGAAAGAGTATGGTAAGGCGAGCAAGTGGTGCAGTGCATGTCTTACTGAGAGCACCTGCCACTCCACCAGCAACAAGCTGAGAAACCGTTCCGATCTGCGATTGGTGATGGTGTGGCTGCTGTTGGTGCAACGGTTTTTGTTGTTTTTGTTGCGAATTGAGACCTCTGGGTCCTCCGTCTACCACCACTCCCACTCTTGCTTCCGTCTGCATACCTCTCTCCTACAAACTTTCACTTTCTTCACTAATGAGTCTTTAATTGAAACATTAAAGGCCTCAAATTTGGAAACCTTAACAGCCCCGATAACGGATATAAAAAGCAAACAGATGAAGTCACGTTAAAGAAATTGGAGAAACCCTAATCAAGAGATTTCCAGAAAATTGCTGACAGCCCCTGGCTTTTCTTTTTCGTCTAATAAGCCAGGCTCAAGCTCTCAATTTTTTTTCTTCCTTTCGAAGCAAAAAAGTGACCACTTGCAGAGGTTCTCGTGGCTAGCTAATGACACTTAAACTGCGTTGTTTCAGGTAAAAGATCCCATCCTATGTACATTGTGCGACGGGACTCGGGAGCGTCGATGCTTGAGGGCGTCTTTTGGAATGTGGTAGGAATATACCCGACCTCACAGTGAATTCGGAGTACACGATATTTACCAAGTGATTAGAGGATGGGATCAAGGATAATAGAAATAGAATAGAGAGGTATAGTTTTTGGAATATTCCAAGAAAAAGATGAGTTCCGAGGGGCGGGCTGCTGGTTTGCGGTTGTTGTTACAAAGTTGGTTAACCCGTTTTGTTCCTCTGGGCTACGGCCACGTGTCCAACCTATTGGATACGTTTATTTTCCCTTGTTTTGAAGCAACGATACCGCTCACCGACCTCAACATCACACGCGTATTGTTACTATTGGTCCTTAGGTTAGTCACCGACTCAACCAAGCTACAAGGCCCAATAGAGAAATTACACGGTCAAGTTAAAACTTGAGCTTGTTTAGAAAGATTCTGGGATATCTTGCGCTTGTGCAAATGCAAATTACATCCGATATTACTTTCACTAATCCAACCACAATGGAGATTTGCTCATACATACTGATTATTTTGCTGAATCCACGATGTTTAGCATTTCTAAATCAACTGGGTGAGCAATGTTTATGGGGACAGGCTGTGACAAGTCCATTAGTTAATAGTCATCCTATTGGTCTTGTGGAGACTCAATACCAAAGATACACCGTCGCTTCCAGTAACAACACCGCATCAGTTAGTGGAACTATCTCGTGGTTCCTGTCTCTGATCATTTCTAAAGCGCTTAATCTGGTTTCCTTCGGCCTCTGGGCGTCGCGTGAGATCGGGGCAATTAGATGCCATGACAGCCTCGTTTCTGGTTTCTTCCATTCCCCGCTTTGATTCAAGCACATGCACTTCTTCCACCATCGGCTTCCAAAGCCTAACTCTTGCATTAATGAACCAATTTGATACCTACATGAACAGGGTTTTCAATGATCTGCTATTAACTAAATAGGAAAAGCATATGTGAAGTGAAATCATCACCTGGGTCCTCGATAGACCTGTCTGTTGAGATAAAGTTTGCTTCTCAGAGTCTGTTGGATAACTGCAAATGGAAAAAAAGGCCAAATGCGTATGTAATAATTGCAAAGAAATTTGTATTATTACTGTACAAAAGAAGGAAGTGCTTACGGATGGAGGAAGTGTTCAAAGAGCCATGATTTGAGTACCGCAACTGCATGCTCTGGAAGTCCTCTCTGGGATCTCCAAACATGAACATGATGCTGAATTGCCAGGGTTTTGTTTTGAATGTGCTGTTGTTGAGCTACGCAAAATCCTGAAGTGTTTCCTTTGCCACCCAACTTAATTTGGTGAAAAATTGCATTCTTCAAGCAAGTAAAATGCTTGAAAACAAGTTTGATTGCATAACAAATGTAAGGAGCCGCATTTGCCAGCCCAGCAACAATTCTGAAGGACGAAGCAACCGACTGCATTTGTTGGTAATACAATTTGTATCTCCTGCACACCTAATCAAGATGGACAGTGAAACAGATTAATCATTTTCTGCTGCTACTACGGGTCACACGTTATAAAAGTTAATTACGCAAAAAACTGCCGTTTCTGTTTAACCCTTTTCAGGGAATTCCTTGATACTGATTCAATGCGACAAGACAAGACATCTTTTTGCTTTGTCTTCCTTCAATTAATCAACCAAAAATAATATCTTGTCCCGAGAAACTGACTCCTTCAACAGTGACAATCAAATCATTTCACTGGAGCGACACAAACGCCAAGACTCACGAGCATTCATAGTCTTTATTCACTCTTAAGCTTTGACCAATGACCACAGTATTCATCTCATGAGTGGAAATGGACAGTGATCCAGTTGTTTACTTAAAATCTACAGCTTTACCTTTACACTGACAATTCCTACGTAGCTGTTTGCTGTAGATAAGAATTAAATGGTGTTTATTCTTATTTCTTATACAGTTCCACTCCATTTATATTTCCAATTCTCTAAAAGAAAAGAAATTGATTTATTAAGACTATTGACTTAAGAACATTGTCTTCAACTAAATTCTTTTTACGCTACATGCTTCATTCAAGGTCATTTTTCTTTTTCCCAGCTTCAAGTAGATAGATATGTTTGATCGAGTGGAAACAGCCCTTTTCCATTTCAACGCCAACCGGTACCTTATCCTAGAATTCGCTGTTATTTATAAATAGAAGCTGACACTACCATTCCTCAAGAATTGAGCAAGAAAATATCTGAAGAACATAAACCGTGCATAAGCATAATAGATGAAACATACCTCTTCCAACATTAATGTCAACTTCAAATTCTTCCATCCATTATCCATTTGATCACCAAGATACATACTTTCTCTCCTGACTTCACTGTCACTTAAACAATCCAGAGAAAAGGGCAAACCTTCACAATTGACGCCACAAAGCTCGTCCAAAATCTGCTGTGCAGGTTTCAAGAACCTTGAAGTCTTCAATATCGATGCATAACCTGTGAAGGGACCAACCGGAACAACGATTCTGACTTCACCGTTCGGCTTCATGGAACCACCAATGCTTGTACTCGTCCTACAATTTAGATCCTTAGCTTGGCACGGTGTATATAGACTACAAGTTAAGGGCTGGTGTTTCTCGTAATAAGTGTTTTGAAGTGTAATGTTCATGAGAACTCCTTGTGCTGGAGCGCCCTGCTGTTCTTGGTTGGCTTGTGTGACTCTAAGCTTGCTTTTTCTGTTTCTCTGCGGGACATGATAGGATTCCAAGTTTTGTGCCATGAAAGCGAGATGCTGACAAAGACTTTAGTGAAGTGGGAGACCAGGGCAGCTGTAATGAAGAAATGAAGATGTGCAGTATCGAGATTTAGAGGTTTTCTGTGGCTTGCAGATTAATAACTGTGAGATTGATTGCAGGAGGTCTGGCTTTGACCTTTTTTAATGTATTAAGTTTTTGGTATATTTGGGGTATGGTAATAGAGTTTTGGATTCAGTAAAAAGTTACAGTTGATTATGTATTTATTTATCGTTGGTTTATATAACTTTACAAGGAAAAATTAATTCTTAAAATTTTTATTCTAGTAACAATTAAGACTAATTCAAATATATTTAAATGTATTGATCTGTGATATAAAAAGATCTTAAAGGATCTATTATCTTGAATAGCTGTTATATATCGAACACGAGTGCAGTCTGGAATGGGAGGAGAAAACTGGTATTTGCTTATACGTGATGAAGAATTTGAACATGTATCATGTATGTATCTGTCATTATCACCAGCGAATTAGTGGGGATAAAAAGTGCTGTGTTTCAAATTTTGTGCTGCAGTGAAACGGGACTGAGGCTTAACCTGCCAAGACATTAATTATATCAATGTATGATTTGGATTTTTGATGCTCTGAATGGGAAATCATGAGCAGAGAAAGAGTATTGGCAAGTGATTTCATTTAATAGTCTAGTTTTGTATAATTCAAGCAACGGATTCCACTCCGTGACCGACGTCTGAATCAGCCACAGTCGTACTCCTATGTACAGTTTTGTACGTGTAACTTTTAGCCACGTACACATAGATGACTAAGTTCAACAGGGCCATGGCTGCCAGAAGCCAGTAAAAGTTGTCCAACCGACTCGTATTCAGGTCCTTGCCAATCCAACTTTTGCCAATTTTCTTGGTAATGTGATCGACTATGATTATTAAGAAGCTACTTATAAAACTCCCACATCCAAGCACGCTAAGATAGAAAGCTATTCCCAAACTTCTCATTGAATCAGGAACCTGGTCGTAGAAGTACTCTTGCAAGCCTACCAACGTGAGCCCGTCACCTACTCCAAGAATCAAGAACTGAGGCGCCAACCAAATTATACTCATGCGTAATTGCACGTTTTTTTCTCCAAGTTTATCTTTCTCCTCAACAATTCCTAGCCTTTTCCTTTCAACTAAAGCAGCTACCGACATGGCCACAATTGAAAATATCAAGCCATAGCCAATCCTTTTAAGTATGCTCATGCCTCGTTCGTCGCCGGTAGTTTTTCTTAACACTGGAGCCAAAATTTTGTCGTAGATTGTCACTGAAAATATCATCCCCACGGCTGATAGAGCATTTATGGATGCTGGTGGTATGCCGAAATTGCCAATTATCTTTCTATTGAGTGTAGCGCCTTGTTTAACAAAGAAAGTTGATGTTTGTGCCACACATATCCCAAACACTAGGGAGCTTAACCAGATCGGTACCATGTTCAGAAGAAGTTTCACTTCCTCCACTCTCGTGACCGTTGTGAGCCTCCATGGATCATGTTTCACCTGATCACTTGATGTTTTCCCCTGATCTTCGATTATTGCTGCTTTGTCCAAAAACCTGTACACAAACTTGGTCCTTTTAATCATTTCTGAAAAGGAAAAGTTTAGCATTATCATGACATAAAAAAATGTCAAAGAATTTATGATACCAATTACTAACCTAAACCTGTTCGTATGATCTAGAATTCTGTTTCGGTGCTTCTCTGAAGTGGCCTCTTCGTATAGAAGATGGGGATTTGAAGGATAAACCAAATTTCTTTTCCTTAGAGCTGCAACAAGGACCTGCAACACAGGTGTTAAAATGTTCCCTTCAGGTATCCTGTATCGATAATAGGGACGTCCCACGTAGAAGATTATTATGGTAACAGCCATGATAACAGCGAGAATAATGTAGCCAGCACCCCAGCTAACATTGTCTTGGACATAGACGACAACTGTTACGCCAAGTAAGAGACCACAACAAAGAGCAAAGTTCCACCAGTTGAAGTAGGACATCTTCTTTCTTCTTTCTTCGGGATTATTGTCGTCAAATTGGTCCGCTCCAAAGCTCTCAAGGCATGGTTTGTAACCTCCAGTACCAACAGAGACACAGTACAGAGCCAGGAAAAATATCACTTTGTGGATATTCCTTGGTTTCAGACAAGCCCCAGTGTTAGCGTCGCATGGTTGAAGAATGGGAATGTACTGAGACATTGCCAAGAAGCTGAGGCCCTAGTTAAAGTTTTGGCAACCAACAAAAAAAATTCAAAGCCTTACTCCATTATGACTACTATTAGGAATTACAGCAGAGATAAAAAAAGCATTTGTGATCATCGGCTAAGATAAAACTCTACCACAACGTATACGATGGAGGATAGAAGGACCATAGTGAATCGTCCAGTATAGGAATCAGCGAGGAATCCTCCGATTAGAGGCATCATTGTTGTAACTCCAATCCAGTAGTTCACACTCTCATAAGCTGTTTTGAGGTCTTGACGTATCACCTTGGTAAGATATGTTATGAGATTGGGAGCCATCCCAAAGTAGCTAAGCCTCTCACTGAACTCAATTGCTGCACAAAACAGGGAAGCAGTAATAATAAAAAGATATAAATTATCAAACCCAATGACGGGTTGATGTGCGAGCCGCGTAACCAAAGTACTTCTATGATACTGATACCCGCATTTCAGGGAAAGTGTCAGGTAGGTAGCTCACAATAAACTTTTAACAAATCGTAACTGCAAACTGACAACAAGAAGGGTATCCATCTGAAACTTTCCTTCCGTTCAAAAGATAAGAAAGCAAGCCTCTCACCATTACATCAGCTTACCGTAAACTTCAGCCACCTCTTTTGATGCGTTAATTCCTAGTGAAGTTAATACATGTTACATGTGGGAGTAGTTTATCAGGGAAAATTGCAGCCCTAGAAAGAAATGAACATGGTTCATGATCTTCATTACATGCAGGCCGTTCTCGCCCTCTCAAGTTAAGCTTCGCATTGGATTCCCACCATTGTCACTACAAATAAATGGCTGGCTAGAATTCCTCCTGTCTAACTATGGAACTCATTTCTTTGAATATGTTCATCACTTGACGAAATTAACGACCAAAAATTCTTAAAACGAAAGTAAATAACCAGAAAACTCATTTGGTTTCGCAGTTTTTCATAGTCGGGATTTGCACGCAGAATATGGTCATATCTGACAAGCTCTCGTCGTGAAGAAGTTGGCTAGCTGTTTCAAACTCAGAAGGATAAGATTCTTAAGCAGTAACTCAACTTTTGGCGCGGATGCTTAAGAAGTAGTAAAGAGAAAAGAAGAGATGACTGTTAACGGAGTGTAAATAATCATAAACATGGTACATATTTTGATTTGTATTTGTATATACGGACAGCACACTCACTGATGATTAAGAGGGAGGCTTTCCAAACACCAGTAGAGCTTCGAAGAGGTCTCCTTCCTTTGTAATCCACCGAAGAATCCTGAACCCATTTCTCCCCATTTTTGTCTCCAGTTTGGCTTTCCATTATCTTCTAGTATTATTGTTCTAGCTTCACCACCAAGGATATAATTAATAATCTCGTGAGCTGAGACTGAGAAACAAGGAAGATATAATGGGATCACTTGGCACCCATTTATGGTTGAATTATTCTTTGCTTTGGTATTTTTGAAGGTAGGCCCGTTTAAGTTATAAAATTGACAGGCCTTTAATACAAATTGCAATGTATAAAGACCATCTACGACCAAAAACTATACATCAATTGCCACAGGATTTATTGCAGAAAAACGATAATCTAAAACTTTACATCTGCAGCAACTCATTTACATAAGAATTACCTTTATAATCATAGCGCGAAAGAAATTCTTAATATATTACGTATCATTGTCTACTAATTTTTTTGGCATAATCATTAAAATTTTGAAAATGTTGTACATATATTGCTTATTGAATATGTAACACTTTCTTTAATG
>JANVCL010000214.1:13936651-13948647 GCA_026546855.1 Erythroxylum incrassatum | reverse complement strand
GTTCAAGTATATAGGAAAATGAAATCCTTAATTCAAAGTACTAACACGATCGAAAGAAGTAAATGGCCAAGCCACTAGTCATTGACTATCGTAAAAATAAACGAAACACGAGAAGTAAACAGCAGAGAGATCAAGAAGAAACGTTTGAATCAGAAGAACACCCAGAAACGGTAAATGTCGAAGTAACCAAAAGAAGAACGAGAGAACACACAACAAAAGAACACGGGAGAAACCCAGATAGGAAAATGAAGATGGAAGCAAAATATATGCAGAGAAATTGCAACCCGAAGTCGGAGGAAATTAAAGCAAGCAAGAAAAGCTAAAGAAAATTGAAAAGAGGAAGTGAAAAGATTCAACCTTGGAGCTCTACTTAGGAAGTAGAATACCATAACATAATTTTTTGATGGTCTCTTAAAACATTGAGAATCATCAAGACACAGCAACCATGGAGGAGGTCGACGATCGTAACGAAGAAGATTATTTGGAGGAGAATCAGGAAGCCGATGTCACATTGCAGTGAAGAAAAGGGGGAATAACACTTGTAAAGGAATAACACCTGTAAGCAAAATTTTATTAGAGTTGGCTAGTTACAACATGAAAAAGGTGATAATTATTGCTTCATTAAAGGTGACCAGGTTGTTGTGCCTAAGTGGAAAGGATTTTAGAAAGAAATCATCAATAAGTGTCATGACTCCAAGTAGGTAGGACATTGTGGGGCACATCATATGTTGGCATTTATGAAGCGAACATGTTATTGAGCTTAGATGCACAATGACATCAAGCTCTATGTGAATATATGCCTTGTCTGTCATTAAGATAAGTTATATCAACGTCAATTAGTAGGGCACAAAGGTCGTTACCCATTATAGAGAATCCTCATCTCTATAGATTTCATTACATAACTAAAAAATTCAAAAAATGTGGCAACCTTATAGTAGTAGAAGATTGGATCAATAATTATAAATTGTTGATCCTCGTACCAATAAATTTACAGACAAGGATGCCACACACTTATTCTTTAAGTATATAGTGAAATATTGAGTCATACCTAAGACAATTATGAGTGATAGAGATATTCTCTTTATAGGACAATTTTGAATAGAGTTATTCAAGCTAATAGAGTAGAAACTTAACTTCTTTATTAGTTTTCACCCCAAAATGGATAGGCAAAACTGAAAGAGATAATGCACTATTGAAGTTGCACTTGAGGCACTACATAAATAAAAGTAATTAGGCAAAGTTGTTTAATGCTACCCAATTCTTATACAACTTGTAAAAGAGTGAGTTGAAGAGATTCAATAAACCTGAGATTGGGACATGCCAACAACTATTGACCCTTTATGCCCTTGCCATTATATGCAAAGGAGCAAGTACTGTTCTATTCAAGTTTATTAAAGGTTGGCACAAGAAGACTGATATAACATGAGTATGCTTAGCAAAGGCAATAAAAAAGATAAAGAAGTAGGCCTATGTGAAGCAAAGGCACTTGGAGTTTAACAAAGGAGACCTAGTATTGGTGAAGCTTCTCCAAAAACTAGCATGGAGTTACGAGGGACCTTTCTCTATAGAGAATTGGATTGGCAAACTTCTTACCATTTAACGTTATCGTCTCATTTGGAAATACACCACCCCATGTTTCATGTGGGTCTTCTTCAACTATAGGGACAAGGATGAACCCATCGGAGGTAAATCAATAAGAGCCCTTATTGCCATTACCATGATGTCTAAACTAGGTATTAGCGCATCATTTTATACTTTGGAAGACACCTATCCAAGTTGTATTGAGTGTTTTATTAAATAAAAGGGGTTGCTTAATAGTGAAGCAAGATAGGAACGTAAACTCAAATTGTGGAATGATAAAGACAAGATTGAAGTATACATGGAGGACACGTCGAGGATGTCGTTAAATTGAATGAGGGAGAATATCATGCCCTACATGTTTCAATACATGCAAGGAGGTTCCTAGATAAAGTAATTCTATAATTTTAGAGAATTTGTTGAAACATACTTGAAGTTGAACTCTCTAATCTTTATTAACTATTTCACTAATTTACTTAAAATATTTGGCTTATAAAACATCTCTCTTAGGGTAAGTCTGTACATAAATTGATAGTGTAGGCCTATAACTACATTTTTTTATTCTAATAAGTAGTATACAGGCAAGTCTTTCCAATTTTAAGTATTGAAACTCTAATTTTTGCAGTATCTAATTTACATAGTTGACAATCTTTTGATCATTGTTCTTTTCCCTTATTAAAACATATTTCTAGATGGTGATATATAGGCATAAAGATTTTCCTTCTATAAGGATGGATAAAAGTGGTAAACTCCTTACGTAGTCTTTTTGTTGCTTAAAACCCTATTAATAGTCATCTGTTCACTTGAACTCTTTTGGCCTTTTTGGATTTTAAAAAGAGCAAATAATGATTGTGAACCTTAACAAGCACCTTTAAAAGGCTTACAACTTCTTTAGTGTATTTCATTGTTCCATAGTTAGGATGACATGTATCTTCTATAGATTTACCCTTATTCAACTACGGGGTCATGAATTTACGATGATTAATCCTTCTTAAAGGATCGCAAAAAATTTAAGGGGGTTTATTTAAGAATTGTGAGTAAATCATATATGTATGAATACCACCTTAGTGATTAATAGCCTTATATAAGAGGTAAATAAAGCAGAAGAATCTTATTATAACTCTAACTCTTTCAATATTTGGACTATAGTACATATTTTATCCAATATTACAATATCAAGGTGGGTTTGTGATTGTGCTCACCAGCAATTTCTTAGTCTTTTGAGTTATAGGACTTTTAGAGCTACTATCCTCCTTATGATATATATCGTTTCTTATAGAAATAATTTTTTTAACATGGACCTACATTTCTTAAATTTGCCTATTGTAAGAAAGCATATTAATAAAGATCACCTTTCTTATGTTATACTTGCAACTTATGTATCAAAAAAGTTCTTTAGAAACTTATTAGACCCCAATTCAAGAGAAATATTAAGTTTGTATCAATGGGTAATAGGTCTCTTAGACGAATTGAATTCTACAATATTAAATAAGAATTTACAAATTTTGATTTAATAATCATTTAGACTTATTATAATAAAAGTATTTAATCTGATCACCTAATGAAAGTTAAGGTTATATTTATCATTGTTATATGAAAATAACTATATTCTCTTATGATATGGTCTTATATCATTTGTTTAGAAAGTACTTTAAATTCGCCCTCTCTTTTTTTAATCAGAAATACTTTATACAAAATAATAGTTATGTACATAACTTGAGATTCTTAAACATGAATCTCCAAACTACCAAAAGGAGAGCCAGTGGACACAATTGCATACTTACAACTTACATCGGTGCTTCAATACACAACCATCAAATTCTACCAAAAACATAGCTCTTGCGCACTGTACAGAAGATGCAGTTGCAAAAGCAAACAAAAGGAAGCACACCTATTCAGCAATCAGCAAAGAAGAAATAAGATTGGTAAACTGAGGAATTTCTAGAGAAGTGCCAACTTGCCGTCTCTTTCGTATCTACATTTATAGGAGCTTGAATAATTCTTTCCTTCCATCCCTCGATAGAGTGTGTTAGTGATATTGCTTGTTTAAAGGTTTTTATTGCCCAATCGTTTTTAAATATAATTATTTCTTCAGCATTATTAGCATTTCCTTTAAGTATCTAGTTTATTATTAGATATGATTGCTTAAATTCTTAAGTCAATAATTTAATTCTTACTACAAAACCTTTGTAGAGACACATTATAATTTTTTTAAAAACTAAAAATAATTATTTCATCATTTTGGAAGAAAATATTACGAAGGAGACCAAATATATTTTGTTTCGGAAAACTTTTTTGAGCCCCTTTTATGAAGTTTGATACCAAATTAATACAACTAAAACGTTTGGTATCAAATTAATACTGGGTCCAATCCAAAGCTTTAGAACCAAAGCGATCCTCATCCGTATTAGGCACTCTATAAGATTCAATAAATAAATGTTCGATTCGTCTAAGCTTAGGAATTAAAAAAATGACGTCAAGTATGATTTGAGAGACTTTACAATTCTTTTATGCAATTTGCGCAAGTGACCTGCCGCTCCAATATATAGAAAGTTGAATTTTTAACACGAGGAATGACTCTTTCTTTTATAAATCATGACTGAGTTTCTTCGTTCAATATTAGTACGAGCCAGTAACAGGCAAAGCCACCCATGCACGAAAGGAAGAAAGATGGAGTATATTTGACTGGTTCTGAATTTATATTTTGACTGGTTCTGAATCTGATAGAGACTTATTACCAAATCCTTATTCATTTGTTGAGAATCTGTCCAATTATATGTAGTTACGACTTCAGAATTTTGGTAAAACTTATATTTTTTTCCCCTCTTGCATGAGTGTTAATTGATATGGTTATCTTACGAGGTGTTTGCCAATTGGCATCTTGTGGAAAATCCCTTTTCTTCCATCTCTTGTGTGCTACTGTTTACGTTTGGCAATACCAAGTTAAAGAAGACCCTTTTATTTTCAAGAGTCTGTTAACAGTAAGTTAGCAATTCCCAATTTGTACGCTCTATTGATATTTGGTTGACTCTGCAGGCATAACTTGGGTATAGGAAAGCAAGAATATGAAGATCTTATTTTCCATAATATTACGTTTGGCAATACCAACAAAATTTGGTTTTGAAGGAGTCCCCCCATACCCATACGTAATAAATACCTAAAGAAAATTAACATGGAGGGACTTTGTTGACAAAAAAAATAAATAAAAGAAAAACAATGTTGAGGCTCATTTGGTGAGGTAATGTTCAAGTCCTTGGTCGTATAAAATCCATTTCCTAACTTGATCTCTTCCGAGTTCTGAGCTCTAGAAAAATGGCAAGCAAAATATGTTGTCTTGTCCTGCTCACCATGCTCAGCGGCAGTGCTTCTTCCCAGGATAATAGAAAGGCAAACTTTTCCTTCTTTATTCCATGCATGCCTACAGTTTTAGAACACGAGTTTCTGGCTTTGATATTTTAATAAGTAATGTAGATTCTAGTGTTCTGAACCACATCCACACCACATGCAGTCATATATTGTCTACATGGGCAGTCTACCCGAGGGGGAGGGGCGATTCTCCACGTCTTCCATTCATGCCAACATGCTACAACGAGTCATCGTCAGGTTTTATATGCGAAGCTATTATATTGCTCACTTGACCACTTGTTACTTCTCATAGATTATCCATTATCCTACTTTTGTCAATAATGTAAAAGGTTAAAAATAAAAACTAAAAGGCTTAAACATATGAATGCATTGGTATCTTCAATCATATGGCAACTTTTGTAATGGTTTCAGCAATTCTTCCTCGGGTTCTCTGCTCTATAGCTTCAGGAGAACTTTCAGTGGATTTGTTGCCGAATTGTCTGACAATGAAGCACACAAGATTGCTGGTTTCTACCTATTTCTCAAGCCCCATTCTCCAACCACTTCAAAAATTGCACCATTTCATTTCTCCTTACATTTGCTAAAATTGCTCCATACACAGGAATGGATGGAATAGTGTCCGTGTTCCCTAATCAGAAGTTGGAACTTCACACCACAAGGTCATGGGATTTCATGGGATTCACAACACAGGTGCAAAGAACTACCATTGAAAATGATATCATTATTGGAATGCTGGACACTGGAATTTGGCCGGAGTCGGAAAGTTTCAACGACGAAGGTTTTGGACCACCACCAAGGAAGTGGAAAGGCTCTTGCCACAACTCCTCTAACTTCATCTGTAACAAGTAATATAATGTTTCCGTTTTTCTTTCTCTTCTATTTATACTCTCTCTCTGACGCACACAAACACGTATATACATATCTCAATGTCTATTTCTTAGCTTTAAATTTGTAGAGCAGTAAATTTCCCAAAAAAAAAAATTGATGAGCAGTAAGATTATCGGAGCAAAGTACTATCGAATCAATGGAACATTGGGACCAAATGATATAAAATCTCCGAGAGATTCAAGCGGACATGGGACGCACACCGCATCAACAGCATCTGGTAATTTGGTTACAAAGGCAAGTCTTAACGGTCTTGGAATGGGAACAGCTAGAGGGGGTGTCCCGTCATCGCGCATAGCTGTGTATAAGGTATGCTGGTCAGATGGTTGTTATGAAGCTGACGTTCTTGCAGCTTTTGATGATGCAATTGCCGATGGTGTTGATATTATCTCTGTTTCTCTTGGATTTCGGGATTCTCGTGATTACTTCAATAATTCTGTCGCTATTGGAGCATTCCATGCTCTGAGACACGGAATATTGACTTCGAGTTCTGCCGGAAACAGTGGTCCTGGTCTCTCAACCATAAGCAATTTTGATCCATGGTCTCTTTCTGTGGCTGCCAGCACAATCGACCGCAAGTTTTTTACAAGGGTGCAACTAGGGAACAACCATAGTTACAAGGTAAATTGGAGGGAATATGCAGCAGCACTGTCTCTATTTGTCTCATTAACTGCATGAAAATAGACCTTAGGACTGATTTCGTATTACAGGGAGTTTCAGTAAACACATTTGATTTGAAGAAGGTCATGTACCCGGTAATTTATGGGGGAGATGCTCCTAACACTACTGGGAGTTTCAACAATTCTATATCCAGGTAACTATAATGATTGATTTTTCAATTCCATCTTTGGAATATTGTAAAATAACTAAATGAAAGCATTTATCGAAACATTGATTGTCCATGATATGCTGCGTACCTAATTATATGGACATTCAATTAATTGATCAGGTTTTGCTCCCCAGGCTCCTTGGACGCGAATTTAGTAGAAGGCAAAATTGTTGTTTGCGATGCTCTAATCAATAGGAACGTACCCTTTCTGGATGGAGCAGCAGGCACAGTGGTGCAATCTGGAGAACCCAAAGATGTCGCTATCACCTTTCCCTTACCTGCATCTCACCTCAGCCTACAGGACGGCATGGAAGTTCTCTTCTATATCAACTCCACAAAGTATATTCATAAAATTTAAAAACTCCCCAAATAAACTCTTATGTTACATATACTCAAATAATTATGATCCACAAACTTCCTACTATAATTACCAATCTTGATTATTTGCTACATTTTTCGCGACAGTAAACCAACCGCCACCATATTTAAAAGTCGTGAGGGAAACGATGCACTTGCGCCTTACGTGGTCTCATTTTCATCAAGAGGTCCAAATCCAGTTACACCCAACATTCTCAAGGTAATTCATTTGACTTAATTATGTTCATGAACTTAGAACTAGGCCTCTAATTCATCAAGTTAGTTCCATTACCAAATTGGCCCGTTATACTTGAAGTTTTCACCGATCAAACTTGGATATGGGTGGCTGCAGCCAGATATAGCTGCTCCAGGAGTTGACATTCTAGCTTCTTGGCCTTTACATTCTCCAGTTACCAACGTTCAAGGGGATAACAGAATAGTACCATTTAATATTCTATCAGGAACATCAATGGCTTGTCCTCACGCTACCGGTGTCGCTGCTTATGTCAAATCACATCATCCAACATGGTCACCTGCTGCAATCAAATCTGCCCTTATGACAACAGGTAAGAGTTTTTTCTCACCTACATGATATGGCCAAGTAATCTCTTGAAAATTTCTTCTGGGTTTTCAGCCTTTCCAATGAGTCCTGATACCAACATGGAAGCTGAATTTGCATATGGAGCGGGTCATATAAATCCTGCTAAGGCAATAAACCCCGGTTTAATATACGACACTGAGCCAATTGACTTCATAAAGTTTCTATGTGGACAAGGATATAGTACTCACTCCCTACAACTAGTTACTGGGGACAACAGCAGTTGCTCAGAAGTGATCAATGGAACGGTCTGGGACCTGAACTACCCTTCTTTTGCAGTTTCGAGCTCAGTTTTAGATGTCATCAGTCGAACCTTCAAAAGGGTCGTCACGAATGTTGGATCGCCAAACTCCACTTACAAGGCTAGGGTGTTTGCCCCTCATGGACTTCATATTCAAGTTACTCCTAGTATTCTGTCATTTAGCTCTATCAATCAAAAGCTAAACTTTGTGCTCACAATTGAAGGAACCGTAGATGTTCCCGTAGCCTCTTCCTCTTTGGTCTGGGACGATGGAGTACATCAAGTGAGAAGCCCTATAGCAGTGCATCTTGTGTGATAATCATTAGGAAAATTTTAGGAAATCATCATTTTAGTGGCCTTCTACTTATTATGACTAATACTATCTAATTTCCTTATGCATATTATAAATAATTTAAATAATATTAATTGTAATACTCACAATGTTATTGAAATAATCTTATCATAACTTTAATATTTGATAATAAGATAAGAGATATGGAGGTGTTTACAAACTTTTAAAAATTTTCTTAATTTTTAAAATTTTTAAAAGATTTTTTTCATTTTTTATTATTTTTTTAGATCATTATAAAATTTTGGTTAAAAATAACAACAAAATATACGCAATATAAACATTACATGTGAATTAATTAAATGTTCTTTACACAATTCGGCTCTTAAATTTGAAGCGATGAACTATTAATAATAATTTATTATTAAATTATTAATTTGAATCTCGTTGATTATTTCAGATCGAGTTTAAGAGTTGAGCTGAATTACCATATTAGTGATATTTGATTAATTTATGTATGATATTCATATAAAATATGTTATTTTTTAACTGAATTCTAAAATTAATTTTTCACAAAATAATATATGTTATATAAAATTAAAATCAAAATTTTAAAAATTGGAAAGATAAGTTAATTTTCTTAAAATTTATTAAATTACAAAATGATCTATGCCTTTTACTCTTAATAATATACATATATACTTATTTATATCTCCTAATCTTTTTAAGAACAAATGCTTTTTAATTTCAATGTTACTTATAACTACTATAATATGCATAAGAGTCCTATTAATCCACTTTTCAAGTTAAAATCCAGCAAATTAGAACATGTAGCTTTAACTGAGTTTGAAAGAGAAATAGCTTGAAAGAGAAATAGCTCAAATGATAGTAGTAAAGATATTGTCAACAAGAGTGTATATATATACTTATATAAGCGAAAGCTTGGTCTGTAAAGGTAAAAATAAAATTATAGTGAGTTGATTACTGTACATAAGGCAAGTAGAAGATAAAAGTGGAAAATCTTAATTTCAAAATTTTCCTTTATAAAAAACGGGAATACTTAATTTGAGGGATTTTTGTTATCGTATGGATTTCCTTTATCATAGCCTCACAAGATAGAGGTCTGTGAGGAGAGTCCAATCTTATCTTTCAATAACGAAAATCTAGCTCGCGGAAGTGGCTCAGTGAGTGCATAAGCTAATTGATCAGCAGAAGGGACATGAGTTACCTGAAGAACTTCACTTTGAACTTGTTCATGAATGAAATGATAGTTTAAACCCACATGTTTCATGCATGGATGCGAAACCGGATTGAAGCAGAAGTTCATAGTACCAATATTATCACAGTAGATTAACGGTTGTTGTAGAAGAGAGACATCAAATTCACTAAGAAGGGAACAAACCCAACAGAACTCAGCTACAGTAATGGCAACAAAGCGATATTCAACCTCAGTTGAAGAGCGAGCCACTGTTCTCTACTTCTTCAAGCTTCAAGAGATAGGATTGCCAACAAGGTAGATCAGATAGGCATTGGTAGAGGTGAAATCGTCTTTGCTACCTGCCTAATCTACATTACAAAAAGCATGGAGAGATAAGGGTGAATGCCAATAAAGTACAATTCCGCAATCCAGGGTCCCATTGAGATAACATAATAATCGTTTAGTAGTAGTCCAATGGTCACTAGTGGGTTGATGCATAAACTGAGATAGTTTGTTTACCGTATAAGAAATATCAAGGCATGTAAGTGAGAGATACTAAAGGCTTCCACAATTGTATTATACTTAGAGCGATCAGAGAGCACATTGCCAGAGTAAAAGGTAAGTATAGGAGTAGTGGCAAGAGGTGTAGTAACGAGCTTTGCATCTGTCATATGTGTTTGAACAAGGAGATCTTATATTATTGGCGTTGAGAGAGAAAGAGGCCTTAAAAGTGGGGAAACACTTCAACTATGAGAAAATAAGTTAATGGTCTAAGATCCTTGAGGGAGAACCTACTAGCTAAGAGGTGGATGAACTTCTGTACAACCTCATCATTGTCACCTGTAATGATAATGTCATCAATATAAACTAGAAGAAAAACCATAGTCTTATAATTGTTAAAGATAAATAGAGAGGTATCTGTATGGGAGTTGGTGAATCCAGAGATGAAAAGAAAGTGACGTAACTCATAAAACTAGGCTCGACAGGACTACTTAAGACCATAAATAGCCTTGCGAAGTCTGCTGACATAATGAGGATGATCATGATCAATAAAGCCCTATGATTGAATCATATATATATCCTCAGAAAGGGTACCTTGGAGAAAAGCATTGTTGACATTAAGTTGTCAAAGAGATCATCCACGACTAACAACAAGATCAAGAACAAGTTGAATAGTGGTAGGCTTGACAACTGGACTTAAAGTGTCATGATAATCAATACCAGGGAACCAATGGAACCCCTTTGCAAAAAAGTGAGCCTTGTACTTGTCACTAGAGCCATCGAATAAATACTTAGTACGAAAAATCCATTTGTAGCCAACAAGATTTTGTATGGGATTTAGGGGAACAAGTTCCCATGTCTTATTTCGAACAAGAGCATCACACTCATCAGATATGGCCTGATGCCATTTAGGATCTTTAATGACTTAAGTTATAGTTGTTAGCTCAAGGTCCTTAAAAGCAATAAGTTGAGCAGTCAGGTTTAGTTTGGTGATTAGTTTGTGAATGTTGTTTTTGGATCTAGTAACAATAACTCAAGGAAGAGAGGTAACAAAATTGGAAGTGGAGGGGGAGGGGTCAATTGTAGAGGCATGTGATGGTGGTGGAGGGGAGAGTGGAAGATGTGATGTGGAAGAAGGTGTGGACGATATTCAATCTGCAGGGGATATAGATGTCGATGCCGTAGATGATGTGACGGTAACTGAAAGGAGAGACACAGAAGGATATCAATGAGAAATAGATTCAGAGGAAGGATAGTCTAAATGAGATTGAAGGGAAGTGAAAGGAAAAATGGACTCAACAATTTGACATGACGTGACATATAAATAAAGAGGAGGTCGATTCAAGACAGAGATAGGCACTTTGAGTAACAGAGCAACTAAGAAAGTCACAAGGAGAAGAGCAAGGGGCAAGTTTGTGGGATAAGTATGGTCATCGCCATGGATAACAAGGGCAACCAAAGATACGAAGTTTTGAGTGGTTTGGTGGAGTGCCAAAAAGTTTGGCATATGGAAAGAAGAGATTAAGTGTTGGAGTGGGTAAATGAATAGCATTAGAAAAAGTATAGGACCAATAGGAGAGGGGCATGGATGCATGAGAAAGTAGAGAAACACTCATTTCAACAATGTGACGATGATGATGTTTTGAGTATCTATTGTGTTTTGGTGTGTAAGGAGAGAAGTGAGATGAGAGATGCCATTGAAAGCAAGAAAGGAAGAGAGAGCTTGGTATTCCCCACTATTATTTGAATAAGTGTGATAATTTTGTTATCAAAGAAGTTTTCAACAAGTGATTTAAATTGGACAAAAGTATCATGAACATGATTTTTTTTTAGTGGGTAAAGCCAAATATAATTTGTAAAGTGGTCAACAAAAATAACATAATAATTGATGTTAGTAAATATATAAAATCAATTAAGTTGGCCTCACACAACAGCTTAAGCTATTGTGGTTGTAACATCCCGTTCCCCCACTTAGGGTTAGAACCCTAAAATTTGGTACATGGGAGCTTTAGCTCGATTAAGAAAACTACATTTCATACTCATACATCATATCGGCATACACATTTATGAATTTGATTATTGCACACATCAAATTAATTGTTCATGCACTCAATTGACATTTTCGGGTATAAATAATTGTTTTAATGTGAATAT
>JANVCL010000214.1:13909594-13919599 GCA_026546855.1 Erythroxylum incrassatum | reverse complement strand
AAAGGGGTTGGGTTGTGTACTGATGCAAGGAGACAAGGTAATAGCATATGCCTCGCGGCAGCTAAAGCCTTATGAGTTGAATTATCCGACCCATGGTTTGGAATTGACAGCTGTGATTTTTGCCTTGAAGATCTGGAGACATTATTTGTATGGGGTTCAGACGAAGATCTTTACTGATCATAAAAGTCTCAAGTACCTATTGAGTCAGAAGGAGTTGAATTTGAGACAGAGAAGATGGATTGAATTGCTTAAGGATTATAATTTGTTAATTGAGTACCATCCAGGCAAGGCAAATGTCGTAACAGATGCCTTGAGTAGGAAGTCTTCCATAGCCCATGTTCAGACAGTTTATCTGCCGCTATTGGAAGAGATGACTAAGCTTAAAATCAGTTTGAAACGGGAGGAGCCTAATTGTATTGTTGCTACTTTTAGAGTGAGGCCGATACGCAGAGAAAAGGTTATGGAGTTACAAGCACAGGATGTAGAATTGAGTAAGCTCCGAGAAGAGATTCAGAAGAGCAAGAAGTCTGAAGTGGTAGTGAGAGATGATAGACTCATGACTGTAGGGAATAGGCTCTGCATCCCAAATGTTAAGGAGGTGAAGGATGAGATACTGGTGAGGCGCATAATGCACCTTATGCTATGCACCTAGGTAGCAGCAGGATGTACAGGGATCTAAAAGAGCATTTCTGGTGGAAAGCCATAAAGAAAGATGTGGCAGAATATGCAAGTAAGTGTCTAGTATGTCAGCAAGTCAAGGCTGAACATCAGGCACCCTCAGGCAAGTTAAGGCCATTGTCCATTCTGGAGTGGAAGTGGCAAAGGGTGACTATGGACTTTCTGATGGGGTTGCCCAAGACCAACAAGAAACATGATGCTATATGGGTCATTGTGGATAGATTGACGAAGTCAACCCATTTCCTGGCAATCAAACAGACCGATTCTCTGCATGTGTTAGCCAAGAAGTACATTGATGGGATTGTGAGACTGCATGGGATTCTAGATTCTATAGTTTTTGACATAGATCCT
Source organism: Erythroxylum incrassatum (assembly GCA_026546855.1). Taxonomy (NCBI): domain Eukaryota; kingdom Viridiplantae; phylum Streptophyta; class Magnoliopsida; order Malpighiales; family Erythroxylaceae; genus Erythroxylum; species Erythroxylum incrassatum. The sequence goes on along the minus strand of JANVCL010000214.1, from coordinate 13,918,570 downwards.
CGTTTCACTTCGAGATTTTGGGGAAGCTTGCAGGAAGCTTTAGGAACCAAACTGAACTTTAGTATTGTTTTCCATCCTTAGACAGATGGACAATCTGAGAGGACCATTCGGACCCTTGAGGGAATGCTCAGGGCTTGTGTGATAGATTTTAGAGGAGCTTGGGATGAACATTTGTCATTGATTGAATTTGCTTATAATAATTCATATCATTCAAGCATTCAAATGGCTCCTTATGAAGCTTTGTATGGGAGGAGATGTAGGACTCCGATATGTTGGGATGAAGAATGAGAAAGGAAACTTTTGAGTCCCGAGTTAATTCAGATGACTATTTACAAGGTCAAGTTAGTTAAGCAAAGGCTTAAAGCAGCTCAAGACAGGATGAAAAGTTATGTGGATGCACACCGAAAGGAAATGGAGTATGAGGTTGGCAAAAAAGTCTTCCTTAAGACATCTCCTTAGAAAGGAGTTATGAGATTTGACAAGAAAGGTAAGTTGAGTCTAAGGTATGTGGGACCTTATGAGATTCTTGAGAGAATTGGCCCGTTAGCTTACAAATTGGCACTGCCACCTAAGCTATCACAGATACATAATGTTTTTCATGTCTCCATGCTGAGGAGGTATAGATCGGATCCTTCTCATATCATTCAGACTTTTGAAGTTCAGTTCAGTGATGATTTGAGTTATGAGGAGATTCCGGTGGAGATTTTGGACACTAAGGAGAAGGTCCTAAAAAACAAGACAGTTCAGCTAGTGAAAGTCCTATGGAGAAACCATTCGATGGAAGAGGTCACGTGGGAGCCATTGGAAGCTATGAAAGAGAAGTATCTACATCTCTTCAATGACTCAGGTAAGAATTTCGAGGACGAAATTCTTTTAAGAGAGGGAGAAATGTTGGCCCCAAATTCTTTTCTTATTGAATAAGCATGTTTTCTTTTTATTTTTGAGGTTTTGATTGATTAATTATTTTTTGTTAGAGTTTAATTAGCATGTCAATGATTGGAGGATTTATTACTTAGATTGATGGAAATTATAAATATTAAATGTAGAAATTAAGATTAAGAAATTCTTCTATAATTTCTTTATCTATTCTTAAATTGAAATTTGATTGTTTTGATAGAATACTTACCTTTGGAATTTTGATTCTAATTTATGGATATGATGGAGAAGTAATTAACTAAAATGGCCTTATGAATTTGAGATTCTAATCTAGTCCATTGTTGATTCTAATTATATGTTTTTTTTCAAATGCTTACATATAAAAGTTTATATAATTAACTTGTTCAACTAAGTTATTGGTATCTTTTAAGGTTACATTTTTATTATGATATTCTAATAAAAATGTTAATTATTCTGATATCTTTTAAGCTTATCTGCTATTGCCTTACTATTATCTCTGTAGGTTGTGGATGAATTATTTTTACTATTCTTCCATTAGTAGTTTATGATCTCTTAATTGTTTTTCTAAAACATTTACTCCTTTTTAATATACTTTGAATAGTTAAACCACTCAAACTTCTAGTATTTATTCTTTTCATATCTTTGAACTATTTTCTATTATAATTTCCAAATACATGTTTTCAAATTAATTTGCTCTTAAAATTACAATCTTTAGACATATAGTCTTATTTAAGTGATATAAATTTTAAATGATATTTCTAAAATATATAGTGAAATTTGAGAATGTTAGTGATGGAGATCTTTTAGTTCTTGATGCTTGACTTTCTTCAATTTTTGTTGGACCTATCTTTTACTGAAGATGGACTATCTGTTTTTTTTAATTGTTTAATTCCTTGGTATATAATTCTTTTATGCTTTGATTATGGACTTGTTGAAGATGATGCTCTAAAGTTTGTTACATATTAAATTCTTAATGGCAATCTTCTATTTTCTATTTATTTAACATTTACTCTATTAATTCCATCTTTTGAAAAATTAATCTAAATCTGTAACTATTATATATAACTGACATAATTTGTTCGATATAATTTGTTACGAAAGTGAGTTTCTATTTTTTTTTTACAAATAATTCTTATTAGAATCTTGATAACATTTTAATTTGCTAATTTTGTAATCTTCGTCTCTTATTATTATTTACTTTGAAAATTTAGTTTCCCTTAATCTCAAGGAATCATTATTGTTGATCCTAAAATTAGATTTAGTTATTCCTTTTAAGAACTATTGATATAATTCAATTTTCATTCATCTTTAAGCTCTTAATATATTAAACTGATATTTGTCAATGATTTACATCCTATTATTTTTCCTAATAAATATAAAAAAAATTCGTATTTCTTATTATCTAACGTCGCAGAGGTAACCGTTGACATTTGGATTTTAGAATGTCAGAGAATATATTCCTCTTATTTTCAGCAAATGGTAACGTAATTTGCCCTTGTTGATGTTGGCCTCCGAATTTTCACAAGACTGATAACTTCTTGTCACATTTATTACCTTTTAGTTCTCAATTCCTTCACCAGATTCCCGTCGCTGCTCGTGACTTGGCTGTAGATATCGTTTCAATTTTAGACATCGCATTGCTTTCAATATTTGAAGTACTTGAACCAGTTAAAGTTATCTGGTCAATTCAGAGTTGGGAAGCTTATGATCCATGAGAAATTTTCTGATAACATGCTTTTTATTTTAGTGTATTTCAAAAAATGTATGATTTCGATTTGATTTGGGCTGTGTACAATCCCATTGGTAATTAAAATTTTTATTTTGCTTATTTAGTACTCACAGACTAAAAAACTGTAGCAAATTTCATTTTAATTTATCCCTAACAACACCAACGTGGATTCAACTTCAATAAGAAACCGGCTAACAAGTATGACCTTCTTGTTGAGTTAAACCCATTTAATTAGAACGTTCCCTCTCTGTATATCTTCGCCCCAAGGATTGGAACATTCCAATATTGTGAAAAGGGATGGCATGCAATATGTTTACAAATGTCGAATACATGGTCACGAGGAATTTAACATGTTGGGAAATGGAGAACCTGTTGGGGTATAATTAGCAGAAAGGGATTTGAGTCTCTTTGGACCCGTGAACCAAATCCCTGATGTGAAAAACCATTCCAATACTCGGAATTTCACGTGGGAATTTTGTGCTTTCTGAAAAAGTTAAGTTGGCAAGGAGCTGGAGATATATGCTCAAAACATAAACTAGAGCAGAGGGGCTTGCCCTGGAACCTTTAGATGCACTTATCCCATGCTATCCGAAAGGAACCTCGTGGAAATGATATCTAAGAAAATTCTGGAGCTATCCACGTCACCATCTTCACTTCAACAGCCCTTCGAATATCGTCCTAGATTGGGATGGAGACTCATACAATTTATTTACTGTTGAATCCTCGATAACTCCATACATGAAATTGGTAACTTAGATTTAGGCTGAGTTGCTGGATTTTTGGTACTGGGACTCAGCTCTCTTGTCCATATGTCATTAGATATATATTGACATTTTCATTCTCCCTTCATTTGTTTTCTTTCAACCGGAGAACCTTATCGTCAGATCATGAGACCCCATATTTACGCAGGCATTCAACAACAGTTGAGTTGACAGCAGATAGTCTTGTTAGAAGATTTAAGAGCCGACTATCTCCAGAATATTTAAGACCTTAAATGCCTACCATGCTACTTTACGACTCCAAGTTTATGATTGTAGAATCTTCCACGAATTGTATCAAAACCCACTGAATCAAGTTTTTAAAAAGCAATTTGGTTTCCACAGATAACCTTTTGGATCAAGTGGTTTTTTCTTTTCATTATTTCTTGGAACCACTTCCGCTCTAGCTAGAATCCCTTATCAGGATTCTAAGTAATTTATTAACTGATATTGAGCCAAAAACAAAACATGATATTCGCCAGTGGATTCGAGAAAGATTTGCGAGGAAGATATTGAGTGAACGGTGTCTAATCTATCTTGGTTGAGTTAGAGAAAAGGAAGAGTGCTAAGGGCAAAAGCGTATCCCAGAGAAGCACAAGTTGAGGCTAGCAACCTTATCCATAATTATGTTGATGCATGAAAAATTAGTCAAAGACACGTGGAGACGAGAGGTTGGCGCTGGCAACATGTCCAGTTGGACACGAAGCAAAGCAACCATGTTGAGTGGTGGCACATCACATGGCCTGCACGGCTGCACCACCAAATTAATCCAAATGGAAGAGATCGATCTTCTTTTGGGGCCTATAAATAGCAGTGAACGTTTACGCTATATCTCGACAACTGCAACTGCCAATCTTCACGTGTCCTCTCTCTGTCTCTGCCTTTGAAATTTTATCAGTTTGTTTCCCTTATTTGGTCGGTTTCTCTCCGCAAATCTTATCCAGTCACTGCTTCTACCTTTTATATTTTTCTTTAGTAAATTTTTCTTCTTTTTATTATTATAATTATTGGTATCCCTTTTTGGGGTCAGTGAGGTCATTACAGCTAGTTGAAGAAGATACATCTATCAAAGAGCAGTTTTGTTCGTTGGTTGACAAAGAAAGCTAGCAACTAGTTAGCTAGGTTTGAGGTTGAATTAGTCTTAAACAGTTACCGTTAAGCATGGAAAACAAGAGGCAAGTCGGTGGTTCTTCGTTGGATCATTTGTTTGGTCCTAAAGACTCCCCTTCCTCCTCATCGTCCTCTTCTGGGATATTTGGTTCTATTTTCTCTACCCCATCAACGGTACAGGGTCTTTATCTTTTTCATATTTTTTCCAATCTGATTCGTTTACTGCGTGTTTCAGTTATGGGGTTCTTGTTGTTAGCCCTTAAGTAACTTTTGTACTGCATCTTCATGCATAACAAAGACGATATACCTCTTGAGAGATCTTCATGGAAGTTTCGTCCATATAGTTGAAGTATAAGAGCAAATGTAGTGGAAAAGGGAAATAGAAGAAAAAGTAGCTTAGGAAGACGGACAAGAAAGAAATTTAACTTAATTTGACCGACGATATAGAGTGGTTTGTTTACACATGTGAAAAAATCAACTCAGAGAAGTGGGCAGTATATGTAGAGCACAAGTGATATGTCTGTAAAGTTTCTTTGAAAACTTGGTTCAGTTAGTTCGAGGGATTTTCTTACAGAGTTGTCTCTTCCTCTTCTAATTTTAGGCACTAGGGAGGGACCCAGGAAGTCAAGTTGGCAATGGCAACCATGGAAAATCAGGTAATTTATGAAAACCCTAGAGAGAAAAAGTTCCTACCTTGGGCAATCCTCAAATTTCACACTTCATTTTATTTCTTTTCAGATAGTAACAGTTCTATCGGCAGAGGAGTTGGGAAAGATAAGATGACTTCGGTTTATCAGAATGAATCAGTACAACCATGTTACTTCAGCTCATCAATCTATTATGGAGGTCAAGAAAATTACTCTCCAAAGACCAAGAACTCAGAATCACACAACATTGTGAGTGTAACAAACCAACTTGTAATATAACATAGGTGGCCCCATTAGTTAGCAAAACGGTTTTGATCATCTCCTATACGATAATATTGGCTAACCACCCCATCATTGGCTTAACGCAATGAGCTAAATTGAGGTTGTTTGGTAACACTTTCGTCAGTGGAACTTATGTGTATCTATTAATAGTTCAAAAAAGATGGTGGAGATGATGATCCCAATGGCAACAATTCAAATAGTGCTTCAAGAGGGAACTGGTGGCAAGGTATTGAACTGTCTTTTTCTTTTGTTCTTAATTAGAAGGGCACTCAAGGTTCTCATAGCAAACTGTTTCTGTCATCATCTTTCTGGTTTTGATAAAATTGGACTATGTAATCCCACAGGTTCACTTTACTATTGACCCCCTACCCAAGTTCTCCTCAAGTTCAGCTCCTATAAATTAAGGTACGTACACATACAGTGCGTACTGGAAATAATTGTTTACTAGTTTTATATAAGTGCTTTTCTGTTTCAATATTGCATACAAGTCCCTGATCTTTATTGAATCAAATCTCTACAACTCTTCTTTAATTTACGATTCTTTGTTCTATTAGGCGTAACTACGATTCCAAAGGTGACATAATAGAATAGACAATATGGGTAGCATCGTTCTTTTTTCTCTCTTTGGGATTTTTTACCAATGCCTAATGATGGCAACAAAGAAAATTGAATAAGAAAAGAAAAAGAAATCGTTGTTGACTCAAGAAAGAAGAGAAAAATGATAATATTTTTTAAAATCAATAAATGAATAACATTATGATTCTTGCTTCTTTTTAAATTGGAAAGCTATAATGGTTTGTTTTACTTTTGAACTAAGCCAACCACAGCGATACTAAAGTGGTGTTTAATTGCTGACTATGATGCAGGCCTGATGACTATGAGCAACTTTCTCACGAAGGAAATAAGACATAAGCATTGTTAGTTGAAACTTGAAAAAGTTTAGTAACAGAGCTTAATGTGGCAGGACTTGCGGCTTTGATGCAGGAGTGTTGGGTTCTTTTTGTCCCAGCTAGTTTTTACACTTGAGCTTGTATGTGGTTATGGAAGCTTTTAAGTAGTCTCTTCCACTCCTGTACACTTCTAAGGTTTGTTCTGCGTAACTAAGCCAAACCTTCTATTAGATGGTAAGATGAACCATGACACGTGGGTTCCAACTTTTAAGTTTTGTTCCTTTTCTGTGGGAGAAATATAATACTGAAGGCGTGTTTATCCCTCTCTTCCTGTCTATCTGCTCATAACCATTTACCATATTATAGTCTACTCTTTGTAGATAGACTGTATTACGTTGCTTTTAATCAAGTGGACCTTAGTCATGAGGTTATGGCACTAACTCTTCATTCCCAGTCCTGCAGATATTACCTGGAAATTTGAGGCATAAGATAAAAACTAAATTAAGCACTCATTTTCGTGAGTGAAATCCTATGTCTAACATCACTTAGACTGGACTAGCTTTCAGTTTTTATCTACCTTTTTTGTTCTTGGAATGATATATATCTAGGCGCACTTTCTTCCTACTACCAAATCACAAAATTCAATGATCAATTTTAAAAATTAAAGATATTTTTGGTAGATAAAACAGTTGATTAGTGAGTTAAATTAATGCTTTTATGTCATTGAACAAAGTATGAGACTTCATATGACATATTATTAGTGAATGTCATCAATTTAGTCCACCAAAAGTTTCTCTGAGGTGAAACTCTTTTTGAGTTTTTTTCAAGTTTCTACATATGATCAGTAGTAGATTATTTCTTAAACTGGAAGTTTTGTAGCATCACTCTTAACAACTTGGAACATCTTAGGTGTTAAGTTAATCAAGGATATTACATTCCATTTTTAATTAAAAAATGTACATAATATCATAGTCAACTTTATTATAAAAAAATTCAATTTTACGGTTGGTTCTTTAATTACAGTTTTTCCAGTCAAGTTCCCTTTTAAGTTACTAGATTATATACTAAATTAAGCACAATTGATTTCAAGTGGTTTTACGTTCATTATCAATGAACAGATGTACTTAAATGGTGCTCTGGGGAAACCATTAAGAAAGAACTTAAAGCTTTGATGAAGAGGGGCGTTATGAGGATCATATCAGCCCAAAGAAAAGAGCAATACTTAATTTATTATTCAGATTTCTGTATATTACAACGACTTTGCTGGCCAGAAGAACAAGCCACATGGTTGCAGATTAACTCCAGTTAGCTAGTGTTCAAGGAGAAGCAATTACATACATAGATACTGAAGGTTTTCGCTCATCAAGGCACCGTGTAAGCTGCGCAGATGAACAATAAACAGATTAAAGAGTGAATTTTTTTCTGCATTAAGAAGGATTAGACTAGAGTAGGAACTGATATTGTCAGAGAACAAAAAATTAAAGAGATCACAAGAAACAATAAGAAGGTAAAGACAGTGATAACAGAAGTAACAACATCACAAACAATTGATCAAAGAAATGGGAATTTTGAATAGACCTCCACATTTGTAACCCACAGGGCGATCAGAAATGTTGCAACGTTTGGGAATAGTTACAGCGACTTCTGGCCTAGCACCAGAAATCTTGGCTGTGTTGGAAAGCATAACAGCACAGAGACAAGCTGGGTTTTGGCCAATTTTCTTGACCTGAGCACAGCACGGCTCAGAGACCGCAGCTGTCTCGTCTTGTGCGGCTGATGAACAAGGAGCAAGCTTTAAAGCTTCTCTATCAGGAGTTGTTGACCTCCCACATTCACCAGCCCCATCAACTTTAGCCAACTCCGAAATGCCAAGAATCACAAGAAACATTAGAGAGCAGATGTAGTAGTACTTCGTCATAGCTTCCATATCTTCAATCCTCAATGCACAAACAACCTCGACTACTTCACTGGATTTTATATTCGAGCTGGGAGCTAAATGGTTGTTTACACGTGAACCCCATTGTTCATAGTGGACATAGCACTAGGACGCTGTACTATTTTGTTTATTGTACACCTGCTCCTTCCATCATGCTTTATTTGGATTACCTGGCTATTTTAAGCACTTAGTGGTCAGTGCTCTCACTAGAAACGTTTGGGTTCCGATCCTCTGTATGTTCTAATCTTATCTCACTCTAAAACGACGTACGTTTTATCCATTACATTGTCTTTCTATGGCTTCAGGGGCACGACATGAGACTTTTCGTCAGAGTTGACAGCAAATCAGTGCACGGTATCGTATACTCGAAAAAATTACTGGAAAATGAAATTAATATATATCCTTAACTTGTGGATGAAGTTGGCTGAAATGTTGTCGAAATGGACGTTTGGCTATCTTTTTCTCTTTCACTATCGCACGAGAGAGACAATCTTTGACCATCTTCACGATTTAAAAGCAATGTTACGAATATCGTACCGAGTTTAGTATTGAATTGAGTTTTGAAACGAAATTGTATCGGTACCGGGTACTGTTTCAGGATATTTTTTAAATTTATAAAATAGTCCTTAAAATTTTTAAAAATTACAAATTAGTCCATATTGATATATTATACAGCTGTACTGTATACTTTACTAGTTTACTGTTTACATCAACCATGCTTTCAAAA